>ML786290.1:281199-296238 GCA_009831015.1 Picea engelmannii
AACTCCCCTGATGTCAACATCCAAGGTACCTGACCTAACTATGATCCATGCAGACATTATTACATTATTACCCTCGCAGGGGTGCGGAGATCCCGTTTACAAAAATTTAAGTGCTGGTGTTTAAAAACACCCAGTAGAACCATTTCTGTCTCTGACATAGAATAATCTTCATGATAATGAGTTGACCTCTGTGCTAAACCAGCGGTCAACAGGGTCCACATGGCATCTCGAGCTGATGCCATATCATCCTCTTGGCCACCCTAGCCCTGCTCCGTCAACTTCCATCATCTTCCTCCTTCCCGTCACCCTTCTCTTTCCTGTTTCTATTTTTTTAATTTTAATTTACCTTTCAGGCCCCACTGTACCCGACTACCCACATGGTACTCTGTCTGACCATGGATGGGACAAAGGTCCCTCTTCCTCTGCTATCCATCCACCTGGTGCCCCTTCATTGGCCGTGGAGATAGGTGGGTCCCATTCCACACCCTTTTTCCTCGGGCACGTGCAACTTGCATACTCCTCAGATCTAATGGTGGAAATTGGAGTAGATCGATGGTCCACAACGATTTCGCGGATTCAAGGTGCTCGGGAGTTATCGACACTCCCAACATGCGATACCACAAATCGCCCAGGGTATACGTGTCACACTCTCATCCATTTCACGGGCTCAACAAGCTTTTGTAAACTGCTCACCCCAACCCGCGAAACCACCAATGGTTTTGGTTTATCTCATGACTCATGGCCTCGCCCCGATGGTCTACCACTTCGCCACCGAGACCTGCCACCGTGGCAATCCACATCCCACTGCCACATCACCTGTGCCACCGTAGAAATCCACATCCCACTGCCACGTCACCTGACATGTGGTCTCGACGTCATTGTAGTGAAAACCCCCAAATTTGCCAAAATTTTGAAGTTTCCAAAAATGTTCAAATTCAAAATTTCTTTCCTAACTTCCATGGAAACTATGTAATTAGCTTCTTATTGCCAATTTCGGTCTTTTCATGTCAATACTATTGCACCAGCAATTCGACACTCATGTGTCAATTTCTCAATGAATTTCATTGTAGAAATTGGGACTTTTTCGCAATTTCTCCATGGCTGCTCTTTGAATCCCAAATCCATCCCATTCCAAGCCTGAAAACATTCAACTAGAGATTAAAATTGGAATTTTAACCCGTGAGCTCAATTTTCCCAAAATTACAAGCAATTTGCCAAAAGTTTGACTAGAAAATTTGACAAACACATTCGAGACATCCTCTGAAATTTATATTTGCAATTCTAGCTTTTGCGTGTATTTTCTGGCCCATGCATGCTCAATGTTGAACCTGTGGCTTTAATACCACATTGGAACACACCCCAGACTCACTTCTGAGCATGCGTCACTAAATCTCTACTTCTGTTAAACAACAAATTTCGATTTTTCTTTAATTCGACCCATTAAATCTCTGATACCATTTACCCCTTCACTGCTCTACATTCCTTCAGTTGTATCGCTTCTCTTCCAAGGCTTCTGAAACATGCCGGACATGAAGTCTCAGAGCTCTATGGCACTTGGAACACAAGGTTGCTCACAAAGAATTATGGCACCCACTATTCCAGCATACAGGGAAACCTATTCCCAAAAATTCTCTCACTTAAGGAGAATTGCTCTGCAGGCTTGACAACCTACTTTTTCAAGCCCAAACCTTCCAAGGATTTAAAGAGTTACAATGCTACAAGGTTATGGTGGCTTCCTCAGCTCACCCTCATAGGAAAAGGTTGGAATGATGGAATTGAAGAATGGAACGATTTTACACTAAAACCCAACATTATATTTGCATGTTCCAATCTTGACACATGGCACTCAAGGAACGACCTTTTTCTCCACTTGGTGATTCATTCCTTCACTTAGGAACTTAGGATAAAATCATATTATAAGACTTATGAGTTTAGGAATATATTATTATATTCCCTTGGCTTAAGCCCCCTTGACTTAGCCCCTTTCCTTAGATCCTAGCCCCCTTTCTCTCTCATGGATTCCTAGCCCCCCATACTCTTTTGTTCGACTTGGTCTGCAACTGTGATGTATTTTATTAATATATCTGAGTGTGATACAATTTACAAAGCTAGGCTCACCGGCCTTATTTCACATAGGCACTCTGGCCCAAAACACACACACACACACACACACACACACACATATATATACATGTACTCTGGCCCAAAACATCCTGGCTCACCAGCCTATAAAACATACGTACATTTACAACCTGGGGTATTACATGTTGTTACCCCTAAGATGTCACAAAGCTCAAGTGCATGCGAGAAAGAGCCTCAAATTGTCTTAGTTTTGCGGAGAGTTTATCACAATGTTGATTGTGGTAGAGATGCCTTGGTCAGCTTGACTTGTAGACACCTTTCCTTAAATGTGTTTGTTGCTTGTTTTTTAAAATAATATTTCCCTTTTATGTGTTTTTGTAGGGATTCCACAAGGAGTTCCTACATGATGAGAAACACAAATGGTATATTGATTTGAGATGTTCAACTCATATGACATCTCACGAAGAATTGTTCACATGCATGGATGGTAGCTATTTAGGGAAAGTATTATGCCATACATTGAAGAATGAAATGATATTTGTGAAGGATGCATATTGTGAAAACATCATACAAAATGTTTTTTTGGTGGGACCTGGAAGGCTAAGGATTGCCTTGTTTTGGTACATTCATATCTTTGTGGTTGTGATGTACTTGGCATAATTCACAAGGAGCCATCCTTAAATTATTATAGAAGGGACAAATCCAAGTAACCATGAAGGATACCTATCATAATTGATATGAAATTGATGATTATAATGAATGAATGGGATCTTTGATATAACATTGAATGGGTGGGTCATGATGAATAGTTGTGAACTTGGGCAATTGTGTCTGTTAATATATTAGTTAACTAGGGCTTAATAATTAACATATATAACCTATTTACTAGGAACTAATATAATGTATATTTAGGTGTGCTACAAGTCATCCCCTGTGAGATGCATCGTCATTGAAGTAGTAATAAGAACTATTGTTAGGGTTCAAAGTCCACCACGAATAAACAAGAGATCGTACTTTTTATTTGGTACACAAGGCATATGTTTACCATTAACGATGGAAGATGGATTCATTGAGCAAGAAGAATGTTGTAAATATGATGAGTATCCAAGAAGTAATGATCATGTAGAAGCATAAATGATGCAACATAGATTTCGATTGTGGGGTTTAGTGGATAATGTTAGATCTTCAGGGAAAGTTGCTTGCCCTTGTGAACTATCATGGGTTTGAGAGATAATGACCCAAATTTCGTTGATTTATGTGGCTACACTAATTGATTTTTGGATGGAATGGTTTCAGCTTTAGTGCTATTATCAATATTGAAAATTGTCTCAACTACTTGAGATTTGCCCCGATTGTATTCTTCGAAGCCTTCTTTTATGTGTTCTTATATTTCATTTAATGCCATTTTAGTTTCATTTTCAATTAAGGATTTCTGAATATCTAGGAACTTTGTTGTCAAATATGGCTTCAACTTTTCTACACAATGTCTAAAAACATTTATAGCTAGCACATGTGCCACTGGTGAAATGTCCCATTTTTCAATACTAAAGTTGATTAATGAAATTGATAATAATTGTTGTGACATAATATCTTCGCCTTCATCCAAAAAAAAGTCGTAATCATTAACATCGACACAAGACAGTTTGAGTGCGATTCTCACTAGAAGTAGCAAAGAAATGTTGAAATATTTCAAGGATTTGATCATCACAATTGAAGTCCAATGTGATAACACATAAGTTAATTCTTGTAGAAATTTCTAGAATTCTTTTTCTTTTTTCAAATGCAGGCATTGTTCCTTTGTTCAAGTCTTCGAAAGCTTCCAACAATCATTTGAGATATTTCCTTCATTTACTTGTTCTTGTATGGTACTTTGGGTGTTGTTCTTGTTATCGCACAGTTTGTTGCAAGGATTAAAGCTTGAGGTTTGAAGGTCAAACTGGCGTAACAGGAACCAATCCCACCCAATGTCACCACGATGGGATGGTTCTTTCTCTTTAGGGAGGTGAGGCCTAGGGGAGACGTCCTCGGTGACCTGGGGTTTTGAGAAGGCAAGAGGATGATAAGTCAAGGATAAATTCCCCCCTCACAAGTCACCACCGAGCAGATAGTCCTGGCTAAACAACCAATAATAAGGTAAACCCCCCAAAGATATACTTGCCCGAGACAAAGCAACAACAAATGATATATGCAAGCTAGTTCAATGGGTTAGTACTTTATATAAATAGATGACTATCTGATAAACATATAAGCAATTTAACAATAAATATTGATGAAGTCAATGTTTATAAATAGCAATGAAAATTATGTCACTTCACCAATAAATGTTGGAGCAATATGGCATTCAATGTAATAAATCAACACTTCATTTAATTTATGCCTTTATTCACCATTCAATTGCTTATAATGAGAACGTTTGGCTGCACAAAGGTGTTAATAGCAGGAGATGACGACATCATATAGGGTTAGAAGGTTAGTTTTAGGCTAGGGTTTGATTCAAAGTGTTGAGAGTTGTTTGTGATCAAGTTCACTTCAATGCAAGAGGTCTCTTTAGATCAGTGCCTTAGGGTTAATGGAGTCAAATAGTGAAGGACGCAAGAGCTAAAGGAGGCAAAGGTAAGTAGGTCAAGGACTAGAGGGAGAGGCTTTGGAGTGTTGCTAGAGCAAGGCCCCAAATTCAAAACCCTAGGGGAGAGAGGCTCACCTTGGTGTAGGTAAACTAGGCCTCGGTTCTCTCTCCACCTTCCTTAACTCAATGGAAAAAACAACTAGCTGATAGATGAAGCATAAAACCAAGACTAGAGGGTTTGATGAAGCAAAGTGTTGCTACAACAAGGCTCTTTTAGCAAACCCTAGAGAAAATCGGCCCAAAGTGTTGTAGACCTAGGCTTAAGGCGTCTCTCTCTTCTTAGCTTATAGATAGTACGGCTAGCAATAAATGAAGAGAGAAAGGGAGTGTAGCAACGACTAGGCTCTCTCCTTCTTCAATGGCTAAAAACTTTCTCTCAATGGGGACATGAGACAAGGACCTACTTGTGTGCTTGTCACCTAGGGTTTTGTTCAGCAAAAAAACATAAACATATGCAAGAAATTAAACTACAACCATTCATTCAAGAAGTTTTGCAGAAAAATATTTACAATTCACCAAGAAGAAGCAATGCAAACCCTAGTTGTAACACCTTCCATTAAGATAAATGCTAAAACATGCCAAAATAATCCTCCTTCAACAAGTGCGCATCACTAAATCAGCCAATAACCCAAGAGAGGGCGCAAATTTCAGACCTCACTAATGAGTGAGTGAGTTGTGATCCAAAAAATGAAGGTAAAAATCCCTCATTTATACAGTACCACGACCTAATTTTACATTTTAGGTCATGTAAAAGACCGACAAGGCCAAAATACTAAATCATACTGTTTTTACATCAAATTGTCAAATTAAAACCCTAATCAAGCTGAAAAGAAGTAATAAGCCCCTTTAAGGGAGACGTCATCCCCTTCTAGGGCAAATGGGGCATCCTGGAGCAAAACGTTAGCCCTCCTTGGGCTTCTCCAACTTGCCACACGTGCCAATACTTGCCCAGTCTGCCTCCCAAGACGTCCATGATGTTGGATGATGTCATGGTCATGATGGTGACGTCCTAGGCCTTCCAAGGCCAACGTTCCACTGAAAAAGAGCCTATCCCCCTAGGTCAAGCTTTGTCGGGGTGCCTCTGGTGGAACATCCTCTTCTTCTCCGGTGCAAAGCCCCTGATCCATCTTTGTCCTGTCTCTGCCCCCTGATGGGGTCTCAGCATCCATCTGATAGGCTCTTCAGCCCCATGGAGGTCCGAACTGATCATCTCCCCATGGAGGTCCGAACTGATCATCTCCCCATGTGTACCGGTCCAAATGGTACCTGTCTGTCGGGCATGGTTCTGCACATCAAAAGCTACGCCCTCCATGGGCTCATCAGTCACAGGGATCATAGCAATGCCAATCACATCTCATCATCAATATTATTAAACATGTGCATAAAATCCCTAATACATTAGTTAACAACTCAAAGACGTTACACAAGCCTACAATACAAGTCTGGAGAAAAGGACAAGGCGTCCTATTGGGCTAGTGTCCATTGGAAAAGGAAAGTTCTGGGAAGAGACCTCATCCAAGCCATGAAAGTGGGTGATGTGGTCAGGGGATGTCCAAGCATCTGGGTGCAGTGAGGGCCAAGGATGCAAGAGATGTTACTTGTGGGTGCCTTTGTTAGAAGGCGAGCTATACCTGTCATGGATGCATTCTTTCCAAGCCCATTCTTGCCTTTATTCTTTTTTATTCTTTCATCTTTTATTGTTTTTTCTCTTTTTGTTCAAGAGCTAATCAGGGGACACTGCCCTGGCGTGGTGACCAGTGGTGCCAGCGTTACCCACAAGTACTTTCACAGAAATGAGAAGGCTGGCTCGTGATGAGACCCCCTTTCCCTTGGCCATGCAACCAAGAGTCACTGCCCTGGCGTGGTAACCAACTGGTGGCAATGTCATACTGCTACGTACCCATGGACCTAATAGGCTGGCTCGTGATGAGACCCCCTATCCTCTGGTTAGGTCTTGAATTATTATTTTCCGAGTCCCTCTTGTTTCTTGCTGAGAATCCTTTTATTGCTTTCTCGGGGATCCCTGGGAGAAGCATCTCGAGGTTTTGTTTTTAGGCTTTTATCTTTTACCAGCTTGTTTTTTTCTTCTGGGCCTTTAGCCCCGTCTTCCCACGAGATAAGGTGCAATCCTGAAAATAGGTCAACCCAGTGCTCGGACAAGTGGAATGGGATAAGTGAGTGGGAAACAAGATGAAATAGTGGTGTTATGATGGGATCGAACGATGGCTTTACAGAAATCCCCCTAGTGGCAAACCAAAACCTACAGACACAGGCTTGCTAGGGCACCTTGTCAATCCCCCCAAACAAGGTCAAGTGGGCAGATGTAAGATCTAAGCAGTGGTTAGAAATAAAAGGAATCAGATGCATACATTCAATGGTTTTGATGATCAAAGTGACACATACCATGATACCTGGACTAATTACCTCATGGAGCAAGAACCTTCTCTGACATAGGACCAGGCCGATGGTGATGGATGCTGCTGCTGCTGACAAGATAAAGATGTTGGAAAAAAGAAAAGGTGGGCCCTCCAGGGCCATGCTAAAGTCAATCCTGCTCTTGGTACTCCATGTCTAGGACTTGTGGGCCTCGAGATATGATCTCCTAGTTATCCCTAAAAGTGGGGGATAACAGTTCGCCTTGTGATTTTGCTCATGCAATTAACAACAATGGGCTTGATATCTTGGTCTTTGTGTCTTAAAAGATATGACAATGCCTCGATTGATGGATGTAGTGTTGATAATATTATTACATAAAGTCATTGTTCCACCTTAGATAAATAGTTTTCAACTTGTTCAAGGTGTTTACGAGTTCAACTTATTTTTAGAGTGGCTAATCTATCCTCATTGTTTCCATCCTATTTATTCCCATGCTGGTTGATTGTTTAGCTTCCACAAACTCTTCACATGCCTCCATGACACTTAATGTCCTCACTCTTCATCCTCTTTTGGTGCCCTTAATCCTCATTGGTTACTTTATCTACCTTTTGTGATATTACATCTTCCCTTGGCGTGCTCTTGGTCATGAGTGCTCATTGCATATCTCACGTGTTCTTTTCTTTTTGCAGTCTCACTTATGTCATCCTCCCTGTGCATCTCTCCCAGTTATGCACTTGTCTCTTGTTGACCGCCTATTCAACTAGGGGGTCAACTCCATGTGCCATGAAGATATGCATCATCAGATGCAAGTATGTTGAAGACAATTTGGTTCTACTAGGCATTTTATGCCTCCAACACAAAATTTTGTAAACGGAATTTTCGCACCCCTGCGTGGGTTAATAATGTAATAGGTCTGCGTGGATCATAGTTAGGTCAGGTACCTTGGGATGTTTTCATTGGGAGAGTTCTTTTCATCGAGGGTATTTTATCCTCAGGTTGTCAATTGGGCTTTTCAACTTGGTTGATTTCCCTTGAGTTTTTCCCTCACACTTGCAATAATTCCTCCAGAGTGGTGAACGGCGTTCTAATGGTCGCATCTTTGGTAGCTATTGTTTAGGAATGATGTAAATGACCATGTTAGACGTTGTAGAAAGTTTCGTGGAATTTCGTCGAGTCTAGATAGGTTTTTTTTAATTAATTTTCCTAAGGTTGGGATTTTAATTATTTAATTAATTAAATGTTTTTGAGCAATTATTGTAAAAACTAGGTCTTTGGGTTTTTGATAGGGGTATTTGTGCTCAAATAAAATGGAAAGGCACCCCCTACACCCTTGGACCAAGTTTCAGCTCAGTCGGACAAATTTTGCTAGTCATTTGTCCACCTGGAGTCAGAGTCAGTCAAAACAACAATTTTTATTGCCAAGTCAAAAATGTAAATTTTGTAATTATGAGTTAATGGGGTTATGTAATGATGGAAAAGAGCAAGAGGGGACATCCCTAGCCTACCCAACCCACCTTACAACCTTTGTACACCCCCTCACTTGACCATTCCCTCATTTCCTCACACCCCGTAGGGGGATTTACGTCCCCCTTCACACATAAACCATTGAAACATCATTTAAATGTGTTGTGGGCCCCTCCCTCATGAGGTGTGCCCTTCCTAGCCTCCCACATCATCATCCCATGGTCCCCACATGCCAACTCACTCTTTCCACCTCATCTATCCATACAAATGTGTCCAAACACGTGCTATGGTCATCCCGACCAATAAGGAGTGCATGCTCATCACTGTTGACTGGTCCTAGAAGTAAGTGTCCCATCAAACTGTCAGTCTCCACTGTTGAAATATTGTAACTGCAAAGAGTATTCTATTTGATTATTGATGTATTATTGATTAGATCAATCCCCTTTTGTGGATTGATCATGTCGGGCATTGTAGATGACCAAATCCCCTTTTGCAGATTGGTCAAACCCTAATTGTAACATGCTAAATGAGAAGTCGTCCCCCATAATATATTAAAGTGGTTATAACCACCCAGAATGAGAAGTCGACCCCCAGAATATAATAAAGTGGTTATTATTATCGCTCAGTTTGTAGTCTAGGTCAAGCAGCTGAAAGATAAGGGTCAAACTGGCGTAACAGGAGCTTCCCCACCCACTGTCACCTTGATGGGGGGCTCTTTCTATTTAGGGTGGCTAATCCCAAGGGAGACGTCCCTAGTAATCTGGGGTTTTGAAAGGTCTAAGGTTTTAAATGTCAAGATGAGTTTTCCCTTTCACAGATTACCGCCAAGGAGATAGTCAAGATGAAGGTATTCCATAGAATAGGCACCTGTTTGCGAGACAAGGCAATAATAAAGCTAAAATGTGCAACAGTGGTTAGTACTTCATTAATTAATGACTATCAACAATATATATGAGCATAAATAGTAGTAATTATTGACGAAGTCAATGATTGCAAAAATGGCTATGGCTTGTAATATTACTTGTCAATAACAACTGGAAATGATATAGCATCAATGTAGATAAACAATCTTCGAATTAACACAACGCATTAAATATCATCAAATGCTCACATACAAAGGTTGCTGCGTCACTATACTAGAGGTGACGTCAGCCTAGTTCTAGGGTTAGTTTGATAGGCAAAGAGGTGGACGTTTTGCAAATTAGCCAATGAAAATAATCAACACTTCAATGCTTATTGCTAGATGACCAAGCCACAACGTTTTATATCAAGCAGGAGCTAAAAGGAGGCATGACATCATCATTAGATTAGGGTTAGTAAGACGTTAGGGTTAGTAGGGTTTCAAATTTAAGAGGTTTGAGAATGTTGTTTTAGCACAAAAAGCTCAACGTTGGATAACCAGACTAGTGCCTTAGGGTATAATGGAGTCAAGGAGCAAGTGCTAGGTCTCGGGAGAATCTAAATTCAAGGACAAGAGAGTTAGGCTTTCTAGTGCTGCAATGGCAGGGCCACAAAGTCAAAACCCTAAGGGGACGACAAGTGGCTCAATAGGTGTGCCTTGGCTAGCTCTCTAATGGGTTGGAAGGAATCGACCAAATGTTGACTGTCTCAAGCGGCCACACAAACCCTCTCTCTAACACTTGCGCCCTCACTGGCTGAGCTGCACAATCACTGAACTGGATACTGTAATGCATGGTGAAATACTTGAATGGTATCTCCGATAGGATAGGGTGTGTCTCTCAACACCGAAACCGATCAATGGTGGTGGTTTCCTCCAGAAATTCACAAAACAACAAGGGGGTCGATTTCCTCCTCCTCTGCAAATATCTCAACATCAAATCATAACATAATGCCGAATTAGTTTGCTTTACCCTTCCTTTATAGCTTCCCGAAACCCTAATTAGTTGTTGACCTTTTCCCTCCAAGTGACTTTTACTTTATTTTATTATTCCTTGATTAAGTCACTTAATTAATTAATTAATTAACCATTTTACATCTAAAAAGTGATTTATCCATCCTTATGGCTTCTTCGACCAGTGAAAGTCACTTCTCATCATCTTGTCCTGTAATGCTCTTCTTCCCAATTCCGATGAGCTATTACACTAAGAGGTTTCTCCAAGTAATATGCCCATTATGACCTTATTAGTGAATTTAATTAAGATATGACCCATAATAACTCAAAATTACGGAAATTGTCGGAATGCAACGGAACCAAAGCCAAGTTGTGTGTAATGGATTATGATGATGAACGATGCAAGTCGGGCCCAATAAAACCCTTCAATATCTCCCGAATTCTCTGTCACCCCTATCTAGCTACTCTGGTAAGCATAACACTTTGTAATGTTATAATGTCTCAAAATGGGGACATTACAACTACCTCACCTCTAAAGTGACGGGGACACCTACCTAAGGTGATAGTGGGTAGGTGACCTCTTAGTTGTCGCCATTTGGTGGTTGGGTCGGGCTTTGCCCAACCTACAACTTGTGCGATAACATCTCCTATTGCATTTGTGCTTCAACTTCTGTTGTATCAATCTTTTGTTGCACACTTTTTGCTATTGCGCTTTCCTTCATCTCTTCTTTCTTCATTATACTTGCATGCCACACATCCATACTTAGGAAACTTAAAGATACACCTACGTCAATTTGGTGTGGGGTCTCCATTTAGAAAACACCAGAGTTTCTTAGAGGTTGCGGCAGAATGAAAGCTCAAGCCCGAGAAGCCAGAAAACGAATCTCTAGCTACTTTCTTTATACTGCCACGTGAAACTAGAGTTGAATTTATTCAATTTAGAAAAATAGCAAAGGGTTGGGAATTTAGAACAACTTAGAGATTTTGAGAGATATAGAGAATGGGAAAGCAAGATTCAAGCCAAAAGTAGTTGATCCAAGGATGGCGTGTATTCCTCAAAGTTCTGTTTTTGGTATAGGGAAAGATAGTGCTCCTCATAAATGATTTGGTAATATGAGACCAATAGGAGAAACGAAGATAGGATGAAAGTCAGTTTGAGGAATTCCTCTCAGAACACTTCCAGAAGATGTGCCTTAAGCTATTGACTGATGATTGGAACTATTTACCTTCAATGTTGTTCTCTCTTGAGAAACCTGAATCTTTCGAGGGAAATCATTCAGTATATCATACAGCTTAGTGGCCAGGTTGCACTCTGTTTTACCCTGAGTTAACCTCCTAAGGATTTGCAGAATCATTTAATAAATTTTAGATAACTTGTTTAATGGTTTTCTGAACTCTACAGTTCAAACTTCATAGATTTATTTCAAATTTTAAATACTACTACCAAAAGAAAAAGGAGAGAAGTGCTTGTGTTTCTCTCATGCAAATATTGCTGGCTCTATAACATTTTTATGGAAATTTGAAATTTGATTTTTTATTAATGTCCACTAAAGACCAAAGTAAGTCAAAGGGATTATTGAAAAGTGAAGAACTCATTTAATCACCGCCATAGAATGCAATGTTCCACATCCTTTTTCCAGTTTAGTATTGAACTACTGTCAGAAGATGTTGGCTTATCAAATATTGTTGAGCTATTGACAGTGAACTAACAAAAGGGTTTGCTTATGCAGAAAAGGAGGATCACAAGAAGCGTTTTCCTCTTTATGCACCAAATGAATTTGTCAGTGACTGGGATTTCTCTATGCCCAAAGTTCTGTTTTATTGCTACTATTTGTTTTTTGAACGCGATTTTGCATACACTTTCCCATTTCAAAATGTAATTTTGCTTGTCAAGCATGCACTTGATCCAAGTGTGGAAAGCATGAGGATATGCTTGGAGGTTACTAATGGTGCTGTATCTATTCAAACTGAATTTGCTGGAACGCTTGAGCTAACTTTCTGTGAAGTAAGTCCACCTATGCTTTTTACTGCTAGAGATATACATTGTTTATTGAAAGATGTTTTTTTCTATAAAGTTAGCTTGGTATTAATGATAATATTTTTATGTTATTTCTTCTTTCAGGTTGAAATGGCAACCCGATTTCAAGTAACAGTTTTCAGACTTCTCATAGATAATAAACTGGATAAGCTCAGTGAAGGAATTGATTTGCATTATGAAACTGAAATTTCAAAGAAACACATGATGTATTTGCTTCTTCCATTACTCAACATTATTACTTCTCCCAAACTGGATTTATCCCTGATAGATTGGACATGCATCAGGAATGCTGCTTGTATAGACCTAGTTAAGGGAGGCAATACAAGGAATGCAAGACACTCTCATAATAATCACTGTATTCTTGAGAATAAGCAGGAAGATTTAATACAGACAGCATGTGGAATGGTTCCTGTTGACATGCTTGAGGACTCCATTGTAGAAACGCCTCATAATGGAATGGTTTACTGCATACTAGATATCTTAAAGAATTTAAATGCTGCAAGTCCTCTTGTCTCAGAAAGGAGTACCAGTAAGGAAATTAGGACATATACCGAACTTTTCAGAAACCGGTGCGTTTTCATATGTTATATCTCTTCCAAATATAAATGCATTCATTTTTTTTGGTGCTAGTCATTACATGAATATCATTTTTGTACTAGAATGAAGCAAATATTTCCATGTGGATATTTTGTATCTCTACATTGCACGTATGTTACCTCTTTAACAGATCTGCTGATTATGTTTACTTGGTTGGATATTTCTTTTGTTCTCTTCTATATGTTATAGCCATGGGATTACTCTCCATTATCAGTGCCAGCCCTTATTATCTGCAAGGCCTCTTTTCAAGGTTGAAAACTTTTTGCTGAGGCGGCTTAAGGCAGAGAAAGGTTAGCATTGCAACCAATAATCATGCTTGTAGAAGTTGGTTGTCCACCATTTTAAATTTTGAATTTTGTATTGTGCTATCATTTCTTGGAAAAACAATTGGGGCTAAAATTGAGATAAACATAATCAAAGAGTATAATTAGAGAAGCATCATATATTTTCAGTTTACGGTGTCAATAAAACCTCCATTTGATAGAAATTAAGAAAAGGTGGCATTGTAAATGTGGCTTCCAAGCACATTAATTTGTTAAAGTGACATCTGTAATAAGTGAAAAGGGATGTTTGATATGGCATGCAATCTGTAGGAAAAGGCCTTGGAGAAATATATCATGACAAGAGCACAACTTAGGGCCAGTTGGTTTTCTGTGTTTATTTAAGGAAGTGACAGATAATTAAGCTGATTTGCTCCCATTTTGTATGCATATTTATGGAACTGATGCATGTATGCAAACAAAACCAGAGCATCTTCTACATGGATTATGTTGTGCATTATAAGTCAACTTAGTATTGTGAATTCTTTGTTTTGAAATGTCTCCTTTGCTGAGGCTCTGCACATTCCTAGTCCAAATTACCATCTCCCTTATATAAATACTAATCTGTTCTTGTCCTTTTGAATGGAAGACCTCATGGTTGCTTAATTGCAAAGAACCTATTGCCGTCCTAATACACACTTGCAAACGTGAGCAAAGTCCAGCTCACTTAGTGTGTTCTTGGAGGCACAATGCCTAGGTTCACAGTCCACACTGTCACCTGGACTGGAACCTCTTCCTTCTAGGCTTACTCCTAGGGAAGCCAAGGGGGGTAGACCCTAGTTACTAGATGTGATTTAACGTTTATGTTCTAGGAGTTGGTTTTAATTTGTTAAAGGTTAAGGGAAAAACTAACCTATGATGCTAAGGCAGCAAATGCAAAGTGCAAGATTTTCAATGACAAGCAAACCCTTTCCCAAGTCAACTAAGACTAGTGCCTAAAGGTTGGGCAAGGGGTCAACTAAGTTTTGAGGGGGTTCAATTACAAAAGATTACAAGTAAAACTAGGTTACAACTATCCCACAACAAAGATACAATTACTTACACAAAGAATAAGAAATGCTACAAGGATACAAGATACAAATGAACAATAATAACAAGTGCTTTGAATGTGAGCAAAAGATATTCAAACCATTTAAATCATTCACATAAAGCCAAGCATGCCCCAATAAGAATTGGACTGCTTTTCAATGGCAACCACTAAAGCACTCAAGACTCAACAAGATGATGCCTCCCTAAGTGGGATGCACAACTTCTTCTTGAATCACACCACGAAAAGCATAAATTGAAAGATATAAACACTTGGAAAATCAATGCTCAACAGATACAACACTTAGATATCCAAACCACAAGATTGCATAATAGATTGATAAATGTAAATGTGCTTGCAAAATAGACTTTTAAACAACCATCAAAAGATATGCCAAAGTAAAGATTGTCTAAGAGACTAAGTGGTTAGGAGTTGTTTAAAGATTTGATAAATTTTATTTGCCCTCCCCGTAACTAAGTGTTGAACCTTAATCCTCCTCCTATTGCCAAATAATTGTCGGATGCTCAAGATAGTAAGGCAACGAGGCCCACCCTAGCTTTCACGGTCAGCCCTAAAGTAAGAGTACTTCCCGGAGAGGACACACACCTGGTGCGCCACGAGACAGTCCCCTGCCACTACCCTCCGTTGTTTTCCTCA
>ML786290.1:302376-312432 GCA_009831015.1 Picea engelmannii
ATAATGATCAAATATGACACATACCATGATACCTCAGACCAATTACCTCATGGAGCAAGAGCCCTCTCTGATGCAAGCCCAGGCCGGTAGTGATGGAGGCTGGTATGGATGTCAGGACAGAACGGCTGAAAAGAAGAAGATGGGTCCTCCAGGACCATGCTCAGGTCGCTCCTGCTCTCGGTACTCCATGTCTAGGACCATGTGGGCCTCGAGACATGATCTCCTAGTTATCCCTAGATATCGGGGATAACAATTCCCATAGGCCATGGTCGATTAAAAAAGGGATTAATAGATTAATTATTTGATGTTATTTGGAGGAAAAGACTACTTTATAAAGAGGAGTGACTTAGTGGTCTATTTGTTCCCGTAGACTATAGTCAGGCACAAACAGGGAACAAGAGGAGAAATAAGGGTGATTTGAGGGCTAAACGAAGAATTAAGCCAAAAAGCATAGGAAAAGTCACTTAAGCCTAAGTCAACGAAGAAATAGAATGAAAAGGTGTTAAAGGGGGACTTAATTAATTCATTACTCACCTTAGGAGGAAAAGTGCCTAGCTTAAGTGATGTCAATGGTGAATTAGATCGGGAAGAGTATAAAGGGAGGAATTTGACCTAATTCCTGATTATGTTATGATTTGATGTTGAGATATTTGCAGAGGACGAGGAAATTGACTCCCTTTTTTTTTGTGGATTTTTGGAGGAAACCGCCACCATTGACCGGTTTCAGTGTTGAGAGACACACCCTAGCCTATCAGAGATACCATCTAGGTATTTTATCGTGCATTACAGGTATTCAGTTCAATGATTGCGCAACTTAGCTAGTGAGGGCGCAGGGGTTAGAGAGAGGGTTTGTGTGGCCGCTTGAGACAATTCAGTATTTGGCCGATTCCTTCCAACCCATTAGAGAGCTAGTCAGGGCGCACTTATCGAGCCACTTGTCGTCAGTTTCCGATGGTGGAATCTCCCAGAAAGCAGAAAATAGTCATGTAGGGCGTAGCTCTTGAGGAAGTACATTTGGGGTTCCAGGGGGTATTCCATAGCAGATCCGAGGAAACCCTTCCAACCCATTACGGAGGAGGTCAGGATGATCATTCCAAGTCATACATTGTCAGATTCGGCCGGTGGGATCACTAGGGCACACTCTCACAACCCAGGAGGTGCACAAACCCCCAGGGGGTGACATCCAGAGCTTCAAAGGTCGGATATTCAGTCTGACAGTCATCAGGATCAACCTAGAGACCAGGGCGCTTCTTTTGAGACAGTTTCCAGCTCATTTCGACGGGTATCGCCATCAGGGTGAGTTTTCCAGATTCTGCAGCAGTTACCGTGAGCTTCCAGACTGCTTTTTGCCGATCTATCTGTGCATGCGCATACCAACATTCATTCTTCTGATCACAAGTATTTCCTATTAGTTGATCTGTATTCCAGTGACGATCCATGAGATCTAACTGACGATTAGTATATCCGCTTCCAACTTATTATTGTATTTCCTGCTTTTTCCTCATTATATATATCAGTGAGCTGTGTTATCCTTCTTTCGCATGCATTATCTTATACTGCTAAAACACTTAATGAATTGAAACACACATGCGAAAATCACCAAGCATGTTCACACATTAACTCAAACGCATTCAAAAACCCCTAGAGTATCAGATTTCAGTGGAAAAACCATAGTTCATCAGTAGATATCCAGATCAGCTGGATCAGGGATATTTCATTACTTACCACCTATCATGCTTCGGGCATCCTCTAAGATAGGGCATTTTCTCTTGCTACCATATTTCATGCCCTATACCTCCCATGTGTAGGGTGTTTACTGCTTTTGGCTGCATTTGTCCCCTTCCTTTCCATAAATCATGTTGTAGACCTCTAATATAGTAGGATGTTCTTATTCTAGGGCTCCCTTCTTGCTCATATTAGTCACTAATGTGGTCCTATGCCCTAGGTTCACCCTTGGAACAAGCCTCTCCATCAATGATGTAACAAACGTAAGGTAAGCCACGCAAGCCTACCTCAACTCTACTTGGGTGTGCTCAGCATCTTGACCTGGTGGTCTTGAGGTCCAACACCAATTTGTCTGTAACCTGTGGCAGTGGAAGCCGCTGTAAGTCATCCAAGTTACGTCCATTCACGATAAAATGGGGCATCATTAGATAGATCAAAATTAGGTTTTAGGGTAGTTGGAAGGTTTTACTTGTTTATGTTTTAATCTTTTGTTTTGTTTTGTTGGGGGAAGGAGGTGCACTGGCACAAAACCAGTGAAACCGACCGGTCTTGACTAGTTTTGTCTTGAACCGCCAATTTTGACCAGTTCTCACTGGTTCAAGCCAGTTCAGGACCAAAATTGGTGATTTCTGGTTAGAGGGGCTGGTTCCACCCAGAAAACCCCTGGACCCAATCTGACGAGCCAGTTTAGCTGATTCTGGTCAGGTTATGGTATCACTGGTGCAGCTGCACTGGTCTAGAAATTTTTAATTATCATGTACCTTGGAATTGGTGTAAATTGGGTTGTGATATTCCCATCTCCATCCTTGTGGGCCGTAATATTGCTGACAGGGTAAAGGGTCTTGTTCATATGAGAATGCACTATCCTGTTAGACAATTATATGTCACCATCCCTGTTTGCTCATATATTTGCCAAACTATCTTGGTTATGAGTGAAAGGGATATGCGGGCATTGATGGGGATGACTAACAATAGGGAATCAATTGTATGGAAATAAATAATCCCTTACTGAAGGCAATGAGTTCACCTAGACTTGAGAGGTTTTGCAGCCTGGTAGTTGCATGTAGTAGGATATGGTTACATGTAGAAATAGGTAAGACTCAAGAGTGAAGATGATGGTCCAAAAGTAGATATTGTCTCACAGTAAAAGCAAGTAATTGTATCGTTGTGGGGTTGATTACCTATTGTCTGCTTGTAAATGTGATGCAGAATAATTGGGTCGAAGAAGTAAATGAAAGCTCAAGAGTTCATTGAGAGACTAATAAGGAACCATTCACTTGGACACATAAGGCTAGGCCCTAGTGATTCAAACACCATTTTATATATGATAATTAGTAGACCTAATGTTTACGTACTCTTGGAATATTATTTCTAGATGCATTATCCACAGTAAGTTGTTCTAAAGAATCTCAGAGGTACAGCTTTTCTTCCTAATAAAGTCTTATGTTTTTCCAATGTCTTCTGAATGTTTCAAGAGGTATTGGCAAGGAATGTGAACAAACAGTTGTTCATTTATATTCTGACCAGCATGTCTTATGTATGCTTTATGCCCTTCAACTGTTGATGAATTCTGTGATGGATATCCACTGCTGTACCAACTAAGAATGTATAGGTTGGTTTGTAAGTGGGGAGGGCATCCTTATTTTTTGTAATTTGTTCTTTGAGCGAAGCAAGTCTGATATTTTAAACAAGAATACACAAAATGATTTTCTTCTCTCCTAAATGACCAGGATTGAGTTGAAATTTTTCAAGAATATAAAATTCTAACTGCAAGACCATTTTTACTATTATATTATTTCAATAAGGATTTGAACTTTACTTTGTCTGCATTTTATAAATTAAAGTTTCCTTGTTTAATTTCCTTTACTTTTTTGCTTTTGCAGCTTCGGTGAGCAATTTTATGGTTGAATTACCACCAGAACTTTGCAAGGTTATCTGTTTGGGCATATCTCCAAGCATTTTGTACACATTTTCATTTCTACCTTCCATAATGCACCGAATTGAAAGCCTACTTAGTGCAGCACAGTTGCGGAAGATATTTTCAAATCAATGGCCATGCAATTTCAATGTTCCAACTATTAAGGTATTTAGCTCTAGAATTTTATTTTAATGTTGTGGATAGAAATTTATGTTCTATAGTTTCCTTTCAGTTGCAATCTTTCAAAGATATATTAACACTTTAAAACACACAAATTAACAAGCACTACTTGCCATTCCAAAACAGACTAAACGATTTAAAGGTTTTATTGTCAAACACCACACTGCTACATTTTGGTGGAAAAGGATGCAAAATTTTCAATCAATATAATTTTATTTTTAAATTACATTTTATATTAACATAAGATATTTATAAAGAATAAATAAAAGTGAAAGGATATATAAGTGTTACATCTCATATCTTCACCCTCAGTGCTACTAATGCAAAAATAAAATCTGAATAAACTGAAGTATTTGGATTTCAATCCTTTAGCCAACAGTTGCAAACTTACTTCTTCATCTCAGTTATAACAAAAGAACTGAAGTGAACTGATCTCATTGGAAAAAACATATCTGCATCTCCATTCATCTCAGCTATAAATTACGGGCCTTTGCATGGTTGGTTATCGATCGAGGACTCCCATCTAAAGCCCGATTGACAAAAAGTTGGATCACACACAGACTTTGTCTAGTCCGTGGCAAGCCAAAGACAATAAAACATAATTTTTGGGATTGCTAGCTTGCCAAAAACCATTGACAACACATTTAGGATGGGCACTCGACATTGTTTCTGATCTAGATTGGATCATCATACAATTTGTCTTCTATTTTGGTGTTGTTGCCGTCCTAATACACACCTGGGTTATCGTGGAAGAAACCTTCAATCCACTTGGTGTGTCCTTGGGGGCAAGTCTCGAGTCAAAGTGCTGTCACCTGATCCTCGACTCCTCCGTCTAGGCCAACTCCTAGCGAAGCCAAGAGGGGTAGTCCCTATAAAAATAAACTAAGGCTTTCTAAACTAAGAAGGAAAGAAAACTTTATTCTAGGAGTTTTATTGCTTGAAAATAAAATCACATCAACTAACATTTATTATTCACCATCATAATAA
Organism: Picea engelmannii; assembly: GCA_009831015.1. Lineage (NCBI taxonomy): Eukaryota > Viridiplantae > Streptophyta > Pinopsida > Pinales > Pinaceae > Picea > Picea engelmannii. The sequence goes on from ML786290.1 coordinate 307,187, forward strand.
TCAAAAGTACTTGCTTTGTAGACATGCATATATAACCATCGGATAATCAAGTGAAATACCATTCCATAAGCATGCATGTGTTTTATAAAAGGATACAAGATCTGCAAGATTTGAGAAATAAAGTTAGATGAAATACTTAAATGTAAAGACTACTCACATGAAAGATAGATCAATTAAAGCATGCATGAAATTTGCTCACATAAGACGGAGATCGACAGATAGTATGTTTTAACCAGTGCCTTAAGTGGAGTCGTGGGCAGTGTAGATCGAGGATTTTATTAAAGTTAATTTTGTGATTAATTAATGAAAGTGTTTGGCCCCTTAAGAAGCTTGTTCTCTGCTTGGACTCGCTGAGAATTTACCGAAACCCAATGATCTCACCAGTAAACTCACCGAAAGTGCTGGATGTACAACACGACGAACCGTCTTACTTCGCAGGTCACTTTCAGGCCCTTTCCTCCCAAGGAACTTACAATCTTAAAGGATTTTCCTATTATACTAGCAAGGTTCAATTACTTTAATGAAAATAAAAGATGGATCATATACCCTGCTTTGGAAGATTGAGGCAATTGTGCAAACACTTTGTAAAGAAAATTGCAACACATAAAATTAGATACCCTGATTTTGAAAGATTAAGGAAAATCAACAAGATACTACAATTTATTGTTGCTGCAAAATTGAAAGAAGAAGAATTGGATTGCATGAAGATCTAAGCATTGATTTAACATGCATTAGGTTAGAGTGTTTGTAGTGTGTTTGATATTGATTGATTTGTGTAGTTGATTGTTAGATTAGAGCATGCACAACTTTATGCAAAGAAAACAAACCACGACACCCATCCCCCTGAGGGGAAGAAGAAAACTGGGCACAAAGGCCCTCTTTATTACTTGTTACAACAGAGAATTGATATTCTCTTTGAGATTTTAACTCTTCGGAAGAAGGAGGGATCCTTGTTATGGATCTATGAGAAAAATTACAAGAAGAAGTAAAAAAAATTGTTTTTTTTTTGGAGAACTTGCAACCCCTAGGGTCCCTGGAAACTTGAAATTTGTCCAAAATGACCGGAGCCTCCCCTTGGACCTGTACTTGCTGCAATAAAACAACGAACATAAATGATTAGACAATGATAGGAAAGAGTTCTAAGAAAATAAAATTTTATCAAATTTTTTTAGAAATTTTCTAAGGCAAAAAGTGGATTTTTTGGGGCTTTTTGAGGCTTTCAAAGGTCCTAACTTGGGCTCTTCTTAAAGAGTTCTGTTTGCTGTTTTAGGACAGCAAATATACAATTTTTAAACAACCTAACAAACAGTTTAAACTAAGCTAACTTTAGATCTCAAACTTAGATGCAAAAGACTTAAAAATTTGCTTTAAAACTTGCCTAGATTTACCTTTAAAATGAAAGCGTTTAACCTAGATCTAGCAAGTTATGCATGCACGTATTAGATATTGAAAATTAAACCTTGAAACTACTTTAAACCAGCATGCAACCAAAAGAAAGAAGTAAGGGAAAGAGCTTATCGAAATTTTGAGTTTCTTGCTTGAGCTTGGAAAATTCAAGCTATGGGGCTCTCTATGATGTGAAGAAGAGGGTGAATGCCTTCTTTAGGAACTCTTTGGATAGCAAAAAAAGTAACCAAACTTCTTATCCTCTCCAACAGATTAGTGCTACCTGCAATATTAATCCCTGCAAACTCTTGTATTTGGTGTTTCTCTACACAAACAAACTTCAAAGCACATCAGTTTAACCGAAAACACACATGCATTAAAACAATTGAGTATAGATCAACAAATCAATTGAATAATAAGCAAATTATACAATTCATTCCATCTAGATAACAGTATCCTTGTGATTAATCAAATAACAAAAAAATTGTGCATATAATTAATACAATATCACCTCATAAGTCTAGCAATTCATCTTTACATTAGCTCCACACACCATGAATAGCTCCAAAGACTTTTTTTTTTAATTCCAAAATATGAAAAATGTTACAATAGACTTCTTCATCCAAGACTGAACTAACTTGGTGAGGGAGGTCGACCTCTCTTATATAGGAGAAGGGGTGGAGATCCCTAGGCAAATGCATGCTTAGGGTTAGGGTTTAGGTGTGAGGCGTGAGAGGGGGAGTGGTGCACTTAGATAGAGGGAGATGCTACGTAGAGTGAAGGGAAGGTAGGTAAGGATATGAGGGAGTGTAGGTAGAGTTGACTAGAGGTGAGTGGGAAGTGACGTAGGGATGAGAGGAGTTACGTAGGAGTTGAAGTGAGAGTGACGTGGAGTGAGGGAAGCTACGTATGAATGGAAAGGAAGATACGCATGAGTTGAGGGAGATGCGTGGGGAAGTGGGCGAGTGATTTAGGGGGAAGGGTCAGTGGATGCGTGAGTTAAGTGATAGGTTTTGGAGTGAGTGGAAGTGTGGGCCACATGACAGATGCGTGGGTCCCTTAGTGGATGCATGAGATTTTATGTGAGGTGCCACCAAGGAAAGGGAGTCAAGTTCTTTTATTTGAAACTCCTCCTAATGCCATGTCATCCAAAAGGTCGACCTCCCCTTTAGTTAACTTGTCTTAAGTGTTTAGTCAACTAGGGACACCCAAAAGGTATGTCTCAATCATGTTCCTAGTTCTCCTTATTTTTAGGATATTTAATTAATTGCCCCTTTTCTGCATTTTTAGAGTAATATTGACATTTTTAGTGATAATAATCGTTTTTTTTTCTCGAAAGATGAGAAATAAGGGTTTACATCATGCTCTGGACTGGAAAACGACTGTAAATATGACATCTGACAATGTTTGATGCCATATTTTTTACATTTATTGACTTAGAATTAATAAATTCCAATTTTGCGGGAATTTAATTAATTCACTAAAAACTTAAAAAAAACCTATCAGACTTAGCCGCAATTTCCAAATAACTCAGACACTATGTTCTAGTATGAGCTTATATACATTCTGACACTAGACATTGGATTTCCATGTTGAGACTTGCTTGTCAACACATACTTCGGCTTTGGAGCAAGTCTTTTTTTTGAGTGAAAAAACTTAGAAATTATTTAATCGCTTACTAAGACAAGCAGAAGCTCACTAAAGCAAGCAGAAAAAATAATTAACAAGTAAAAAAAACACTCTTGAGTATGTGCCCACTCCCAGATCAAGGGTGGCCAATAGCCTTTTACAATATTTCATACTTATAACATTTATTACAATAGTGGAAATGCGGAAAAGGTGGCCCTTTTAAGGCCTACTGAATCACTGAACTCTGCATATGCGAGCATTGAATGCTCATTCTCTGGCGGCTCTTCAGGAAATCTAGCTTGTGCAAACTAGTGGATAACATAGGCTCCATATGGGAACGTGTGCTTGATCCTTTTATAGAAAGGGAGAGCATGCGAGAATCCATAATCTGTCCCTACATCACAAACATCTCGCCAAAAACAACATTAGCGACACATGTATATGAAGACCAAGTGTAAATTGAATTTGCACAATTATTATTTATGTAAATACAAAAATGAACATGAACTATTATTCATAAAGTATAAACGAAGGAAGTAAACATAAATGAAATTTAAATTGCAGAGGAAAGGGTTAGAGATACATTACAGAGGATGCCCCATGGCATCAAATAACATTATTGAAGAAGACATTTGAAAAGTCATCTGCTTACTAGTAGCTTTAACCTTTCCACTGTCTGACTGGATGAAATAGAAATTGCATGCATCAGCCATGTCATGGATGAAACAAGACCTCAGATGTCTGAATAATCCATGTCCGGGATGACTCTTTGAAGATCCTTTTCCAAGTTTGATCAACTTAGCCCTTTTCTTGGGATCCAACCACCCAAGTAACATATGTTTGTTTTTATTCAACCAAAATTTGAAGTTTGGTAAGCCTTGTAAGTCTTTAATGAAGCTCTGCACTGGACTGTCATGGTGGAAGGCTAACCACTGCTCATAGTGATCTGGAGTTGTCAAACTGAATCTATCTTCCAATTTCCCATTATCTGTCATTAAGTTATCTGTTGTTTGAGAGATTGGAGCTGGAACTGGAACTAGAACTGGAACTATCAAGGAATCCGCTTCACTGATCATTTCAAGTTCATCATAGTTGTCGAGGATCTTCTCTATGGAGATGGATTCCTCGGGAGGAGGGTGGGGATTTGAAATATTTGGATACTCAATCATTTCAAACTCAAAATCCTATGTTTCCCCATGACCAGTTAATGACTCATCTATAGGCTCTTCCGGAATTTCTAAATGAAACTCCTTTTCTTGTTCATTGTGATGCTCTGGCTCTATAGGCTCTGAATACTTGATACAAGCTTCTGCCTTTGCCAGGCGAGCTTCCATGTTCTTTAACTGCATTGCATGAGCGAATCTCATGGCCTGAATGACATCTGTAAATTTCTTATCAAAATCTGGTGAAGCATCTGAACTGACTGTCTTTATAACTGGAGGTTCTTTCTCCTTCCATTTTTCCATGAAAGCATTAGTCAACTCTTTGTAAGTTCTAACCTTTTTATCCTTAAGTTCTGTAAACCAATCAAGATCATCATCGTCAAAGGACAAGATAAACAACTTCATTTGTATATCTTCATATAAGGCATTGCAACACCATTTATTGAAGCAATGTGTAACTCTCTAAACATGACGTCTAGCATCAACCATATTATTACTTTGAAAACAAGGCAAATTTTCAATTGCTTTTTCTGGAATCAAATGTGGATAACCACTTATTGCAGAAAAGTCAATAGGTTTATAAAGATCACCCATTTTTAAGCTAGACTTTAAAAAGGAAAGGTCTAACAGAGATGGGCTAGGACCCAAAAATTATTAAGGATCCTACAAGAAGACAACTTGGATAACTTCCTCCAAAAACACCTTCGGGTTTAAGGATGAAGCTAAGTAAACTGTGAGTTCCTCTTTGCAGAATACTTTGTCAAATTATTTTGAAGTGGAGTCACCAGATGCTCAAGTTTATTATAAACAAACCAGAAGCATCAAACAAAGCAAAAAACAAAAAAGAAAACAAAAGTCGTGTCCCGGGAATAGAAAGGTTTATCCCCAACAAAGGCGCCAAAATTGTAGCCGTCCTAATACACACCTGGGTTATCGTGGAAGAAACCTTCAATCCACTTGGTGTGTCCTTGGGGGCAAGTCTTGAGTCAAGGTGCTGTCACCTGATCCTTGACTCCTCCATCTAGGCCAACTCCTAGCGAAGCCAAGGGGGGTAGTCCCTATAAAAAT
>ML786290.1:367845-380718 GCA_009831015.1 Picea engelmannii
CAGACTCATAACTTGTCCAATATTTCTGACTGAGAAGAGATTCGTTAGGGCATCGTACATCTTCTTCGATGATTCAAGATGGGAGATGTAGGGTATCAAGTGGTCCTTTATAGAATCCACTATGATACTCATAGCATTGATGTGAACATCTTTGAACTTCTCCATAGCTGCAATGTTCTGCGGTTCCTTCTCTTCTCCTTCTTTAAACTCTGGCTTCACGATCTTTCCTTTCACAATGTCCAACACTTTATTCTTGGCAAGGATGAGATCAGTCCTTGTCTTCCATGCTCTGAAGTTAGAAGCTCCATCTAGCTTGTTCTCAGACTTCATAGAGTTCATCATGGCTTGCTTGACTTGGTCAAACCCTAGTTTTGACCATAAATCCAAACTTCACGTCTTGGCCTTCTGGGAGTACCAGGGGATGCACTGGGCTAGGGCGCATTGATCTATCCGGAGATTAGGTCAATCTCGTCACTTAAGGTGCCTCAATAAGAGGTTTAGGGTTTCTGCAACTGCTTCTGCTGGTAACCCTAGCTGCAGTGCTTTTTGAAGCTGCTCCTGCTAGTAACCCTAGCGGCAGTTCCTCAACGAGCTCAATATCTAGCGGCTATGTTTCCTTCCAGCGTTTTAGGCTGACTGAAGGGGTGTGGGCCCATAACCTATTAGAATATAAAGGATTGTGCTTGTTTAACCACGACGATACCCTCGTCTCCCAACCACAGGCCGAAGCCACCCTCCGAGCACCTTAACCTTGACCTGAGAATTCCTCCAGAAGCAAACCCTAGGCTAGATAGCCAAACAAAGAGCAGCGCATCTCTCCCCAAGGATAGCGCATCACAAAAGGCTGATCAGATAGTCCAAACCCTAGCCAAGAGATATCCAAGCCAAATACTGAACTTGCTGCTGCTGCAGCTGCTCCTGCAACCCTCCTCCAAACCTGCGCACCAGCTGCAACTGCAGTGCGCACCAACTGGGAAAACTGCAGTCCTGAGATGTGTCAAATGAAAAAACTGGCGCCCTGTATTTATAGTAATCATGCCAGTTTACTGGGGCCGACTTCTCCTTTTGGGTATGTGTCTAGTATATTATTATTAATTCTGGCCGACTTCTTCTCTTAGAGGCTAATAGCCTAATATAAATTATATTCTTGAGCCGACAAGGCTTCTAGGGTTATTAGCCAATTCATTAGGGTTTCTCTTGCTTCCCGGAGTCTTCTATTCTCGTCAGGTTCACATGTAGAGGTAAATACCTCCCACAGCTACCATAATATTAACAGACAACTCCTCTATGGTCCTTACCACCTTCGTCACATTTTCTAGAGCACCATATAAACGAATCGTAAGCTTCCCCTTCTAAATTGTTGGAGGCTATCATTATTTTTTCTCGTTCACCCAGCGGGGGATTTAATTCAAAGATACCCTCCATTTTGTTGACCTAGATGACGACTCCTCTATGGTTTGTATCATCATATTTCTATAATTCTTTTTTATATTTTTGATATTCTCTATCTTGAAATCTCAGGTTATACATATTACATACTGCCTGAAAAATGTATTTCTACTGCCTGAAAAATGTATTTCTGGTGCTTCTTGATTTCTTTGATCGCTTGTATTTTGTGATTCTAAACTCTGTGACGATCTACGGTGGGATAAGGGTTCTGCACATAATGCGTCTACTCACTCGATTAGTTGATCGATTCTTTCGATCTGTTCATTAAGCATCCTTGTATTTTCATCCTTGTCGGCACCCCTCATTCTTAATAAGTTTTGCGATTGTTTCTCAGAGTTGTCTATTAACATGTTGATTTTTTTTTTCTTTTTCTGATAATTTATTGATTTTTTTCTCTAATTATTTTCGTCCTTCACCAAATTATTTCTGACTCTTCTCGACATAATTGAGACAATGTCTTATGCCATTGACTTCATCTATATATCAAGCTACATCTGCTAGTAATTAGTCGTTCTTTTTCTTACTTGATTCTATAAGTTTTTATTTTATTTTATTTTTACTTCTTAAGTCTTGTATATAAAAAGTTATGAAATTTATTTTTGAAAAGGTAATTTTTCTTTTTAAATATATAAAGGGTATCTTTTATATATTAATTCCAAAATCTAAAAGGACACATCCTGTAAGGATTGTCATGATTTTATAAGCGTTGTACAAATAAGGTTCAGATATGTACGGATTAGGACGATTAAGCAGTTGGTGGCTATACGGATGTGATTTGACAGACAACAACGTACGATGGTCGATTGCAGAGCAGATGATAGCGTACGGTGGTGGTTGGGTGTATGGATTAGGAACTCTATGGATGCACTGTAATTTGTACGGGCGCGTCAGACTGTACGGATGTTATACTATATGCATGAGGGCAGATTATATGGAAGTTGTTATGGTTGTATGATGTCTGTACGGACAAGGTAACACAGTACAAATTGTCAGCACGATTCACTTTGATACCAATGTGATAAACAATTATTGTTTATGTTTGAAGACACATATTTTTGTAAATGTCTAAAATATTGATTGATAAAAATGATGATTTACAATGAGCTTCTCAATGGTCTACTTTTTTTTCCATGTAAAAATTCACTCGAATTTATATTAAGTATAAACCCATTTACATACAATAGCAAAAAACAGCTGAATCGAATCAAAGATCAGTCAAACCATATTAAATTGGTGACCATACAAAATATAAAAACTGACTCCCCTGTCAATCAAATATACACCCCCAAATGCTGAGCCGACCATAACGCTGGACGATGGCGAAACGAAATCAGTTGCAAATTTCGGATCCGAGAGCCATCCATCAATACTCACAACAGTGAGAGCTTTTGACATCAAAATCTGGAAAATACCCATGAGGGACATCCTCCAGCGCAAACTGTTGAAAATTCGAATCCGAGAGCCATCCATCAAAAACTCACAATAGTGAGAACTTTTGACATCAGAATCTGGAAAATACACCATGGAACATCTGGAAAATACACCCACAGTCTATAACAAAAAAGCGCCCAGGATGCAGTCTGAGAACTTGGGATGGACAGAAAGCCAAATACTAACATCTCCCAACTGATGAAGGGATCAGAGGCACTATTCTGTAAATGAAAGAACAACATGACTAAAGGTGGCTTCAATCTCCTTCGAAGAGATTGTAGAAGGAAACTGGACTTTCTATATCATTATCACAATGGTAGACAGTGAGCCTACCCACCACGGCACTAAGAGCCCTCTTTGATAGAGCGTCAACTGCCCCATTGTGAGCCCTGGGAATATGGCATAACTGTATGTCGGAAAAATATTTTGCCAGCATCCTCGATTTCAGTTTCCAGCCTTCTAAATGCACAGAATTGAGCTCACTAATTTGATTAATCCAGTCTAAGACAAGTTTAGAATCTCCCAAAACACAGATATGGTTTAAAGACCAAAAATTTGCGAGTGAAAGAGTGACCCATAAACCTAAGAGCTCGGCTTTGTTATTTGTTCCAGCACCACAATTAAGGAACCAGTTAGTAGTCCTAGACCGGTGGGCTCTGAATGTGCCTCCTGCCCCACAACAGAGACCGTTGGAGAGAGCTGCACCATCAAAGAAAGCAAAAATGGTGCCATCCGTCCACTGTAAATCGACAACTTTGTTCTGAATCACCTTTTGGGAGGACGACTGCCAATTGAAGTTGGAGAGAACTTTGTGGATGACTGCTTGACAAGAGGGAGGCCGTCCCTCGAAAATAGACATATTTCTCTCGATCCAGATCCACCAACAGACTGTGGCAGCCAGGGAGACAGGGGCCGATCTATTATACCAATCTGCAAAACACTCAAGGACAGTAGCACCCTTCCAGACCAAGGTGAGAGACAAAAATTGTAGTAAGCTCGACCAAACAGTCACAGTAAATTCACAATGGATCAGAAGGTGATTTAAATTTTCTAAGGCTGAGGTGCAAAGAGGACAGCGGCCAGGACCCTGCCTGCCTCTTCTTTGGATCGCCTCCCAGGTGAGCGGTCTGTTCTTTAAACATAGCCAAACAAATAATTTTTGCTTAAGTGGAATGGGCCAATTCTCAATGGTCTACTTAAACACATTGACTAGTCACAAAGTGAAGGGGTATGTGCTCTTTAACTTTTTATTAAGTGAATTACATTATTATTTACTATATTTTAATTATTATTATTTATAACACATTCTTAAATCTCATTTGTCCTTAATAATAGGTGGAGTGTCCACTTGAAAAATTAAACATTTCAAAAACTTACATACAATTCAATCTCCAAAAAATAAGGTAGACTATTATAAAGTTATAATAATTTTGTAATAATTAAATATAATAAGAAAATAAAGTGGACTATTATAATGTTATAATAATTAGATATTCCTTATAATAGTTGAATATTTTAAATAAGGGATAGTTAAGTTGTATTGATCACAAGGTTGAAGAAAAATTAAAAGGAGGGAAGAAAAGTTTAATATAAAATAACAAGTTACAATGAAGAGTTGAAAAGAGGAATATTAAGAATTTTATTGGATAAGTTATATTATAATATAACCGTTATATTGACTAATTAACTTCTTTTATAAAATTATAAAGGGAAAAAATTAAAAGATATTTAAAACTAAAGTTATAATGTCAACTAACTTATTGTATAAAATTGTAAAGGAAAAAAAATATAGGATATTTAAAACTATTTATAACTCCATTTATAAAGTAAAAGTTTATTCAAATAAAGGTTATATAGGTATTTAATTTCTTAATCAAAATTAAGGAAAAAAATAATTGTTGTGAAGAAAAATATTATTTAAAGTATATTTTTTAAAATTAAGAAAATGATATTTTAGAGTTTGGATATTTGATTTTGGAGTGAAGTAGGATTTTGTGATTTTTTTTCCCATTTTATAAATATATATATTGATATATTCATTAAAAGGATTTACATGTATAGCAATCATGGAGTACTTACTATGAAGGCTAGAATATTATGAAGATAATATAAAAATATATAAATTGAGACTAATAAAGATAAATTCTTTAAAGGTTTAGTAGAGGAAAATAATTCTTTAAAGGTTTAGATGATCATACAAATCAAAGAAATAAAACCTGAGAAGCCATTTAATAAAAAACTACAACAGGAAAATCAAAATTTCAAGAAGAAATTTGACAATGAATCATTGCAAAAAGATGAATAAATTTCTCATCTATAAAATCATAGTAAAAAAACTACTTGCACAAAGTAAGAAGTTGAAAGATACAAAGCAATTTAATAAAAGATTAGAATGAGAGAATCACAATTTTTGGGACACACTCAACAAGAGTTTATCAGAAAAAAGATGAAGAAAATTCTCACTTAAGGGACCTTAATCAGATTGTTTGAACAAATCAAATGGTTAAAAGATGAGAAACCAAAAAATCAAGACCTTAAAAATATAGTTGACAAGTCAGAAAATAATGAACTTTCACACTTGAGGAGTCATAATCAAAGTTTACTTACACAAATTAATAAGCTAAAGAATTATAAGAAGTTGCTATAGAACAAGTTAGAACAACTTACCAAGAAAGAATCATTGATTAATAAAGAGACAATGATCGAACCTATGGAACTAGAGAAGTCTTTAGATGTAAAAATTGAAGTTGTTGAAAAATGAACCAATACTGATTCAATTAACATCACAAATTAGGAAGGTGCAAAGTGAGTTGAAGTAAGGATGTTTTTAGACGTCGAACAAACAATGGAAATTCCAAGTATCTCTACCTATAATTTTTTAAGGATAAACAAAGAAACACAAGTGTCAAGTGTCCAAAAGTGAAACAACAAAGCACTACAAATATGGTAAGTACAGTTCATGTTACGAGGATGCCTTATCGACATCCTAATCACAAGAGATGATACCTTCACCAATTAGTATATCAACATCGTTTTGAACAAAAACAGTGGACCTATATCCCAAAGAATATCAATTCCAGTACAATTCGGTCTCAAAGTAGAAGTCATCTTGAGAATTGCAATACAACAAGTTCTTTCCAAGAACCCTATAAATGCACATTCCCATAGGAGATCAAATTAGGGTGGTTAGATCCTTTTACAATTCGTCAATTCTGCTCAATGCTTAGAAGATCATATCATCTTGTTCCCTCCACCATCATCAACTCAAGAAGAAGAATCATGGGAAGGTAGTACTAGCCAGAAAAAAGACATAAACTTTTTTGCTTCGAGGACAAAACATTTTTAAAGGGATATACAATGTAATAAACATAAAAATATATAAAAATACCAAAGAAATAATAATAATAATAATAATAAATAATAACTAATACAATATAATACAATAGATGAAATGACACATCTTAAATAAAGGACAATGGACATGAACCACTCAATGGTTTCTCAATGGTTTAAGTACACCTACACATGGATTTGTAATCAATATATCATTCATCCTATCTTTTCTTATTTTTTATTTATCCTTTATGGATTTATGTTGTCTATATTTCTTATGTTGGATTTTTCTAGTTCATTTCAGCAAGAATGCTAGTTCCTTCAAAACCTTGCTTGAACTTTAGCTCGAAGCTTCTTTACCACTCAAAGATATAATCATTCAACAACGTTGTGGTGAAGAGCCTAGCCACTATGTGTCCAATCATGATGGTTTGATAATTACCTTGGTCATTTTGATAGCCACATATTTTAAGATAGGATGAATGGTGTTGTTAGCATTATTGCTTTTAATCATAGTCCTAATACTACCTTGTTAATTTATATTAATCATAGTCCTAATACTACCTTGTTAATTTATGTTAGTTATTGACGGTTAACAATGGTTATTTTTTATTATACTATATGTACTTACATTGTGAATATGGAAATTAGTGGCCATTTCTTGATCTTCTTGGTTTTCTTAATTATTTCTTGTCTTAAATGATCTTACAACCTGGTGATTTATCAGAGCTGGTTATTGTGAGATGTTGACTAAGCTAATAAAAGAATTTTGAACAATGCCATGTTTTTATTTCTTAATTTTTTTTTTAACCAACGAAAAAACAAAAATCTAGATTGGATTCAGACCAAGTGAATATTAATCTTTATTTGTGTTGGTGAATAATATTTTGTGGTTGGATCTCGGTGTTTGTTTCTAAACATATATATATATATATATATTTTCCTTGCATGCGTTGAGAAAGAATGGGCATGGAGTTGTATGGCAGTTTGATATGAATTTTTTTGAAGTGGGCGAATTGTTGGTAGCTTGCTCGCAGTTTTGAGAGAACAGTTAAACTCGCGGCCTCCAAGAGCGATATGTGATACTTTTCTAGGCCAGGCGACCCATATATTTAAAATATATATATATATATATATATATATATATATATATATATATATTGCAACTGCGAATTTGAAACAAGAAAGGTGGATGATCTTTAAAAGGTGGGCGACCTGCCATCTTTATTTAAAAAAAGTGGTGGGTGACCTCCGATCTGAGCGTAGTCCAAAGGAAGAAGTTTATAGGCAACAAAGAAAGATCGATAACTGAGCACGGTCCAAAGGAAAGCCATTGAAAAGTTTCCTCGCAGCAACCCTAGCAGCCTCTATTTGCTCGCGCGACCTGGTAACCTGGTAATTGTTGTTTGCATTGATGTAAAGGAACTGTGACGACCATTTCTTGTAGAAACATTGCGCATTGTATGACTGAAATACCTTATCTTGTCATCTTTTTTATCCTGTCATATATCATGTCAATGTGTATGATAGCAGATAAAAAACACCTGGCTTAATTTGCATCGACATTCTACAGGATGCTTATGATCCAGTTTATACCATCAGATTAATTCTTATTGCAATCTTGCAATTTCTTGACCAACCGAATATAGAAAGTCCTGCTAATTGTGATGCTTCAATTATGTTCTGTAACAATCTTACTCAATATGAAAAGAAGGTTCGCGAGGAAGTGAAAACAAGTTGAGAAAGATATGATTAGACATGTATGCAGGAAATGGAGGTCATGGGTAAGGCATTGGCAAGGGCATCACCAGATGTTGGTTCGCTAGAGGGCGCCTAATTGGTGCTTTAATTTAATATTTTCGGCATTGATAAAAACAATGGCGTTATTCAACTCGACAATCATTGAATTTCTGGATTTTATCTTCCCTTCTAGATCGTCAATATAATTCTTTTTTCTTTGTCTGGACAAATGAGCGCTTTCCCTATTCCTCATCAGCCTGTTTTTTCTTTTCTCGTCTTCACAGCCGTAATCCAAGCAACTTGATCAATCGACCATAGTTATAACTCGTCGCAACCATAAGGAAGATCCATGCATCGCCAGTTTGAATCACAGGAAGTCTACTTCATCTGAAACTACAAGAGCTGCCAAAGAAAATACGATTTGTTGCTATCATAAATATATAAAGTGTTACACTTATCGTGACACGTAATATTGGATTTCTCGCGATATTATCGCCGAACTTGAGGAAGCCGATAATATCGTGGGAAATTCTCGCCTGAGAATTTCACGATATTATCGCGAGTCGACCTAAATTATAGCTTGCTAAAAACCCGTGCACCTTTTGTCCTATAAAACCGGTTTTGGGGTTTTATTTTGTCATTTTGCAAATGTTGCTTGTGGGGTTTGAGCTCTAATGGTGTTGTAACCATTTTCCATCCAGCAAACAAGGAAAAATCCATAGTTTTCGGTGCCATCAAGTAAGCATTTTTGGAGTGGGGATCTACTCCAATCTACCATATCCATTGAACCAGGTATGTAAACAAAATTATGCCCTCATTTTCTTTGTTTTTCAAGATTTAGTATAGGGTTTGCATGCCCATTAGATATAACTTGTTTTGCCCCTTTTAAATGGAGGATTTAACAGTTATGTAGGTATGGTAGTTTAATTGTAGCATTTTTGAAGTTTTTTTGTGGATTTAGATTCTAAATTTCCCCCATGTTTTTGTCCCATAGGTTTACAAATTTAATCAATGATCCACATATTTCAAAATGCCAAAACCGTTGGACCCAATGTGGGTGTATGCTTTACCTTATGATGGCCATAACAGAATGAGGTTGCATTGCAAGTTATGTGGTATGGAAATGTTTGGTGGCATCAGTCACTTGAAATACCATCTTGCCAAAATCCCAGGGAATGATGTGAAGATTTGCAAAGCATCTACTCTAGAGCTTGTCCACATCGCTAATCAATCCATTTTTTAAATGAATAAGAAGAGAGATCAAAGGGAAGAAACAAGGCTTGAGCTTGCAAATAGATATGGCAACACCTCAGGAGTGGGGGAAAGCCAATCCTCGGGCTCACATTCCACAATGCCTGGCCCCTCAACATCCTCACCTTTATTTATGCCGAGGTCAGTGCCTAGGGGGAAACCTTCTATTCAGTTGATGGTGACAAAAAATGAGGAAGCCGTCAGGATTGTTGCTAGATGTTTTCTATGGAGTGACATACCATTCAACATTGCCAAGAACAACTTGTTCTACCACTCCATGTTTGAAGTCGCTGCTATTTGGTCCAGGATACATGGGACCTTCTTTTAATGACTTGAGAGGGCCTCTCCTTCAAGGGGAAAATACCGATTGCACAAAGAGATTGGTTGAGTTGAGGGATTCATGGGAGATCACAGGATGCACCGTTATGTCAGATGATTGGACAAATAGGAAGGGAAGGTCCATTCTCAATTTCTTGGTTAATTGTCCCAGGGGGACAATGTTTACCAAATCTATTGATGCATCTGCATATGTTAAAGATGCAAAGTTATTATGTGAGTTGTTGGATAACCTCATCCGAGAGATAGGCCCACAGTATGTTGTCCAAGTCATTACGGACAATGCTGCTAATTATGTTGTTGCTGACAAGTTTCTCATGGAGAGGTTTGGACTTTATATTGGACTCCTTTTGCTGCCCATTGCATTGATTTGATGCTAGAGGACATGGGCAATGTTATCGCACAAGTTGTAGGTTGGGAAAAGCCCGACCCAACCACCAAATGGTGACAACTTAGAGAACACCTACCCACTGTCACCTTTGGCAGGTATTCCCGTCACTTTAGAGATGAAAGAATCACCTCAAGGGGTGAATCCCGATGACCTTGGGGGGAATGAGATGGAAAGTGAAGAGATGAACGAGGGCCCCCCTATAGGTCAAGGTATTAAGCGCGAAAATGTTTGAGAAAGAGTCTTGGTGATAGTCAATGGTTGCCAATAAGTATGAGTACCTGTAAAGGATGATTGTACCTTCCCGAGACACAAGAACAAGCCAAGTATACACGTAGTATGTTAGGTGGAAAAGAGAGTTAAACTTGCTGTCCTTAATTGTAGCAATATACAGAGATATATATCAGCGAGAAGATAGTTGTTAAAACTACAAAACAATTGCTAAAATTCCAACGAAAGATGCAAAAGATAAGCTAGATAAATGCTAGTATTACTTAAGTATGAAAAGCATAAGACTTCAACAATGAAACAAGGTTGTAATAAAAGATATTGCAGAGATGTAATTGCAACTTTATGGCTATATCATTCAAGTTGTTACAACCAAGAGATCACCATCAAAACTTGCCAACTATCCACCCAAAAAAGTGTGCTAGCCTTAGTAGATTAATGTGGCAAATTTTTAGCAACTTTCAACGGTTGAGTAGTGAATTATTAATAAAAATGTATTAGGGTTTCTGCAACCCTAATGCCTGTAGAATAAAATATATGAAAACAATAAGAAGACTAAGAGAGCTAAGACGCCTTAGAGGGGTTAGCAACCTCAAGGCATCCACAAAAGATTCCAACTTGAACAAGATTGATATCTCACCAAAACACGTTTACAAATGCAAACAATTTTACTTCAATGCAAAAATCAGATTAGTTCCTTTATAATTGGGTGAATGGAGTCTTTAAAGCACAAGTTAGATTTACAAAATCCCTAGGGGTGTAAACCCTCTTACTCCCTAGGGTATGCCAATCTAACTAGGGTAAGCCTAGGAGGGTATACACACTCATATTTCTCCTAGCAACCCTTGTCCAAGAATAAATTATAAACATAAAAAACGAGATGAAGCTTAATAGAGGGTGTATACAACATGGAGAGTTACATTTCAGATCTGATCTTGAGATTTCACCTAGTGATTTGCAGTGTCCCGATCTATATTTCTGGAGAGTTTCAGAGCATTTGGAGGCCTCCTGCAGCAGGGCCGAATTATCTAGGGTTTCAGTCATCCAGTGGGGCGCACCATTCAGTGGAGGAGTTCAGATCTTCAGGGTTTGAGAGGGATCTTGGAGATTTGGGCACCTGGGTTGTTCTTGCCATCACCTGATCTACTGTTTGGCATCTTTCTTGAGGTGATTGGACATCTTTGGCACCAGGGCCGAATTGTTGAGGAGCTTCAACTATCCAGCAGGACGTGGCATTGGTCTTCATCTTATATCCAACCTTTGGAGGGTTATTTTGTATTGTCAGGAGCATTTTGTAGCATCTCTATTGTCCATCTTCTTGGCCATCTGTTGAGTATTCCAGATTGGCATCTTCATTGTAGTAGGTTCTTCTATCTTATGAATAAAAGAAGATTTGAGATGTTTTGGCTTGTCTATCATATTGCATAGGGTTGAGGTATGTTCCATGGTTGTCTCTTCTTGTTATTTGCTGCATTCACACATATAAACACATCAGTAAACCCTAAGGCCAAAATCAAGAGGCCATTCAACAAGTAAACACAAGTAAACGAATAGATCAACAAACTGTCTGACGAAATACCTCACTCAGAAAAAGTTTCAAAAAGACACCAAAACTGTGATGATCCTTGCATAATGGCTTGGGATCATTACAGTGGTATCAGAGCTTAGACTCCTGCTAGCCTGAGTGATCTTCCATAAGGAAATATGGGGTCTACAGATTTTGTTGGAATAGCTGTGAGTTGTGAAAGAGAATATCATGCACTTTGTGAGAGACTTGGGCCTCTAATAACGCTCCAAAAGTTTATATCCCTGAAAAACCCCAGTTGGAGCGAAGATGAGGTAACATATTGGACCAGCATAGCAGAGGGAGGCAGAGCCAGAGCAGCTAGATGGAGGGAAGCACAGAGAAACCCCACACCCATTAGGAGCACGCAACATTGCTACAGTTGCAAGGTGCCTTGGGAACCAGAGCATAGGTGTAGGGGTAAGGGTAAGAAGCATATCATTGAGGTACACTATGATAGTGATGTTGAGGATTTGGAGCAGTCGGATAATGACAGTGACTCTTGCACAGAGGCTAGTGATAGTGACTCTACCTCAGAGGATAGTGATGATGACTCTTGCACAGAGACTAGTGATGCTTGCACGCTTGAGGAGGATGATGACCCTTGTGTAGTGGATAGGCAGCTGGATGGACAGGACGATAGCACCGGTGTCTCAGCAGACATGTCACATACCATGGATGACCTTACGCCTCAGCAGAGTGGTGACACTAGTGAGGATTCACACATGTTAGCACCTAGAGATGATGAGATTCCTATGATGGTCGTGACACGTATGTCATCCTTTCAGACACCCCTGATAGCCACGTCACATGAGGAGGACAGTAGCATGTCAAATAGGGTTGATGAGCCTTGTGTGAGGGATGCACACCATGGACAAGTAGACCCACAGATCCAGGAGGAGGTACAAGACGTACCAGCAGTTGACCTCACACATACAGGTCAGCCAGAGGAGATAGAATCACAGTTATTGGAGACTCCATTGGTTGAGTAGATTGCAGAGGCTGACAGCTGGATGGAGCACTTACTTCCAGGATCAGATTGCATGGATGAGGATGCACTCTTTAGCAGTCAGGATGACCATAGCACGAGTCTGGATACATCTATATGGGATCCAGGCGCAGATGATAGTAGCAGGTTGAGTGCACAGGAGGA
>ML786290.1:444260-461662 GCA_009831015.1 Picea engelmannii
GAAAGTTATAATGATCAAACATGACACATACCATGATACCTGGACCAATTACCTCATGGAGCAAGAGTCTTCTCCGATGCAAGTCCAAGCCGAAGGTGATGGATGTTGCTGCTGCTGACAGGACAGGTCTGATGAAGAAGAAGAAGGATGCGCCCTCCAGGGCCATGCTCAGGTCAATCCTGCTCTCGGTACTCCATGTCTAGGACCTGTGGGCCTCGAGACATGATCTCCTAGTTATCCCTAGAAATCGGGGATAACAGTTACCCAACAAAATAAGGCTGTTCTTGAGTGTTTTGTGGGCCAAATCGGACAACACTTCCCCTTGTACTGGCGAGAATCTGCAAAAACCAGCAAGCAAAAACTCGCTGGAAATGCTGCAAAACACAAACAAAGTGAAATAAAATTTATGTTTTTACATAGAAATTTTCTGCATACAAATTTCAACAATATAAATAATTTAAGTGACCAATTCTAAGTGTTAGATAACCCAAAATTCTGAAATGAAATGAACAAAAATAATTATTAGAAACTAAGGAGGCTCAAGATGGGTTATAAAGGCAAGCTTCCAACTCAAAGCAAGCCTTGTTGAGTTTTGTACCTTGTGAGGTGTTCCCCATGTGGTTATTACCTCCTTAGCACATGAGGGAAGGACATTACACTTTGCACCTTGTACTTTTGTCTAATTTCACTTTGACTTTGGTTAAAGTGAAATTTAGTCACTTTTGGCCTAAAAGTGATTATTAATTTAAAAGGGTGAATTAGAGACATAAGTTGACTTAGGAAACTTAACTCAAAGTGGGTTATTGGCTTAAATATGAATGGGGAGATCTCAACCATTGATTAGATGGGAGATGAGATAATCTCAACCCTTCATATTTTAGGTTTCCTTTTGAGAGTCAAAGAGGGGTGCAAAGGGTAAAGGAGGGCGCATTCTTCATTTGGTCATTTTTCTTGTTGAGAGAGGAGCTCTTGGAGGATGGAGATGAGGTCAGTTTTGTGAGGATGCTTGAGGGAGGTCACTTGCTTTCATTCATGGAGGCTTGGAGCTACTTGCCTTGATTATTTACTGGAGCTATTCTACTTCTGAGAGGGACGCATTAGCTGTGGAGGTTGATTCGTACCTGGTAGGATATCTAGCCATCAGATTGCAGTGAGATCAGTTTCAGAGGGAGGCCATCTACTAGAGCTTCATTCCTGTGGAGGGGTTTTCAGATCTGAGCTCACAGTTGGAAGTTGGAGCAGATTCAGTGGTTCTGGCAGTTTGCATGAGGGACGCACCATTCTGGGGCGCATCTGTTGATTTCGAGATTGTATATCAACTCAGTTGGAGTTGCTATTGTATCAGGTACTTTCATATATTGTGTTTACTGTAACCCTTATTCTGCTTTCCTCATATATACACACATATTCCAAACTAGTTTTCCTTGGGGGGGTTTTATCCAGGGTCATGTTGACCAAAAATACCTGTGTCTACAAATGCATGATTTAGTTTCTTAGATCTGTTCATATTCAGCAGTAAACGATGTTTAGGTGTGTTATGTTTATTTTGAGATGCATGTACTAATTTCTGGTGACGAAAACGACATGTTAGAACACCCAAAATCGAGAACATAGCCATAAGAAATCAACAAAATACTTTTGGACTGTTGGCTGTTATAAAACAGCAGAAAACAAATTAACTTCAGTTGAAACTTAGAGCCTTTCTTTGGTCAAAGACAGACCAAGAAGGCAAGTTGATAGGACTTGGAATTTTCACATGGTATCAGAGCTTCGGTGGCTGAATTTGTGGACAGTTGGGACAACATTTTGAGTGGCTGTGATACACTTCTTTCTGGCAGATTTTTGAGGACAACCATTGACTCATTCAGCTGTTGTTAGAGGGCAGAATTTTTCAGAGTATTGTTGGGCAGTTTGGACACTTGTCATCAGTCTCTTTTCACACCTACGCAATAGGAGTGAGGCTGATTTGACGTTGACCTCTTTTCACACCTATTTTGTTAGGAGTGAGGTCAGATTACACTTGTCTCTTTTCACACCTGTGTTGACAGGAGTGAGATAGTGTTTTCCTTGGCAGAGTGAGCATCAGTTGGGCAGTGCAGTTTGGCAGACATGTCAGCATCTCAGATGTGAGTTGAGGACAGGCTAGCAGGGGCTAGCAATTGGTCGCCTTGGAAGGCGAGGATGGTCTTCGTCTTAGAGGGCCTCGAGCTATGGAATATAGTCGAGGCAGCTGTTCCCCCCATTCCTGTCACTGCTCTCGTTTTGGTAGCATAATTTAGGAAAAGGAACAACAAGGCGAAGAGGACCATTTGTGACGCAGTTTGTGACAATATCAAACCCCATTTGACGGGGAAGGCTTGTGCATACAAGATGTGGGCATCTCTATGCAAGTTGTATGAGAGCTCCAATGAGAACCGAAAGATGGTTCTTCATGACTGACTCAGGGGCATTCGCATGCTCAAGGATGAGTCGGTAACTTCATTCCTTGGTCGCTTCACTCAAATCAGAGACAAGCTTGGAGCTGTCGGCGAGGTTGTTGACCCTAACTCTTTGGTGAGGCAAGCTATGAATAGCTTCACCAAACCGTGGGGTCCATTTGTACGTGGCATAGTTGCTAGGGAGGTCATGCCTACATGGGAGAGGATGTAGGATGACTTCGTCCAGGAGGAGATTCGGTTAGTAGCCGAGGCTTCTGGACAGCGGCAGCAGCAACAACAATAGATTGGTCAGGGTGAGGAGGATCTTGCTCTTTGGACAAAGGGCAAGAAGAAGGTCGGCTGTGGGGGTCGGCAGGGTCCCAAGTTTGGGGCCCCACCACAGGGGAGTGGAGGAGGACAGAGCAACAGTGGTCAGAAGAGAGATATGAGCAAAGTGAAGTGGTTTGTTTGTAAGAAGTTTGGGCACTATGTTGGATAGTGCCCGAACAGGAAGAAGAAGAAGGGTGGTACCATAGCTATAGCAGAGGAGATTGACTTTCAGACACAGTTTCAGAGAGAGTGTGCTTTCCTCACATACTGCACTTCAGTTGAGACGACACCTAGGATCTGGTATATTGATAGCGGGGCTTCGAGCCACATAACTGGATATCGAGAGCATTTTTCTGATCTCAGAGACACTGAGGTCAGGATTGAGATTTCTCTTGGAGATGACAGAGTTGTCACAGTTGCAGGGGTTGGCACAGTTGCTTTTCGGAGAGATGGCTTGCCACCTATATCGTTCGCGGACGTTCTTTATGTCCCTGGCATGAAGAAGAATCTGATATCAGTTTCCACCCTCCAGGATAGAGGTCTTGAGGTGACATTCAGAGGCACCGAGGTACCGATTCATCCTTGGGGTTCTCCACGTGCCTCGGGACAGGTGATTGGAGTGAGAGAGGGGAAACTGTTCAGATTGATTTTTCAGCCACTTCATGCATTGGTAGTGAGCAACGATAGTAGCAGACAGTTATGTGAGTTATGGCATCGTAGGATGGCCCACCTACATCATGGGGCTCTTGGAGGACTGAGAGAGGTTGTGACTGGAGTGCCACAGATCAACATAGAGCACTAGGATGTTTGCAGAGGGTGTGCGCTTGGCAAGTTTGCCAAGGCATCGTTCCCGAACAGTGACACCAGGTCCACTGGGATACTGGATTTAGTACACACAGACGTGTGTGGGCCCATGACTCGGAGGTCCTTGAGTGGTTGTGAGTATTATCTCACATTTATTGATGACTACTCGAGGAAGACTTGGATCTATTTCTTGAAGGCCAAGAGTGAGGTCTTCACACGGTTCCAAGAGTTCAGAGCTCTTGTGGAGAACCAATCGGGAATAGGATCAAAGTCTTGCGGTCGGATAATGGGGGAAAGTATTCCTCGAGACAGTTTGTAGATTTCTGTGCACAGCATGGCATCAGGAGACATATGACTGCACCTTACAACCCCCAGCAGAACAGGGTTACCGAGAGGAAGAACCGGGCCATTACCGGTGCAGTGAGATCTATGCTGCATGATCAGAGTTTGCCTTTGTATTTGTGGGTAGAGGCATGTGCTACTGCAGTTTACCTGCAGAACAGGAGCCCCCATAAGATTTTGGGGAAGATGACTCTTGAGGAGGCCTTCACTGATAGGAGGCCCGATGTCGAGCATATCAGGATATTTGGATGCTCAACTTTCTCTCATGTCCCCTCGGAGAGGAGGACAAAGCTAGACCCCACAGCCCAGCAGGGGATTCTAGTTGGATACTCAGAGGTGTCGAAAGCCTATCGCATCTACATTCCACCACTTAGGAAAGTGGTGGTGAGCAGAGATGTCAGATTTGAGGAGGATAGGGCTTTTGCGAGATCTCTTGAGTCAAGAGTTGGAGTTGAGGATGATGCAGAGTTGCCAATTGCAGTCTTAGAGGGAGCACAACCTCAGTCGTCAGGTACACCAGTATCAGGGGTGACAGGGTCACCATGCACAGCTTCAGGGTCACAGTCAGAGCATGTTCAGTCAGATGGGGCACAGACTTCAGAGGGAGTACAGTCTTCGGGATCTCAGAGTGTTGAGACGAGTCCAGAGGCAGTTACTCTTGAGCAGAGAGACCTTACTTCTCCGTTGACCGCTTTAGGGAAGAGGAGACCTAGACGGTTTCAGGAGACCCTGAAGGAGGCCAGGGAGAATGTAGGGGAGCCCAAGAGCTAGATCAGAGAGAGCAGGCCAACAGTCAGATTGGGAGCATATTTGGCACTAGTGATGAGTATCAGGGATATTGAGCCACAGACTTTTGCACAGGCAGTTGACCATCAGGTCTGGAGAGAGGCCATGGTTGAGGAGTATGACTCTATTGTGTGCAATGATGTCTGGGATGTGGTTTCGAGGCCAGTGGGGAAGTCAGTTGTGACTTCCAGGTGGTTGTACAAGACCAAGATTGCTGCAGATGGCAGCGTGGAGAAACACAAGGCCTGTTTTGTGGCACGAGGTTTCTCACAGATTGAGGGAGTCTATTATGACGAGACTTTCGCACTAGTTGCGAGATACACTTCTATCAAGACTATCATTGCCATAGCAACAGAGATGGGTTGGCGCATTCACCAGATGGATGTGAAAATTGCATTTCTGAATGGATTTATTGAGGAGGAAGTGTACATAGAGCAGCCACAGGGGTTTGAGGTGAGTGACAGGGAGACTCACGTGTGTCTTCTGAGGAAGGCACTATATGGTCTGAAGCAAGCTCCCCGAGATTGGTATTCACGGATTGATACTTATTTGCTTCAGATGGGCTTCGAGAAGAGCGATGCTAATCCGAACCTCTATTTCATTATTAGGGGTGAGGACACGCTCATTCTCATTTTGTATGTGGATGATTTATTCAGTACTGGAGCCGAGGATTTCATAGCTGAGTGCAAGCTGGGACTTGCATCAGAGTTTGAGATGAGTGATATCGGAGTGATGCACTACTTTCTGGGTATGGAGGTATGGCAGGAGGAGGGACACATATTTCTCGGGCAGGGGAAGTATGCAACAGATATTTTGAGCAGGTTTCAGATGGAGGACTGCAGACCCATGTCTACACCTATGATCACCAACTGGAAGAAGCTTATTGCTTCAGATAGTCAGTTGGTGGATGCCACAGTATACGGGCAGTTGATCGGTTCACTTATGTATCTGGTTAACACCAGACCAGATATATGTTTTGTCGTGAACGCACTCAGCCAGTACATGGTTGAGTCGAGGAGTGTTCACATGGTTGGGGCAAAACACGTCTTGAGATATGTTGCTGGGATAGTGGACTATGGCCTAGACTATGTCAGAGGAGATGGAGTTAGTTTGGTTGGCTACACAGATTAAGATTGGGCAGGATGTGCTACTGACATGAAAAGCACCTCAGGGTGCTGCCTGAGTTTGGGGTCAGGACTTGTTTCCTGGTTCAGCCGGAAGCAGAAGTCAGTTGCTTTGAGTTCGGCCGAGGCAGAGTATATGGCGGCTAGTGAGGCCATTTGGCTTCGCAAGATGCTGGTTGGTTTATTCGGTCAGGAGATGTCTCCGACTGTCATTCACTATGATAATCAGAGTTGCATAAAACTCTCTGAGAATCCAGTGGTTCATGACCGGTCGAAGCATATTGAGATCAGGTACCACTTCATTTGTGACTGGGTTCAGAGAGGGGCAATTCAGTTGCAGTATATATCTACAGATGACCAGGCAGTAGATATTCTCACCAAGGCCTTGCCACGGGGCAAGCATGTCTATTTCATAGACAAGATGGGCTTGGTGAGGAACACCTTCCTTGGTAAGAGGGAGTGTTGACTTTTGTACTGTGGGAGGTGTTCTCCATGTGCTTATTACCTCCTTAGCACATGAGGGAAGGACATTACACTTTGTATCTTGTGCTTTTGTCTAATTTCACTTTAACTTTGGTTAAAGTGAAATTTAGTCACTTTTGGCCTAAAAGTGATTATTAATTCAAAGGGGTGAATTAGAGACATAAGTTGACTTAGGAAACTTAACCCAAAGTGGGTTATTGACTTAAATATGAATGGGGAGATCTCAACCATCGATTAGATGGGAGATGAGATGATCTCAACCCTTCATATTTTAGGTTTCCTTTTGAGAGTCAAAGAGGGGCGCAAAGGGTAAAGGAGGGCGTATTCTTCATTTGGTCATTTTGCTTGTTGAGAGAGGAGCTCTTGGAGGATGGATATGAGGTAAGTTTTGTGAGGATGCTTGAGGGAGGTCGCTTGCTTTCATTCATGGAGGCTTGGAGCTACTTGCCTTGATTATTTACTGGAGCTATTCTACTTCTGAGAGGGACGCATTAGCTGTGGAGGTTGATTCGTACCTGGTAGGATATCTAGCCATCAGATTGCAGTGAGATTAGTTTCAGAGGGAGGCCATCTACTAGAGCTTCATTCATGTGGAGGGGTTTTCAGATTTGAGCTCACAGTTGGCAGTTGGAGCAGATTCAGTGGTTCTAGTAGTTTTCATGAGGGGCGCATCTGTTGATTTTGAGCTTGTATATCAACTCAGTTGGAGTTGCTATTGTATCAGGTTCTTTCATATATTGTGTTTACTGTAACCCTTCTTCTGCTTTCCTCATATATACACACATATTCCAAACTAGTTTTCCCTTCGGGGGTTTTATCCAGGGTCATGTTGACCAAAAATACCTGTGTCTACAAATGCATGATTTAGTTTCTTAGATCTGTTCATATTCAGCAGTAAACAATGTTTAGGTGTGTTATGTTTAGTTTGAGATGCATGTACTAATTTCTGGTGACGAAAACGACATGCTAGAGCACCCAAAATCGAGAACATAACCGTAACAAATCAGCAAAATACTTTTGGACTGTTGGTTGTTATAAAACAACAGAAAACAAATTAACTTCAATGGAAACTTAGAGCCTTTCTTTGGTCAAAGACAGACCAAGAAGGCAAGCCATCACTGCTTTTGCCACAACTGCCATCACTGCTTTTGCCCATAAGCACATAGGAAGATCTTGATCATGGATCATAGTCTTCACAGCTTCCAGTATGGTTCTGTTTTTTCGTTCGGCTACACCGTTTTGTTGTGGATTATAGGGAGTGGTGAGTTCCCTCTTGATCCCAACATCTTTGCAGAAGTTCACAAACTCTTTTGAGGTATATTCTCCTCCATTATCTGACCTGAGTATCTTAATCTTCCTTTCAGAAAGGTTCTCTATTAAGGCTTTGAATTCCTTGAACTTGCTGAACACTTCATCTTTAGTTTTCAGGAAATATATCGAGGTTTTACGAGAGTAATCATCAATGAATGATACATAATATACATACCCGCTAATGGAGGATGATGGCATTGGGCCACACACATCTGAATGAATGAGTTCTAGGACTCCTTTTGTCTTGCTGTCCCTTTTCAGGAACGGGTTCTTGATGTTCTTCCCTTGTGCACATCCATTGCATATGCCTTTATGGTCACCTTTGAGTTCTGGTAAACCTGTGACTGATTTGCATATGTATGGTAGTGCCTTGTAGTTTATGTGGGCTAACCTTCTATGCCAAAGTTCACATGAGTTTTCAATGGTGTGGGTCATGGCAGCCTTTGAGTGACCCTTTAGTTTATACAAGCCATTTTCTTCACTTCCAATGATGATTGCTTCATTTAAGGTTTCTCCTTTAGCCCACATAAGAACTTCTCCATCTATAAAGAAAACTCTGAAGCCTTTTTTTTCTAAAGATGAAATGGAGAGTAGGTTCTTCTTCAAGCCTGGTACATATAGTACATCCTTCATTTTTAGTGAATTCCCTGAATTCAGTTTATGGTTTGTTTCTCCCACTCCCTTGATGGGATATTGGTAATCATCTCCAAGTGTCACTTTCTGAGAAAACTTCTTTTCTGAGATACAAGAGAGAATGTTTCTTTGTCCCATCATGTGCTTGGATGCACCACTATCAATGAGCCAAGTGTCATCTCCAGGTGTTACAGATCCTGAGAGGGCCGAGATCAAGACATGGTCTTTGATCTGCTCTCTTATCATCTTTGCGGGTGGCTCTTCATCTTCAACTACATGGGCATGGAGCCTCTTGTGTTTTCTCTTGTATTCTTCTCATCTGGCTGGACAAAACTTCGCAATGTGTCCCATCTTGTCACAATGATATCATTGCACAGATGAGTAGTCCCTTTCCTTTCGTTGTCCTTTCTTCTGAAATCTCCTTGGATGAGATTCTTTATGATTGAATTTGTTTGACTGTTGAGGCTCTTTATGAGTCTCCTTTTGGAAGTGGGGTTTCTTCCTTCCTCCTTTGGTGTGAGTAGCTAGGGCTTGATCATCATCTCTTGCTAGTAATGCTTCACGATTCGCTACTCTTGTTTCTTCTTGGATGCATTCTTCCCATAGACTATCAAACTTCAGTTTCTCCGTTCTGGCACATATCGTTTGGATGAATGCATCCCAAGGTCTTGTGAGACCATTTAAGGCCGTCATTATGAGTTTGTCTTCGTCTATGGTATCTCCAATAGCTTCTAGTTGTTCTTTGAATTTTGAGATTCTGGAGAAGTATTCCTAAATCGTTTCTCCTTTCTACATCCTTGTATTCTTCAGTTGAGTTCTTAGATTCATCTTCCGGTTTATGTTCTTTCCTTCATATAGTCTGGTCAAGGCATCAAACATTTATTTTAGAGTCTTCTTAGATGACACATAAGGAATTAGGTGGTCTTTGATTGAATCTGCAATGATTCTTTTGGCCCTGATTGTGTCCTTTTGATGCTTTGCCTTTTTTGCAGCATCGGCGGGTTCTGGTGCTTCTTCTTTGACGAATCTTGCTAGGTCATTCTCTTCAACAATGAGGCCAATCCTATACTTTCAGGCATGGAAGTTTTCCACTCCTTCTAGCTTGTCAACAAGCTTAACGCTTGCAGACATCTTTACCTGGAGCTAGGAAAATGACCGAAAAATGAAAGTGCTCAAAATCAAAATCTGAACTTACCAGGAGGTGCACTTGGTTGAGGCGAGTAGCCTAGTGTGTTTGGATCTGAGAAAATCCAACTTTTGCTCCTCCAAATTTGATTTGTGGATTTCTGGACTGGTGCTTCTGTTACCTCTGGTACTTTGGTACTTCTGGTACACTAGTTTTCTGGTACTTCTGGTACTTTGTGAAACTAGGGTTTCACTTTCCGGGAGATCTAGCCACTGAAAAGGTGCACTGAGAGTGCCAAAGTGATCCTTAGGGGAGGGCACACTCTTCTAGATGGTTTTGGGGCTGAAAAGCTTCACCATCAAAAAAGCCCTAATTTTCATGTATGGCAACAGTGACGTTTTTCACTCTTGTGAAAAATGCTTCCTTCAGCTTGGCTCTGATACCATATTAATGTTTAATCCATTATTATAGTTCTTTGCATTTCATTAGATAACAATAGCATGACACATCTCTGCTCTGGTATAATAAATTTTTCGCCTTTTCTTGAGGGATAGAATCCCCGAAATCCTACGAGGCTTAGCACAAGCTATTTCTCCCCTTTTTCCACCTCGATGTGATCGTTGGTCCTAATCACTGGTCAAACAACTAGGCGCCTTTTTCGCATTTCGCGACTCAGTGTTATAAGCGAGTCGAGACTTTCGGCTCTGCAAACCCCGAATGTCGAACTGCCGAAGAGGCTTCGATCAGCAATTAGCCCCCTGGGCTATGCCTTGGTCCACAGGTCCTTTTCGGTAGCTCCCTGTGCGAACGACACTAGGCGCGAGCTCCACCTTTCCCAAGTGACCATAGCGCTATGACCAAGGCCTATTCCCAAAGGCGCTTGTCGCAACTCGCCATCTCGCGAGTTCGCGAGTCGAAACTCTCGACTCTTCCTTCCCAATCTCGCGATACCCGAGATCACGAAATGGGTATAGCTCCTTTCTGTCAGCGCCTTCCGCGCATGACCACTGGCTAGGCTAAACGCTAGCACCTCTCGCTACTCGCACCTTCGCGAGTTGAAGGGTTGAGCTCCCGTGCTCTTACTCCGCGAATCCCCGAGACGCGAAAAGTCAACAGAGCATTGACTCCTTTCTCCAGGCAACGCGTGTCCACCTGTCAACCACGCGGGCCCCACTTTGTGGTTCTGCCATGTGTTCCTCGCTTGTGCCTCGGCTCTCGGCACTTCGCGACTTCTGATGTCGAGAAGAGGTCCTCTCAATCTCTAAACCTCCGAATGCGCGATACGCGCGATAAGGCCCTAATCCAACGGTCCTCCTGTTCCTGGATCCAACGGTTCAGATTTTTCTCCTCGCAATTTCGCACTTCGCGACTTGGTGAGTTGGAGCACCCAACTCTTGTGCTCTCTTCTTGCGAAACCCCGAGATGCGAGATCCCTTGATCTCTGCCACCTGTCCTCCTCAGATTGATGGTCCTGATCTTCTCCCGACTTCGCCACTCGCGACTTGGAGCACCCAACTCCTGGGCTCTCACCTTGCGAACCTCCGAGTTCGCGAGATCCCTCGATCTCTGCCACCTGTCCTCCTCAGATGGACGGTCCTGATCTTCTCGCGACTTCGCCACTCACAACTTGGAGCACCCAACTCCTGGGCTCTCACCTTGCGAACCTCCGAGTTCGCAAGATCCCTCAATCTCTGCCACTTGTCCTCCTGAGATGGATGGTCCTGATCTTCTCGCGACTTGGAGCACCCAACTCCTGGGTCTCACCTTGCGAACCTCCGAGTTTGCGAGATCCCTCGATCTCTGCCACTTGTCCTCCTCAGATGGATAGTCCTGATCTTCTCACGACTTCGCCATTCGCAAAGTCTAGGCGCTCACCTCTGTGAGTCCCGATGCCCGAATCTCCGAAACAGATGATTCCGCGACACGCGTCCTCTCGCAGACGAACGACTCAAATTCTTTCGCAGTTTCGCGATTTCTGATGTCGAGTGCCCGGACTCCTGAACGCCGATATCCCGATACAACCCCTTCGGGACTTTCGCTCTGCTTCTCTTCATGTGAGGTTTTAAACCTCGCGCAACTCTCAACAGATCCAACAACCGTCGGCTGTTTAGGCCAAGATCTGACGACTCAGACCTGTCCCGCACTATACACTCTCCCACTGTTCCCTGGACATGGAAAAACCAACGGTCCAGATACTCCCACGGACCTTGGGGATCTACGGTCCCGATTTCTTCGCTACTCACGAAGATGAAGGAAAAAGGGGTTAAGGCATTTAATGCCCTCGTGTATTCCTCCAATCTAACGGTCATGAATGACCGCAGATCTTCCGACAGGACCTCATCCGTCGATCGATACTTATCCCTACGCTGCTATTTCGGGACTTCAAGAGGATCATTCTTCCTCGTACCGGGTTACTAAGGCTTGCGCTTTCGAATCCTTTTCCAGGTTCTTGGTGAGCTTTCTAAGAAGGGTGTCTCTATAGGGAGATCTATCCAGAGTATTACCTGAGGATGAATAGGGACATAGATTTCCCAAAAGCAGACTTGAAGTCCGAATTAGATCGGTATGCATATAAATAGCGATTAATAAAACATAAGCCATACATAGTCTTTCCATTATAAGCATGCAACCACCATTTCTGGATCAAAACACTACACATGCAGTCTTATACTCAAACCATTCATAAAACTGCACAGACTGTGAGCATACATGTCGGCATATAAATTTCAAGATGCAAGATGTAAAACACTTATCAGAAATAACACCAGATGTGAATGCAACTGCTGAGAGGGGTGCTCGTTTCCACCCAACCGTAGGCTCAGCGACTCCCAACGGATTTACCACTAGCCACCCCCGAGCTGAGACCACGATGCTGCGAAACAACGTCTGTGTTTAGTGACCGAGAACGAAGGTTACTCTCCTTCTTCTCTGCTATCACTCACTTTGTATTTTTCCAGAGTTCTTCCTCTCTTCTTTCCCTCGCATCTGCCCCTTGATCGCCCACTCTTCCCACCCTCTCTCCTTTCGGCGAGGTTGCGTGTGGCGCGATCTTCCTTGCAGTGGTCAGGTTTGAGGACTCTACGGATGGGCGGTTCACCCCCATCCCTCATTACTCATGAGGAGCCCTTTACCTACCAATCCTGACGAGTCATTTAATTCGGGGCCAGCGAGCCGCTCTTGGTTCTCCGGGCCAGTGAAGTCCAAATACGGTCTTGGTTTCGGTGGAAGTTAATGCCACCTTTCCAGGTGCCTTCCACCACCTTTTTTCAGCCATCGTGGTCTCTTTTTCAGCATATCCCCTCTCAGCAGTCCTGCAATATATATATATATATATATATTCATAATATTATTCACATTCATCGACCTTTTTCACAAGGACCATTCACATCACACATTCACATTTTTGGGTTTGCCACAGTTCTTGGCCAGTATAATTATTTTTACAAACTGGGGGAAACAAGGTGTTACATAGCATAATCAAGATCACTGAGAAATACACAATCACAAGAGACACATCATTTATCCTGGGAAACCCTCTAGGGGAAGAAAACCCAGCAAAACTTCCTTAATATAGATAGCCAATACAATGCCAACAGATCTCTTAAACTAATGTAGAAGATCCTCTCCCAGATATGCACCACTCTCTCTCGTTCTTCTCTAACAGCAGATTAGAAACTTGTCTCTCAAAATGAGCAACTGAGTTGTGTGTCTAAGTGAGGCGCTAGCCTCCTTATTTATATTAGACTGGCCCGTGTGAAGTGTCTCTTCACTGGCAGGGTCAACTTCTCCAACTGGGTGGTTATAACCACCTTAATTATATTCTGGGGCCTCTTTAAATATCTGCTGGGGCCGACTTCTTATTCTGCCTATTATAATTATCATTTTACCAATCCGCAAAAGGGGATTTGGTCCTATTACAATAGCCGACATGATCAATCCACAATGGGGATTGATCCAATGAATAATATATCAAATAATAATAAGAATACTCTTTGCAGTTACATTATTTCAACACAACTTCCCTAGGGGGGCGAATTGTATGAAGTGAGTGTAAGGTTGAGGGGGTGTAAAATGCTAGGGAAAAGGGTTAGGATATGATAGGCTAAGGTTAAGGTATCATCTCCCACCTTTACTCTAACCATTTAGCTCAATTTTACAAAAAATGACATTTTGACTATGTCATGACTAACAATTAAATTGTTGTTTTTGACTAACTAAGACTCCTCATGGACAAACACCTAGCAAAACTTGTCCAACTGAGCTGAAACTTGGTCTAAGGGTGTAGGGGGTCTCATTCCATTTCTTTTGAGCACAAATACCCCTAGAAAAAGCCCAAGGACCTAGTTTTTACATATTTTTATCAAATTTTAATTAAAATTACCCAACTTGGGCAATTTTAATAAATTAAAAAAACCTTATCTAGACTCGATGGAATTCCGCAAAACTTTGAGAGATGTCTTATATGGTCATTTACAACATTCCTAGATACTAGCTACCAGAGGAAGAAACCACTAGAACGCCTTTCACCACTTTGGAGGAATTATTGTGGGAGTGAAAAACTCAAGGGAAATTAATAAGGTTGGTAAGGCCGAATTAATAACCTGAGGAAAAAAAACACTCAGTGAAAGAGACTCCTCTAATGAAGAAGTCCTAAGGTAATTGACCTAGCTATGATCCATGCAGACCCATTACATTATTATTCCACGCAGGGGAGCGGAAATTCCATTACAAAAATATGTGTTGAAGGCCAAAACTTCCTCGTAGAACCAATAAGTCTCTGACTTGGTAGCACCTGATGGGGCATATCTTCATGGTACATGGAGTTGACCCCTAGTTGAATAGGTGGTCAACAACACCCACCATAAAATATCAAGCATTTGAAGAACACATTGAAGAAACATCTGGTGGTTCCGTGGAAGACCAAGTGTTACCACACAATCTAGCACCAAGTGAAAAGCCTTCACAAGGCACCAACACTAATGGAACATTGGAAGATGTCACTATTGTCGCCGAGGAGACAACATCCCTCTCTTTGGTGAAGGAGTAAAATCCAACACATGGGAGGCTTCCCTAGTAGCCTCAAGGAATCCTAAGACAAGACACAATCAAGTCTAAGGTCTCCTATTTAACTACCCAATATTACCACCAATGGAATATATCAAACAAGATAAGGATAAGGTGTTTACTCAAAGTAAATTCCAGATTTGGTTTAAAGTGTTCTAATGCTGATTTAGGGGGTTTATCAAGTAACAATCTCATACAAACACAATCCCCAAACCACTCAAATCTGAAAATTACCAATGACTGTTGTAAAACTTGCATAAAAGATAGGAAATTACAGCAGTAAACAAGTTACAACAGAAATAGAATTTAGTCGTCAAAATGAGTTATAAACTAGTAGAAAATAGGTATAATTAATGAATAAATCTAGGGCTAAAATAATGAATAAATTACAAGGCCATATCTTTTTAGTACAAAAATTGACACAATTATGGTTCTCTTACAATCTGTCTGAAAAGTTATTGCGAATTTTTTACCACTCGTGGGACACTTTTGGAGGAGGTCGTTGAGGCTTTTGAGGAGGTCGTTCCACTTTTTTAGGAGGTTATTCCACATGTTGAGGAGGACAACTTGGCACTTGAGAAGAGTTTACTTGAGTTGAGGAGCAGCTTTGGGGTCTTTTGACTCATTCACTAATGTATCATGGATATTATTGTATAGGTGGCATAACCACCTCATAGTTTATGTATTTTTTGCCATATATCTAAGGTTTGTAAAGAGATAATGGTATTTTTTATTCTTTTAGGACGAAATCTACGAGAATATTATTATTGTAATGAAAAGGGTGTTAGATCTCTCATATAAATAGAGAAGTGCTTCTCATTTGTAAATCATTGCTACTTGTGGAGATATATCACTACTTGTCTACTTCTACATTCTCTCTTATGAAAAATGCTATGGATGGCCAGTTAGAGTGATTTTTTGGAGAAGATGTGCTTGTGTATTCTTTTCTGCTACATGGATATTCATTGCTAGGGTTTTGATGGATGAAAGATTTCTTGAGTAAGTGGTCTCTTTTCATCTTGTGGTTTTGTTTGAGTGCATTTAAGTGTAATGTTTATTCTCTAGTGTTGGTTGAGCATTCTCTTGGATTTGGAAAACCTAGTTCTACAGTCCTTAGGACAATGCTACTAGCCAAAAATCTCCAAAAACGGCTGCTGAAAAATCAGATTTAGAACGCTAATTCCATAGTTACAAAACTGTGATGCTACTAGCCCAAAGTCTCGAAACTGTTGCTGAAAAAATAGGTCCGAAAGCTTGTTTTGCAGTCATGAAAAATAGTGATACTGCAACCCCATAGCCATGAAACAACAGTGGAAAAAAATCTTAAATCAGCAAGTAAACCCCAATGCTGAGCACACCAATCGCAATGGACAAGAACTCTGTAGTTAGTGCAGAAAAAAGGCACAAAGAACCCTGATAAAGTGTCTTTCCAGCCAGTGAATAGATTGAAACAGACCTGATATTCCTCCAGTTAGGGCTTCTTCTGCATGCCAAGTCTGATCACAGAAATATCAGCAGCAAAGTGAGTAGAGAAGGTTCACATCTGCTCTGATACCATGTTGAGATCAGAAACAAAAAGATGGGACTGAATGGTAACACAAAACCTACCAATAAAAGGAAAAAACAGCATTAAAACAGTGCATTGGAGCTATCCATTAATGTGCTAGGAGAGAGGTCAAGTGCATTAGTGAGAGAAAAAATCCAGCCAAAGAGAGAGAGTGTACCAACACTAGATATGGGTTCCTATAGGATTAAACACTTGTATTAGAGAGCCTTAGCTCAATGATCAAAACATGATTTATAAATGAGGTTGTAAAATTCCCTTCTTCTGCTGTAGAATTTTTCTGATATGATTTGATGGTTTCTGATATTGTTTTGAGGGTCTAATATAATTTACAAGACATGCATGTGGTTTTGGTATCGAATAGCATAATTTTATTGCAATAATAATAAGAACAAAATTACAATTGCCAAAACTCAATCAAAATATTATAACAATAAGTAAACCCTGTTATCGCTCAGTTTGTAGGATAGGTCAAGTAGCTTAAAAGGAAAAGTCAAACTGGCGTAACAGGAGCTTCCCCACCCACTGTCACCTCGATGGGGAGCTCTTTCTATTCAGGGTGGCTAATCCCAAGGGTGACGTCCCTAGTAATCTGGGGTATTGAAAGGAAAAAGATCAAAGGTTCAAGGCTCAAAGGTTAAAATAAGTTTTCCCTTCACAGATTACTGCCAAGGAGATAGTCAAAGAGAAGGTATTCCACTGAAAGGGCACCTGTTTGCGAGACAAGGCAGATAAAACTAAAATGTGCAAGCAGTGGTTAGTACTTCACAAGTTAATGACTATCTTTAATATACATGAGCATAAACAAATGTAATTATTGACGAAGTCAATGATTGCAATCAAAGTTATGGCTTATAATATTACTTCTTCAATAAATACAAAATGACAATAGCATTCAATGTGTAAAATCAATCCTTGAACTAGCACAACGCATTAAATATGCTCATATATATTGTTGCTGCGTCAAACCTGCTAAAGGGTGACGTCAGCCCTATTCTAGGTTAGTTTTAGCTAGACAATAAAGTGGACGTTTTGCTAAATAAGCCAATGAAAATGCTCAACACTTCAAAGTCTATCAGTGGATGTCGATGCCACAACGTTTTATGCCAAACAAGAGTTCACAAGAGGCAAGACGTCATCCTAGGGTTAGGGTTAGTTAGGGTTTCAAATCAAGAGCTTTGAGAAGGTTGTTTTAACACAAAAGACTCAACATTGCATTATTAGACTAGTGCCTTAGGGTAAATGGAGTCAAGGAGTAAGGCTAAAGGCTTGGAGGGATTTAAATTTAAGGACTAGAAGGTTAGGATTTCTAGTGCTGCAATGGCAGGGCCACAAAGTCAAAACCCTAAGGGGAGGAGGCTCATTCCGGTGTAGCTTAAGCTAGGCCTCATGCTCCTCCCTCTTTCCTTAAAACTCTT
>ML786290.1:484636-497395 GCA_009831015.1 Picea engelmannii
ATCTCTAGGTTTTAAATTTCCTATGGCTTTTATCTTTTACCAGCTGCTTTTACCTCCTGGGCCTTTAGCCCCTTCTTCCCACAAGACAAGATGTACCCTGGTGGTCATCCTAATGGCCAGACTAGGGGAATGGGATGGATGAGTGGGTTTTAAGATGAAAAAGTGATAATATGAGGGGAGCAGACGATGGTTATTCAAACCCCCTTTGGTGGCTCACCAAAACCCATGAATACCAACTCGCCAAGCTACCCAATCAATCACCCCAACAATGGTCAAGTAGATTAGTGTAGGATCCAAGCAGTCATCTGAAATGAAAGAGATCTAATGCATACATAAGAAGGTTATAATGATCAAATGTGACACATACCATGATACCTCGGACCAATTACCTCATGGAGCAAGAACCTTTTCTGATGCAAGCCCAAGCCGGTAGTGATGGAGGCTGGTACTGCTGGCAGGACAAGTCTGGCTGAGAGAAGAAGATGGGTCCTCCAGGACCATGCTCAGGTCGCTCCTGCTCTCGGTACTCCATGTCTAGGACCATGTTGGCCTCGAGACATGATCTCCTAGTTATCCCTAGATATCGGGGATAACAGGACTCTCTCCTCCTCTCCATCACCAACTGTCTTAGCAACTGGATCTTTCGCTCCCTCAACTTCCAACCATAATCGTTCTCTTAAAGTCAATCCTCCATGCCATCCCAACTTACCTCTTCTCAGCCCTAGCTGCCCGCCAGTCAGTCATAAAGAAAATAAGGAATCTGCAAAGAAACTTTGTATGGCATGGACACAACCCGAACAAAAAATGGGCCCTAGTCAGTTGGGACAAAGTCTGCAAGCCCAAATCTTCAGGTGGCCTGGGCCTTCGGGACCCTGGAAAATCAAATAGCACCATGGGAGAAAGAATTTGGAGGAGATGGCTCAAAACATCAGCAAAGATCTCAGCAAAACTCTGGAAATGCAAATATGCCCCAAATACGCACTAAAGTCAACTTATAAGAATGCAGGAGCAAATTCAGGGCTCCAACATCTTGAATGTGGCCTGGAAAAATCGACCACTCATACAGGAACATGCTTTCTGGGAAGTTCACAATGGCTAGAATGCCCTATTCTGGATGGATTCCTGGCAACAAATGCCACCCCTTCAACTGGAAGAAAACATACAATCCTACAAAAATCACATTCAAGATCTTACCACTCTCAAAGTAGCAGATTTGTGGACAGATACCCGCAGCAGCTCTCCCTGGCAAAGATGGAAATCTACTCATCAAGAACTCCAAGTGGCAAGGGACTGTGACCTGCAGTACTGGAAACAAGCTACAACCCAAAGGCGAATCCGGAAAAGCACAGACCAAGACATTCTCAGATGGGGATACACGCCTCATGGAAGCTTTACTCTCAAGGAGGGAGAATTTCCACAATTTTCAGAAAGATAGCATCTAGACAACAATATGGAAATCAAAACTCTGGCCCAAAATCTCGACATTCCTCTGGATTCTACTCCAGAAAAATATCTTAACCTGGGACAATCTTCAAAGACGAGGTTTCATTGGCCCCTCGATTTTCCATCTCTGCCATCTCCAAGCAGAAACCATGGAGTACCTCCTAAATAACTGTCCATTCAGTGAGAACATTTGGAACCAGGCCACTCAGTTCATGAGAAGAACCAAACGAGTTAAAAACAACATCATAAGAACCATCAGGGTTTGGGGCTTAGACTCCTTCAAAAGTCCTATTCTAAACGGAACTTGGCAACTCTTACCAGGTTTTATAGTTTGGTAACTATGGAAAGAGAGGAACAGAAGAATCTTTCATTCCGAGCCCTCTCCTCCCACCCTCCTCTGGAACACAATCCTCCTGCATCTCCAGGAATCTCTTCAGCTACACTTATGGACCAAGGAAGACTTCCCCACTGACCTAGGTGAGCTCACGCTCCTCAACTCTTGGGGCTTCTCGTTTGCTCACTCCACCCCCCCTTAGTAGCCCCCCCCCTAATTTCAAAAGCCTTCAGTTCTTCTAAGTGGCTCCCCCCCCGCTAGGCTTCTATAAGGTCAACTTTGATGGCGCATCAAAAGGAAATCCAGGACACTCAGGCTATGGAGTAGTCATAAGAAACAGCTTGGGACAAATACAAAGCCTCATTGCAGAAAATCTCGGATGCGACACCAATAACTCAACAGAAATTTGGGGTCTCATCAAAGGAGCGCAAATGGCTCTAGATCAAAACCTCACTTGTCTGATCATTGAAGGAGACTCCAAAATCATAATAGACTTGGCAACAAAAATCCTGAATGGCAAAGATCTAGGGAAAATCAATCCCAGTTGGCGCCTCCTTGGCCCTCTTTACAGCTTCCAGGCTCTTCTCAGACCCTCTCTAACTCTAACCCCTTCACACATTCGGCGAAGTGCAAACAAAGTAGCGGACAGACTGGCCAATGCAGGGGTTGACTCTATGCAGTAGATCATTCTCCCTAATCTGGATGGGATGCCACCTCTGTCTACTTAGAAATTCTTCCAAGTCATAAATGATCAGAAGCTTAGGAGATAGGGCGACAAATGTTTTTGGGAGCTCGACAATTGAGAGTCAGGAGCACAAAGGAGGTTGTTTCCCAAAGTCGCGAAGTCGCGAAAAGCGCGAGACAATTTGGAACATTGGTGCTCGAGGAAATCTGGACCGTTGGTGCTCGAGGAGATCTGGACCATCGATAGATGATTTCGGGAACTCGACAATCTAGAGTTAGGAGCGCGGAAGGAGCTGTCTGCCCCAATCACGAAATGCGAAATCGCGATATGCGAGAGAGGATCTGGACCGTTGATCCCGAGGAAATCTGGACCGTCGTTTTGGTCCCGAAGGACTCGCAATTTTAGGTATCGGAAGAAGGGGAATACTTGGTTCTTCGCTATCCCGAGGTGCGAAATCCCGAAATCGGGAGCAACCAACAGTCGCAAAATGCGAACTCGCGATACAACCGTAGTGAAGTTCGAGGGTATGGGTTTTGGGAAAATAGTGCAAGCCATTCCTCCGACAACGCGAAGTGCGAAGTCAAGAAGAGGATCTCAGTTGTTGGTTGCGGGCCATTGAGGAACGTCGATCTGATCCGATGGTTTTGGGGACTTGGACCTCGGGAAACCGAGAAGAGCAATGTAATCAGTTATACCTTCAGCTGCAGGCATTTTTGTGTATGTAGATAGGCTGCAGGTCTTTTTGTAAGCTTTCAGTTGAAATTAATATAAGGATCCACTTTTTTATTCACAAAAAAAAAACAATAGTAACATTGAATCAACCTAACCTTCAAGTAACATTCTATCTTTCTAAAGGTTACATTCAGAAGAAGAAAATTAGACTGTAAACATTGTTAGGATTTAATTTTGATAAAATATTCACCAATAGAAACTAAAAATAACAAGAACAAAAATTCAGAAAACCAAAAGAAAGAAGATATAAGCAACCAAAAATATAGCTAATAACGTTGGAAAAGAATCCATACTCATTGGGGACAATGACTCTCCTTATGGTGGGAGATGTTTATGGTGCCACATAAGGTCACTATAAAAGTAACAGCAACAGTATCTGCCTTTAACACATTAAAAGACACCTTAATATCAGGGTAAAGCAAGGAAATCTTCATTTGAAAAATGCCAACTTAAAACTAAGTGGTGAGGTGAGTCCATTATCATTTGGGCCCACATAATGGAATATTCCCTAAATTCTTATTAAACCATTCTGTAGTAGGTTAGGGGGAAGACTTAACATGCATACATGAATTAGTATATACAAGAGTTAGTAAGCACCATTTTTCTCTGTAACCCAACACTGCTCTTTTCATGTGATGCACACAGATATCCTCTTCATAGTTGCATTGACTTGAGGCATAACAATAAAAAATAGATTACTTGTAATTTGTTATTTTCGGCTTATTTACATAATATTTTCTCAGACTTCTAGTGTACTGTACATTTACTATAGTGACTCGTTTTGGGTTAGAATATTGCATCAAAGCTCGAAGATTTCTAAGGTTGTTACATGGAAACATTCTAAGGTTGGATATGGTTGTTGTAACAGGTTTTGGGAGATTTAATTGAATCAATTGCCGGTGCAGTTCTTGTTGACTCTGAATTTGACACACAGCTTGTTTGGAATGCCATGAAGCCTCTCCTAGAACCACTTGTCACTCCAAAAACTATAAAATACCAACCTGTTCGTGAGTTACAAGAGTTGTGCCAAAAGGAGTTTTACACTTGCTGTTTTGATGATTCTCAGGAGGAAGGAACTAGTACTGTGAAAGTTGAAGTCAGAGTGAAGGGTGATAGCTACATCGAAACATGTGAGGCATCAAACAAAAGGACAGCAAAGAAGCTTGCAGCAGAAAAGGTCCTAAAGTCTCTCAAGGTGTGTTTATCATGCAAAATTGACTTTTTGCAATATAGAATTATGTAGTTTAACTGGATGCTTGATTTAGTAACACTATTAAAACAAATATTATTCTAAAAGACTTCAATTTCACAAAAACATATTATTACTTGGACAAATCCATTGAATCTAGGTGCTTTGTCACCAGCTACTGCACCAGTGTCTTGGAACTTGCTAGCCTTACACTTTCACATCATACCTCTTCTTCTACACCTTATGCTTTTTAATGTGATCTTTCAAAAGTGATGGA
Source organism: Picea engelmannii (assembly GCA_009831015.1). Lineage (NCBI taxonomy): Eukaryota > Viridiplantae > Streptophyta > Pinopsida > Pinales > Pinaceae > Picea > Picea engelmannii. The sequence continues at coordinate 489,297 of ML786290.1, forward strand.
TTTATGTGGAGATTATACTCAGTATTTTATTATTCTCTTCAACTGAAAATTGACCTTGGGACATCAATGAGGACAGAAATTTAAGCCCTTTTCTATTATGCTTGGATTTCTTGAGTATGGAATGTTGCTAGGAGATTCAAAGAAATAAGCTTTATTCATAGTCTTGGCCAAATTTATCAGAACCAGAATCAGTTTGCCCCAAAATTATGAACCGGATAAGAACTGACTGAAAATCAGTATAAAAAACAGTGAAATAAAAAATACATAAAATATTCAAATATATATATATATATATATATATATATATATATATATATATATATATATATCCAAACCTTTAGAGACCAAATATTCAAAGTTTGCTCATATATATTGCATGTAAAGGTGCAAATAGCAAAAATACATCGAGATATACGTTTCAAGATACATAAAATTAAAGTTATGGAAAAAAACAAATAAACATTGAGGCTCTAAACTGTAAGGTCCCGAATAAAATCTATGCTAAAATCTGATTTAGTTGGTTGGGGAACTTCGTCAAACATTTGGCATACAAGATCCCAACTCCCTTGAAATCACTTCAATACTTGTTGTCCCAATTAAATCAAGTTTAAGGGATGAAGTTTATGTCAAACACATCACATGCAACACCTAAAACCCTTCCCAATGAGTAGTTGTTCTGAATTTGTGTTTGTTGTTATGTTTATTTGTAGCTGACTGGTTAAAGTGTTTTGTCAAACACTTTGTGTGCAATGGCTGTAGCATTCATTTAAGTGTATTTTACGACGTATTTTGGCCCATATTTCTTCATGTAATATATAAGGAAAACACATGCAATGATAACCAAAGAAATCAGAAACTAATAGCTATTAAACACCATAAGATAGTCCCTCAAATCCTCGCTTTATTTAATATGCACTTGACTGTCCAACACACAGTAATTTCCAAAACTGAACTGTATTTGCTACAGCTGATATATGGCTGGAAAATACATACAAAAACGCAACCAAAGAAAGACAACGAGTCTCCCAATAGAAACTCTCTAACAACTGCTCCAAAAATATGTAATTTCTTCAGCAAAGGATGGCCCCAATGAAAAGATATGTGCCTTGCTTGGTCTGAATTCGCCTTGGCTGAAGATGAGGCTCGATCCACCAATGAAATGGCCAATCTTCTCATAAATAATTCTCCCAAGATGTATACAACTTGATCCCAACAAGTAGAAACTGATACAACCCCAAAATATGAAGATTTCCACTACCAGATGCACCCCTCCAAGCATATTTCTCCCTGGGCACAAAATAATGAATCTCCTCAAAGATCCTCTCGAAAATCTCCAAGATTTAATAGATTGGGGGGTGGAATAGACACGCAAGTGAAGATCTGAGCTATATGTCTCTTCTGGATGCTAAATCGAACTTCCCCGAGATCTCTGGTGCGCCCCTCCTGAAGAGAACCCTTCTCACAATTCGCCCTGCTTCACAAATGAATGACTGAAATGGATCTGAACTGAATAGAATGGTGAGGGTGCAATATTTCACCACCTTGGCCAAGCTTGGATCAGGAAAGGTGGAATCTTTCACCACCGTGCTGATCTCTAAGGTTTATTTAGTCAAAACCCTCAAGTGTCTTGAGCTTTCTAGCCAAGAGGCCAGACATGAAAAATCAATCAGCATAATAATATAATATGAACCCCTATCTCTCTTTTATACCCCTTTTCACCTTTTCCTTTCAAGTGACTTTTAATTCATCTTTAATATTTTCTCATAAAATCACTTTATTAATTTAATGTACCTTTTTACTCCAAAAAGTGATTAATTCTCCCCTATGACTTCTCCGGCCACTGAAAGTTACTTTTCTTCATCCTATCCTGTAGATATTTTCACCCCGGTTCCAACGAGCTATTACACTGAGGTATTTCTCCAAGAAACAAGTCCCAAATAACACCTTCAGTGTAATTAATTAAAATATGCCCAATAATAACCTCGTTTTACAGGAATCGTCGGAATGCAACAGAACCAAGGACAAGTTGTGCAGAATGGATCCTGATGATGAAATATGATGAATAACGTAAGTCGAGACCCATAAATCTCAAAACCTCCTGAGCTCACAATCACCCCCAACTGGTTACTCTGGCAGGCATTCCAAACTGTAACATAAGGCGGGAATCCAAAAATGGGGATGTTGTCGTCCTTATACACACTTGCAAACGTGGACCAAGTCTCGGTCCACTTAGTGTGTCCTCAGAGACACAATGTTTAAGTTCAAGCCCACTATCACCTCGACTTGAACTCCTTCCGTCTAGGCTTACTCCTAGGGAAGCCAAGGGGGGTAGACCCTAGTTACTATGTGAGTTATTAGATTATGTCTAGGAGTTAATTTTAATTGATTAAAGGTCTAGGGGGATCTAGCCTATATGGAAGTCAACAATGCAAATGTAAACGTTCAATGAGAAGCGGCCCTTTTCCTAAGTCAACTAAGACTAGTGCCTAAGGTTGGGTAATGGGGTCAATTAAGTTAAAGGGATTATGCTTTACAAAAGATTACAATTAGATTACAAAAGAATTTCTAGATACAAGAGAATGAAGTAAACAATTATCTACAAAGTTAAAGAATCCAAAGAATAACTAAGAGATACAGCAATGACACAAAATATATACAAGGCAATACAACAAAGCAATTAACTTGCAACTAACTTTAAAGGAACTTGAACGTGCAGGTAAAGAAATATCAAATATACTCAAAGGGAAAATACTACACAACACATCAAGCCAACTATCCCAAACAGAGAGTGCCGTCAAAGGATGTGCAACTCAAAGGGGAAGTTTCACCGACATACACGACAACAAGCCACAAACAATGAAGATGCCTCCAAAGGATGCACAACTTCAAGGGAGGAGACCAATTATACCAAATCACAACTTAAACTCAAAATAAAGTGTTGAAATGAGGCCTCCAAGGGCTAATGCGCAATTTTAGTTCACTTAGTCAAACCCACGAGATGCTTAAAGTAAAACTTGCATGTAGATGTAGAAGTAAGGTACTTGCAATGTAACTTAAGCATAAACCATAAAGATAACAATGTAGATTGCCCAAGGTTAATTGGATTAGATTAGGATTGCTTAATTTATTAAGATGAAGTGTGAATCCTAGACTAAGTGACATCCCAAGAACTCTCCCCGCTTGTACCAAAACCATTGTTGGGTGCTCAATAAGTGAGGCAAATAAGGCCACACCCTAGCTCCATAGGTCAGTCCGGGAACAAAAGTGCTTAACAAGGGGGACACCTAGTGCCGTGAGATCGTCCCCGATCTAACACCCCCTGCTTCTTCCTTAGGTCCCCTTTTTGTTGGTAAAGTTGAGACAGTGGTTGGTGACCTATTAAGCTAGATAAATTTTAGGCTTTAAAAGTAAATTGAGCTTAAATGAATTAAGTTGAGTTAGACTAGTTGAAAGTGATTACAATGTATTGCTTGAAAGAAAGTGTGCTTTCAATGTAAAAGGAAAGTACTTGAAAGATTAAGACTTGAAAAGTAAAGTACTTGAACTTAAAATTGCAAGAAAGAAAAAACTTGAAAATAAATTACAAGATTATACAATGCTTAAAGAAAGTAAATTGCAACACATTAAAGAAGTACTTTAAAGATTATTAAATTGAAAGCAAATCACTTAGATGGAAATAACTTGCAATGAAATGAAATGAGCAAGATGAGCAATGTAAATTAGTTATGCCTCCATGGGCCTAGACTAACATTAGGTGATTATTTCTAGATTTAGATTATTTAAACCATTAAGCACATAAAGAAGTAAAAACCATATGCTAACCTAGCCTTACGATTTTGGGGGTTGGCTTAGCCAAGCTCACTCCAAGGTGTAGGCAAAAATAAAGAAAATGCAGAAACTAATTACAAAGAGAGGAATGGAAACCCTTTAGGTTTGCTTACTATGTAAGAATGAGAAGAGAAGAAGAGGGTATTTGTTACCCAATTTTGAGAGGCTGATATTTGACTTGTAGATGCCCCAAATGGGCTATAATCCCTCCCAAATGTCAACAATCTGCAAAAAATCAGCTAGCAAAAGCTTGCTGGAAATGCTTCAAAAAGTGACAAAAACTTGTGAAAAATTCTGTTGTAAAAACCATAAATCTTCTGTGTAAATTTCAACAAGTGATAAGCATATAAATGACCTATCTAAGCATGTTAGGATACCAAAATGTGGGTAAAAATGGAGATTTCCAGATCTGAAATCTTCTATTAAAACCCTAGGCAACCTTGCCAATCTTCAATGCTAAGCTACAAGAAACAATAGGAAGTGAGTAGATCTAGATATTAAATCAAAATACTTTGAAATAACTATCAAGAAGCTCACTAGATATATGATAATACTATCATAAACCCAAACAAGAAAAATACTTTGCTCAATATTCCTACCATGGATCTTCAAAGCTAAGCGTGAAAAAGAAAATTGCACAAGAACAAGATCACCTCATGAAATGTATGGCACCAAGAAGACTCCCAACACCGTATGTCCTCCAAAGATTTCCTTTATTCAATAGCAAGCTTGAGCAAATACTTGCCACAAGCTTGAGAGAAGAACAAGAGCAAGAGAGAGAGAGAGAAAAGAGTGGGAGAAGAGAGATTTTGGCATAGTAACAATACCAAGAGTGGATGTGTGAAATGAGGGAGGGGAGGCTCTTATTTATACTTGGGAGCCAAGAGTTACCCCTCTTGGATGCTCTCCAAGTGTCTATCAACTAAGAGTCATTGAGCATCTCAAGGGCGATGCACTTTTAGGGTTTGAGAGGAGTTAGGGTTTTGGAAATGAGTTGGAGTGAGTTGGCAAGGGTTGAAAAGTCAAATAAATGAGTTGGAGGATCTAGGGAGGCGCACCAATGGATGGAATAAGTCTTATTTTATTTATTTTGTGATTTTGGAGATCTTCTAGGGGGGCACACTTCTCTAGGGGAAAAGGACGTTTTGCAATAATGGCTAGGTGAGGGGGTGAGGTGATGATTGGGAAAGGGTTAGGATAGCTCAGGAATAAGTTTGGGTAAGTTCCACTCTTTCTCCACTTAAGTTGCTCAAATTACAAAATTTTGACAAGTTTGACTTTGTCAATTCCAGCAATTAAATGTTGTCTTAGATTGACTGAGACTCCTCATGGACAAACACCTATCAAAACTTGTCCAATTGAGATGAAACTTTCTCCAAGGGTGTAGGGGGTCTCATTCCATTTTTTTTTAGCACAAATGCCCCTATCAAAATCCCAAAGATCAAGTTTTTACAATTTTTATCAAAAATTAATTAAAATTACCATTAAATGGGTAATTTTAATTTTTTTTTTAAAAATACCTTATACTCGACGGAATTCCGCAAGACTCTAGAAAATGTCTAGCATGGTCATTTACAATATTCCTAGACATTGGCTACCATAGGACTCGACCATTAGAATGCCTTTCACCTCTTTGGAGGATTATTGTGGGAGTGAAAAACTCAAGGGAAATTAATAAGGCTAGTTAGGCCAAATTAATAACCTGAGGAAACATATAAGTTTCAATCATTTGATATTGTTATCACAGGATTTGTACTTGTGCAAATCCCTCTAGAAGATCCCCGAATCTTGTGTAACTATAGATGAATCTACCATTGTCACCTAAGTAGAATCTTCCCTCGTTTTAGTGATGGAAGAATGTAATGATCCCAAGCCAATTTTTTCGCTTGAAACCACTAACTACCTCTATTGTGTTTGATATGCAGGTGACTTATTGAGTTGTCCAGTTATTAAGTGGGTTCATACAAGATTCATCCAACACATGAAAGATCACAATACATTCAAGATATAGAAACACAAGCAAAGATCTGACCTTTTATTATAAGAAGCATGGAACCAATACAATAGAGGCAGATCTGGAATAATCCTCAGATGGCCCAATAGATAAGAAGTACGAGATGCTACAAAATGCTTTGCCGATACAAAATAAGCCTCCAAAGGCTAGATGAGAGATGAAGACCAATACAAGTAGATCTGAACGCTGATTCCTCAAGCTGGGAGATGCCACACTCCAATAGAAGGCTGAAACCCTCAATAACTCGGCCCAACTGCAAGAAGACTCCAAATGAGCCCAAACTCTACCAACTGATAGATCTAGGTGATAGGAACACCCTCCTGAAATCTCAAGCCGAAAGGCTAAGGCAAACTCCTCCAAACTCTGAATCTTCTAGTGAAGTTGCGCCCTCCTGGATGCCTGGAACCCTAGGTAGCTCGGCCCTGATGAGAGAAGTCTCCAAATGCCCTGAAACTTTCCAGGAATGTAGATCGGGCTCTGAGAATCCCGTAGGAGAAGTTTCAGACTCAAATTCTAGGTGAAGCTCTCTAGATCTGAGATTTACTGAATCACAGGATGTCCCTTTGCCTCCAAGCCGTCCGAATCTGAAGCTAAAGATCTAATGGTGATAACTCTCCAAAAAAACCCTCAAAATGATGGTCGGGCCCCTGCAAGTAAAACCCAAGTGTCGGAATGGCCAAAGGCTCTCCTGATTTGCTGGATCTAACCGTTCTCTAGATGATGGTGCGCCCTTGCTGGAAACTCAAGAACAATACGGCCCTGTTATCTTCTTAATCGCTAGATGGAAATATGCTGAGTGTAGAATGGTGTGGAGTCTTTCATCCCCGAGACCAAGCTGTGGAACAAGGTGAGTGGGTCTTTCACCACTGAGTTGCTCACAAGGGTTTGTACAACAAAACCCCCAAACTGTATGCTCAAGAGCAATAACAAGCAATATACCAAATCCAGAATGCATAATAGGTGCGCCCCAACCTTCTATTTATACTTTTTCTTCTATTCCTCTGTTGAGTTAGATTAACTCCTAGGGTTAACTTCTATTCTTTTATTGAGCTATCTATTACTCCTTTTAACCTTTTTCTTCAAGTCAACTTAAGAATATAACCTTAGTCTAGTTGACTTTCCCCCTCAGTGTGAGACTATGACCTAGTGGGGATGCCCAGGCCACTGAGTCTCCTCATCACCTCTTTATCAAGAGGTGGGGGACATTACAGTCTCCCCTGCTTGAAATTGCTTGTCCTCAAGCAATTCCAAACCTGTTTCTCTTACCACGTGCTCCTTTTCCCATGTGGCATCCTCAATGGGTAAATCCTTCCATCTGATCAGGTACTCCTTGATGCTTCGGTTTCTGAGCCTCTTCTCTCTGACCTCTAATATCTCCTCCGGAATCAAAACAAGTTGTCCCTCCTCATCCATGGGCCGTAATACCTCAATGGGTCTGATGTGTTGGCCGAGGGCTTTCTTAAGGCAGGAGACATGGAAGACGTTGTGTATTTTGCTGCCCTGTGGAAGCTCCAGCTCGTAAGCCACGGTCCCTATCTTCCTGCTGACTCTGTAGGGCCCAAAGAAACGTGGTTGTAGTTTATCTGCTCCGCTCCTTTTTATGGAAGCCTGCCTGTATGGTTGGAGCCTTAGGTAGACCAGGTCACCAACCTCAAAAGTACGATCAACTTCGTGCTTGTCTGCTTGGACCTTTTGTTGGTTCTGTGGTTTCTGTAGATGATCCTTCAGCTCCCTGAGAATGTCCTGGCTCTGCTGTATCCAATCCTGTACCATAGGTGCCCTGCTGTCACCGAAAGCAATCTCCCCAAAAGATAAAGGATCGTAGCCATACAAGGCCCTGAATGGTGGCATGCCTATGGACGTATGCTGGGTGGTGTTGTAGCAGTACTCTCCTAAGTGCAACCATCTAGCCCACGCTTTCTGTTGTCCTGCCACATAATTTATGAGGTAGCCTTCCACCTGTTATTCCCGATTTCTAGGGATAACTAGGAAATCATGTCTCGAGGCCCACAGGTCCTAGACATGGAGTACCGAGAGCAGCATTGACCTGAGCATGGCCCTGGAGGGCCCATCTTTGGTCTTCTTCATTAGACTTGTCCTGTCAGCAGCAGCATCATCCATCACCTTCGGCTTGGACTTGTATCGGAGAAGACTCTTGCTCCATGAGGTAATTGGTCCAGGTATCATGGTATGTGTCATGTTTGATCATTATAACTTTCAGATATATGTATCAGACTCCTTTCATTTCTGACGACTG
>ML786290.1:547148-585884 GCA_009831015.1 Picea engelmannii
TACAATGTATTTGTTTTGCTAAAGCTAACTCCTCATATTCACCTTGATCCTTGTTGCCATAGCTTTAGTATTCCTACCTTAGGGAAGCTCCCCTTGTGTTGGAGGAGAGCTAGCCTAAAGTGAGAAGAAGAGTTGTTGTGGTGACAATGGGAAGCCTTCCTAAGTTTCCCTAGGATGCATATTTATGTCTAAATTTCATTTTTATGTCTAAAATTTGAATCTTTATGTCTAAATTTCATTTTTGTATGTGTAATTTTCAAATTTTTTTCATATATAATTTATATATATATATATATATATATATATATATATATATATATATAAACGTGTCCTCCGTGTCCTGTTGTCGAGGTCAAAATTTCACGTGTCGGACACTCGTATTTCTGTGTCCTCCGTGTCTCGTGTCAGGTGACTTAGCTGCGCGGGCTTGGGTGCAGAAGTTAGATGCCTATTTGCAGCTTAACCCCATGAGGGAATTGGATGTCATTAAGTTTGCCACCATTTATTTGGAAGGCAAAGCTCATGACTGGTAGTATCATGGTATGACTACCTTGGGACATAATCAGATTACATCCTACATAGAGTTCACTCAGAGACTTATCGACAGGTTTGATCAAGGAGATTTAGAGCTACACTTCAGGGAGCTCACACAACTTAGGAAAATTGGATCACTAGAGGTCTATATAGAAGAGTTTCAGAGGGTGGCAGTAATGGTGCCATATGTGTCTCGGGCTAGATTATTGAGGCTCTCTACTGAGGGTTTGGTGCAACCACTATGTGGTTGGGTTAAGGATTTTAAGCCTTCCAACCTACAGGAAGCCGTATGGAGGACTAGAGATTTGATGGGTTCTGCAGCAAAAACCAAATTCACTCCTAGACCACCTATAAACCAAGGGGGGAAGAGATCAAAAGGGAATGGATAAAGGAAAAGGAAGGATGGACGAGGCTACTAGAAGATAATTGAGGAGGAATCAACTTTGCTTCGCATGCAAGGAACCTTGGGATCCCGAACACAAATGCATGGGTAAAGGCAAGGCACATCACATTGAGGTGATTTCTGATGATGAGGATGAAGAACATTTCGGCCACATTCATAACATGGAGGCAAATCCACCCAGAATAGACCATACACTGGATGAAGAAGGCGAAGAAGCAGGTTTTGACCTTACAGAGGACAAGAAAGCCACAATAGCTTGCATAAGTGGCGTCCCTAAGTACAATACCTTCAGGATGAGGGGAGTGCTTCAAGGACAAAAGGTTTCGGTGCTCATAGATGGGGGAGCTTCACATAACTTCATTGATTCGTCCTAGTTGAAAAGAAGACATATACTTACAGTAGAGTTTGAGGGTTTTCGTGTGGAGGTAGCAGGTGGTCGCACTATGCCATGTGACAGGTATATTCCAAGGTTGAAACTTACCTTGGGAAGACATGACTTAGCACAAGACTTTTATGTGATTGATCTACCAGATACCAATATTATCTTGGGAGTTCAATGGCTTAGTACCTTGGGACCTATCACTACTAACTACAAAACTATGGAGATGTCATTCACTGAGGAGAATAGGAAAAGGGTGATATTAAGAGGAATGACAGGTAATACACCTAGAGTGGTTACAACAAAGCACATGGAGGCCATCTTTTGGAGAGAAGACATTGTATATGCAAAAAAATGTATGATATCAATTCAGGTGGATAAGGAGGGGCATCCTCATTACTCTCATGAAATATAGAAAATCATTAATAGTCACAACAAGGTTTTTGAACCTATTCCACCAGGACCACCACCAGATAGGGGGTTTCAACATATTTTAGAGTTGGAAGAGGGCACAAAACTAATCATCACTACTCCTTATAGGCATCCAAAAAGGTATAAGGACGAAATTGAAAAAGTTATTAAAGAACTGTTGGATATGGGCCATATTAGGCCAAGTTCTAGTCCCTTTGCATCTTCGATGGTTTTGGTTAAGAAGAAATATGGGACAATGCGCATTTGCATTGATTACAGGGCCTTGAATAACAAGACCATTAAAAACAGGTACCCCATCCCTCAGATAGATGAATTATTGGATGAGCTACATGGTGCCATATACTTCACCAAAATATACTTGCGCTCTGGTTATCACCAAATTAAAATGAGGGAACAAGATGTGCCCAAAACAACTTTTAGATGTCACTATGGCCATTATGAATTTCTAGTTATGCCCTTTGGGTTAACTAATGCACCAACCACCTTCCAGTCATGCATGAATCATGTCTTGAACAAACAATTGAGGAATTTCCTTCTAGTCTTCTTTGATGACTTGTTGATATATAGCAAAACTTGGGAGGAGCATCTCAAGCATGTAGACCAAATCTTGAGCATTATGGAGGAACAATCTTTGTACTCTAAGGAGTCAAAATGTGAATTTGGGATGACTGGAGTCCTTTACTTGGGAGTCTGGACATATTATCGGAGAGAAAGGGGTACAGGTGCACCAGGAGAAAATACAGGCTATACTTGATTAACCAACACCTAAAAATATTACTGAGCTAAAAGGATTCCTTGGCATTTGTAGTTACAACAGGAGGTTTGTCAAAAGATTCTCTCAACTTTGTGCACCCTTGACAAATTTGACCAGGAAGGGCACATTTATATGGAGCCAAGAGGCACAGGTGACATTTGATAAAATGAAGAAGGTAATGAGCACTTGTCTAGTTCTCTCTTTTCCAATTTCCTTGCAGCCTTTCATATTGGAGTGTGATGCCTCATGTGAGGGAATTGGAGCAGTTCTTATGCAGAATAGACACCCTATTTCGTATGAGAACCGAAAACTGAGGGGGCCTGAGCTCCTATACACTGTTTATGACATAAATGCTAGCCATCATGCATGCCTTGTCTAAATTCAGACAATATTTGGTTGGGGCGAAATTTGTGGTCAGGACCGATCACAACAGCCTCAAGTACTTCCTAGACCAAAAGGACCTTAATGAAAGGAAACAAAAATGGGTTAGCAAGATCCAAGCTTATGACTTTGACATTGAATTTGTCAAAGGGAAGAACAATGTGGTGGTTGATTCTTTATCGAGGAGACCTTCAGTATATGCCATGACAAATATCTCAGTTGATTGGAAGGCACATATTTTGGTGGAATATTCTAAAAATAAGTTTCCTTGTGAGTTGATCGATGGGAAGGTACAGGATGATAACTTCAGGATCATGGACGACATAATATACTACAAGGGCCGAATTTTCTTGGTTCCTGAGTCAAAATTCAAAAAGAGAGTGTTGCAGGCATGCCATGAGTCACCATTAGCTGGGCATCAAGGAATTGTCAAGACATACATGCAGGTAAGGGAAAGAGTCGCATGGAGGGGCATGAAAGAGGATGTAATGCGTCATATCAAGGAATGTTCCACTTGTTAGGAGAACAAGGAGGAGCACACTCACCCAATAGATTTATTGAAACCTCTCCCTGTTCCAGAGCATAAATGGGAGAGTATCTCTATGGACTTCATCACAAGGTTGCCCAAGGTTCAGGGCAAGGATTGCATCTTTGTGGTAATGGACAGATTAACTAAGTTTGCCCATTTCTTTGCCATTGCTAGGGAGTACAGTGCTTCACAGGTTGCAGAATTGTTCATCAGAGAGATATTCAGGTTGCATGGCTTTCCCAAAACCATTGTGAGTGACAGGGACAATAGGTTCACGAGCACCTTTTGGTAGGAGCTATTCAGGTTGGTAGGTACGACCTTGACTCCCAGCACTAGTTATCATCCACAAACTGATGGTCAGACAAAGATAGTCGACAAGTGGGTGGAAGGATACATCTAGAATTATGTATTAGGGAAACAAAAGGCATGGGTTAAGTGGTTACACTTGGGTGAGTATTGCTACAACACCACCTACCACATGTCTATTGGTATGTCTCCTTTCAGAGCCTTATACATTTATGATCCTCACATTTGTGGAGATTTTGTTGGAGTAGCATTCATTCCAGCTTGATTATTCTTCTTGTATCTATCTAAACCTGCAGATCCATTGTATCGGGATCTTCTTATTATCTAAATAAAGGTCAGATCTGAAGTTGTTTCTCTTCCATTGTGTTATCTCTCTTGTATTTTTCTATTGGATGTGAATGTTGTCATGCTTTTATCATTTACACACCATAAAACTTCATCAAACCCTTCTAGCACAATCCTGGAAAGCAAATTTGCAAAACAATAAACAACAAGCAAAAAACTCAATGAAAAACCTAAGTTTCCAAACAAGAAACAACTTGGGAATGTTACATTTATGCACTCTCTCTCCTTGGTTCATGTGCTTCTCTGTTCTCATCAATTCCTCCCTATTTAGCTGAAAGTATCCCCACTTTCCCCTGAATATGTGGGAAATCTTGTTCAAAAGACTTGCAATGTATCCACTTTGCTTGTGTTAGTAAGTGTTCCTTCTGTCCCACTAAGTATATTATCGATGTCTTATTCCTTGTAGAGTGCATGTGGACATCAAGGAGAGTGTCTTGTTCCAATGGTGGCTAAAAATCTGGGAAGTTATGTTCTGGATGAGAGAGTTTAATGTCATCTTCTAAGTGCAATGGTTCATAGAGTTTAAGCTAATTGTGATCACATCATGAATGTCGAGTTGATAGGGAAGATCCAATTTGAATACTTTCTCGCAATTTGATGGATGATTGTGTAAGGCATAAATCTGATAGGCTTTAGTTTATGGTGTTGTTGGCCTTTGAAACCCTACTTATTTATGTGCAACAATACTCTATTTCCCACCTGGAACATAGAAGGTGTTATCACTGTAACAGATTTTTGGACTCAAAGTCTCGGGACTTACCAGGAGGCTAAATCAATATAGAGGAGCGATAGATTAGCAGGTGGGGCCACATCTAGCTGACGGGGCTAAATATAGTGGAAGGTGAAGTTGATGGGACCCAGTGGGTCACAGATCGTGGGTGCCATAGATCGACGGTCATGGAGCATATTAGGCCGAGAACTAACGCGGAGGTTAATATTTTGAAAGAGGGCCGATAGGAATACCACGATTTCGTCTCGAGGGCACGTGGCGCCACCAGATGCATATCGGGGGGAAAAGCGGGTGAGCGCTAAATCGCTCAATCACACCCCGATGTCATGTGTCAAAATATCATTGAATATGTCAAATCCAAAGGTCGCATGTGGAAAGGGAAAGTTGACGGCTATTCAAATCACCTCGGGACACTTGTTTGGGTACTTTTCATCCGTGCGATGTCGGGTGAACGCTGCCAAAAAACTGATTCGAAGGCTCATCATTTGAAATCGATGGCCGAACGTGATAAGTAGTTATCCTTGCAAGGACCTTCGTCAGTAGCCCATGATTGGCACTCAATGACGACTGCCATTCGAAACATGGGTGACATTACTCCGTTTTGGATGATTAACGTTTTATTACAGAACAGGGTAACTGTAAATCAAATCGTTCGTCTGATTCTTGTGCAGCTAACGGAGATAAGCTCGCACTTCCTGGTGAACCAAAGGAAATGGAGAAGATATATCCAACAAACTTCAACAAATTGGGATGTTCAAATAATCTGACAAAATTATCGATGAAGAAGAAAGAAAAGCTTATTGCACGAATATTGGCAACAAAATTTCACATAGAACCTGCAGATAAACCAGGGTCAGGTGAAGGAATTAGACTAAATCCTATCATGAAGGATTTAATCATCAATGGATATGCAGACGGATCCTACATGCAAGCTAGATAAAGTAAAAGGAACAAGCGACAGAAGAAAGAGACCGAAGCTGAAATGGTCGAAGGTATTGGAGAAAGTCAGCCTGTTTGGCTTGACACCTTAAAGGAAGAAATCACGGATCTGAAATAAATTACAAGATAAATTAAGTATCTTCGAGGAAATTTTGTGATGATGAAGAAAAGTGGCGTTCCGGGTAGAATCTTGAATATGTCAGTTTGTTTTATTGTAACGTTCCCTAGAAAATAAGAGCTCAGTTGTTGTACGTTACTCCTTCCATGGCCGCTATCTATTTTTGGAATCTCGGGGAAGATGATCCGTTTTGAATTCCCTATGTAATGTATCTATATATACTATCAAAAGGATAGATGAATGGTTGGACTTACCGGAGAGGGGCATGCCCTCGTAGCAGGAGAACTTTGTAATTTCTTACGAAATTTAATATAAGCAGATAAGGTTTTTCGTAGATAGCTGAGATTGATCACGGTGTTGATGTTCAATGTGTTTTCGTGTCCTTCATATTTCATGAATGTGTTTTGCTACTAGTAATAATGTTTAAGTAATAGAAGGAATTCATTTTTGTTGGTGCTCCTTCTCACATTGATTATACTTGTTATGTATCATTGGTTAATGTTTCAGACTTCACTCGGGATTGGTGCTCTGTTTACAGTGGCCAACCCTCATGTTTCCTCTTCTAATGCTTCACGAAGAGATTCAACCTCTATTAGACGCCTCTTGTTGATAGTAGCCTTTCCTTTCCTCTCCTCAACCATCTCATATTACTTATTTGGCTTAACACCATACCTATTTTTCCTATGTTCCCTCTGGAAATACATAGCTTATAACTCTTCATACTTTTTCAGGAACGAACCCCATTTCCCAATGGCCCTGCTCTTCTGTTTTGTCCTACCACCTTTAAATTTTACACCACGGAAGAATCTGACCTTTGTACACACATTTCTAAATATTATGAATATCTCAAATAGTTGTATGTCCGAGAGAGCCCTCTCTGATTGGAAAGGTCAGAATCCAACCTAAAGTTGGTTGAAACAGTTACCTATGTCGTTTGTCTTCCATCCAGACAGATTTACAGAGTGTTAACAAAAGGAACACGATGTTGATCATGAAAGGCATGTACTTGGGTTGTGAATACGGAAGAGCTTCCCTAATCTAGGTTTCTATATTCTGAACAAATGTAGCAACGTGAGTTTGTTCCTTAATTTGGTGTGTAGGTGTAGCAAGAGGAAGTGTTATTGGAATCAGATAGGAAGCAAGAGGTTGAAAACCATAACATATTTCAAAAGGTGAATTCCAATAGAGACATGTACAAATCGACTATAGCTATGTTGCAAAACATGTAGATAGGTATGCCACTGCTTATCCCCAAGGCTTAGCTCAAGCAGTCAGGAGTCGAACATGAGATCTCTCTCCCAAAATTGGGGAAGTCACAAGTTCAACTCTCTTGATCCCCTTGGGGTGAGGTGCTTGGAACTTACACACTAATGCTTTACCTTGGTTACCACCCATTGATGATGGTGAAGTTTTTGTTGGTTTCCTGAAGTTTTTGTTGGTTTCCTGTGGTTATAAGAAAAAAAAAGGGTATCCCATTGCTTGTTCTTACTGTAATAGATGTGAAGATATGTATTAAATTCTAATTTACCACCTTATTTTAGCCATCCGTTTGGGAGTGAAAAGATGTAGAAAATCGGAGTTGACAACCTAACATCATCTGTAGTTCCTTCCAAAAGTGACTAAGGAATTGGCAATATTTGTTTGAAACGATAGTAAGTTGTTGGCCAATATGAGACTAGATGTGATTAAAAAATAATTTGAAGTGTTTGGGTTGTCTTTTGTTTAGTGCAAGGACTAAAGATAGCCATTTTAGAAAACCTAGATACAATCATGCTTCCTAAATGTACACAAGAGTGACACCGATGAAATCCATAAAAATGGATTCCCAAGGTCCGGGGGGAATTGGCAGAGGTTGATAAAGGCCCAATTTTTGATTGGATGACTTGGCTTGGATGTGAAATGAACACCTCTAAATGAAGTCTTCTAAGTTTTTTTCTCATATATGCATTGTAAAAATAATGTTGCAGATGTTGGATGGTCTTGGTGGTACCAAAGTGTTCATAGTATGAAGAGGAATGAGCTTCTCTATGTAGAAATTTTGAAAATTGGGAAATTCATGCAACTTTTAAAATTTCACCTCATTTACTCGAGGTTTCCCAACTCTAATCCCTATGAACTTTCTTCCTCGGGGCTTGTTTCTTCCTAAGGTATCACTCAAGTGATAAATCCCCAAAGCATAAGTGCAACCTTGAGGAAACTCATAGGGGTTGACCATTGTCACCACGACAACTCCCTCTCCCACTTTAGGTCGATTCTCCTTCACAAGGGGGTTATCCATGTTATCCCCATTTTGTGGATAACTAAGGAGATTATGTCTCGAGGCTCTCAGGTTGCAGATATGGAGTGTTGAGAGGATACATGACCAACAATACCCTTTTGCACAAAAGAGAATCCTACCCACCACCACAGATGGTCACATGTTTACAGATGACATTCACCACACTAGCTAGCTTCTGGAAGGAAATGGGCCTTTCTCCATGAGGTACAAGAAAGTATCATGGTGATCATCATTTCAATATTTAATCCATTTGATTATGTTGTATCTTAGATTTCTCTAGATTTCATGATATATGCTTGGACATTGTGCCTTTTTCCCTGCTTCACCTTGGTGGTTGACATTGTGCCCTAGTAAGTGGTCCTCCTTGGGGATGGGTATGCTACTGGGAACTCCCTTAATGATCCATTGTACCGTTCTCGACCATACTTACCAATTTCCATCATTGTTCCCCTCCATTTCCTTATCTCTTGGGATTATAGGGTGTATTGACCCAAGAAGGGGTTGTCCCTTATTCTATGGGAAGAAGGGGTTGAAGGCCCAGAGGGGTTGATGTTGGGTAAAAGATAAAATCCTTGTATAAACCTTCCATATGCTTCGCCCAGGGATCACCCAAGAAAGCAATGAAATGCTTATCTTTTAGTAAAGAAGACCCACAATATAATAAAGAATGTTTAAAAGGTTAGTTGAAGGATAGGAGGTATCTCACGAGCCGACCTATCACGTCCATGAATATCTAGTGGTATGAAATTACCATCATTTGGTCACCAAACCTGGGTAACGACTCTCGATTGCATGGCTGAGAGAAAGGGGGTCTCATCACGAGCCAACCTTCTCATTTTCACTAGGTGTTTGTGGGTGACATTGTCGTCATCTGGTCACCACGCCAAGGAAGTGACCTTCAATCTTTCCTTATGCTATATTAAAAGAAAATACAAAGAAAAAAAGATAAAATGCAATTGATGGGCTTGGAAAAAGTGCATTGCGGACGGAGGTGCCACACACCTTCTACAAAGGCACCCATGAATGAGACACTACGACCCCTTGTATCTCATGAGCCGTATACCCATTGAGTCTTGACCCCAACCATTTCATCCACTTTACATGGCTTAGAGAGGGATCTCTTGGAAACTCTCCTTGACCTAGGGAAAGATCTACCCAACATGACACCTCGTCAACCCTTCTATATTCAAGCTTGACAAGTCGCATAGTGTCTTTGAGAAATTAATTGTTTGATATAGTGATCTTTGATGCACATGATTAGATGTATTATTTATTGATTGGATTCACTTATCATGATGTTATGACTTGAGATCCTTGGAGGGTGTGCTCATTTGTCTTTGTGAGACCTAGTTGGTTGACAGTTTTGGGAGAACAAGCCTAGCTTGAACTTCCATGGGGATACAAACCCACAGGTTGGATGCCAAGGGCCTGCATGTCGGATGAGAAAGATCAGAATTGGAAGGCCTTGATGATGACTTGTACAACATAGCCCAACCCTCACTTGCCAAACAATTTTTCCAAGAGGGGCAAAACGTCCCATTTTTTAGCTTGACGTCATGTTTGGGGGCCTAGGGCATGGTGGTGAGATGGTATGCATTGGCACTTCGACGTTTTGAGGTTTTTGAGGCTTTGACCATGAAGGAAGACATTTGTATGCTTGACACGTGGCTTTGGGAAGCCTCACTACCTTCATACATCACCAACGACTTTCTCCTAGTGCCAAAATGCCCCTTAAAGGGGTGATGTCCATGTAAATTAGGGTTTTATTTGTGCAAAAGTGAAATTTTAAATGAATTGTTTAATATTACTTTGTTAAGGGGAAAATATTAGGGTTGTTGACCCCTAATCTTGTGGTTTACCCCTTAATTTCTGGACAAGTCACCTTGGTGACTGTTATCGCACAATCTGTACTTGCCCAAAACCCAAGGCAAGTGAGGCAAGATTAGCATAACAAGGGGGTGACCTATCACTGTCACCTTAATAGGAAACCCCTTTTTGTTTAGGAGTATGTTGAGATTACCCCAAGGGAGATATCCCTAGTGACCTAAAGGGCTGATGGGACTAAGAAAAGGATGCAAGAATACCCCCTCTCACTGGTCACTCAAGTGAAAAGGTTTTTATGTCTTTAAGAGATGAAACAAAAGTAATAGATGAAGTGTACCTGCCCAGAACAAGACAACAAGCAAAACATATGGCAGTTTTCAAGTACAAAATGATGTTAGTTCTTCAGTAAGACAATAAACCTTTCAAATATAAGCTGGCTGATATAAAATTGCAGCAATATAAAAATTTACAACAACAATATGTATTTTATAACCGCTGCAAGAAATATGCCTCAGAATTGCTTGAAAAGACAATGAAAAGTTAGCTTTTAATAGACAAAATGATAATCATTGGTCACAAGCAATTTCTGAAGTGTCTAGCTAGCATTAAAGGTCAGTTTTGCAGAAAGTTTGTTGTAGTTAGATGGTTGTAGTAATCTTTTGTAACAACAACAAATGTATTAGTGATCTAGACTAAGTTAGGGTTAGTTTTATTTAGTGAAAGATAGAAAGTTCAAGGTTTGAGTGTTGGTTTGATCTCTCTACCAAAAGAGTGTAAGGACTAGTCCCTTTAAAGGGTTATGGAGTCAATAGTTTAGCACACATTCATTTGGAGTAAACAACAAAATGATTATGTTATCCAAGTAAAATATGAGTCTAAGAGGAGTAGTAACTTAAGTCCTCTTAAGATTTAACCTTTGGGGAGGTGAGCTACTAGGGAGTAGGCACTTCTAGGTCCTAGCGGTTTTCCTCCTTAGATAGTTGAAGAAATATTTAGATGCAATTACAATTAATCAAGACCTCTAAAGAGCTAGCACTTTAGGGCTTTAGAGGCCTATCAATATAAACCAATTAGGTTAAGTCTAGCAAATACAAAGTGAAGAAGTATTAACTTAAGTTCTTCACTTCTAGGGTTTTATCAATCATGCAATTTCATAATATTTATCATGAGCAAGAAAATATACCATAACCATCAAAAGTAATGACAAAAAACAGATTTACTTACTCTACCAAGAATAATCATGCATGAAAACACTAGATTACCAATTGACTTCACCAAAATTGATCTAAGTTCCAAGTAGAAGATTCCAAAAGAGAGGTGTGCATCACAATTTCAGCCTATAAACCCTAAGTAGGGTGCAAATTTCAGTCCACTTCTTCTTGTGTGAGGAGTTATGATGATAAAATGAGAGTACTTTATCTCTATTTATACAAATCTTTGACCTTTAATTAATTTTAGGTCAAATAAAAGGTCGACCTGACCAATTTACATTAAAATACAATTTTGACATAAATAAAATTAATTAACATATAAAAACATCTCCAAGGGTGACGTCATGTCCTTATAGGGTGATGTTGAGGCCCTAAGGTGGAACATTGAGCTTGAAAGGTAGGGCGCTTGGCCTCCAAAGGCCCGAGATGAATCTCACATGTGACACTAGGCTCATAAATGCCTCCAAAACGAAGACCCTAGCTTTGGATGATGTCCAGGATCATGACGGTGGCGTCATGGGCCTTCAAGGGCCAATTTCTATGTGGAAGAGCAAGATCCCCCTAGGTCTAGGTCTGTCAGGGTGCCTCCAAAGGCAACACCCTTCTTTTTCCCGGTGCAAATATTTAGTTTCTTCTTACCCTTGGATGGGGTTGCAACATCCATCTGTGGGCTTTAAGCCCTCATGAAGGTCCGAGCTAATCATTCCCTCATGTGTACCTATCCACCGGGAAAGGTCCTGCAATAACAACAAGTACGCCTTCCAGGGGTTCATAAGTCACAATGATCATAACATGTAAATCACATCCAATAATTAAATTACCCAAACATGTGCATCAAACCCCCCTTAACCCAAACAAATGCTCAAAGACGTTATGCAATTTGACAAGTTAGGTTTGGAGAAGGTCTCAGGGTGTCCTATTGGACTAATCTTCCTCAAGTCTGGGGTGTTTCCCAGGTGGGAACCAATCCAGGTCATGTAAGTGTATGAGGTGTCATACAGTAAGTGTTTGGGCATGGGGTGCATTAATAACAAGGAAATGTAAGTCTTACTTATGAGTGCCTTTATAGAGGGAGAGTTGCACCTTATCATAGATTCCATTGTTTCCTAGACCATTCATTGCCTTTTACTCTTAGCTTCATTTCTTTTTATCTTTTTGATTTTGTGCTTCAAGGGAATAGTTAAGGTACATTGTCCTAGCTTGATTACCAGAGGTGATAGTGTTATCCATAAACATTTCATGGAGATGAGAAGGTTGGCTCATGATGAGACCCCCTTTCTCTTGGCTATTCCACCAAGATCCACTACCTTGGTTTGGTGACCAAATAGGTGGTAGTGTCATACCGCTACATTCACATGGTCATAATAGGTCGGCTCGTGATGAGACCTCCTATCCACCAACTAGTACCTTGAGTGTTTATTTATCTTATGGGTTCCATTTTCTTACTGAGAATATTTTTATTGCTTTCTCGGAATCCCTGGGTGAAGCATCTCAAAGGTTTCAATATTGGATTTTAACTGTTGCCAACTACTTTTACCCTCTGGGCCTTTATCCCCTTCTTCCCATAAGGCAAGGTACAACCCTTCCTAGCATGGCCAATCCCAATGCCCAAACAAAGGTAGGGGGAGATGAGAGGAATAATGATAGAAAGTGGTAAGTATGGAGGGAACGAACGATGACCTTTCACAGACCCACCCAGTGACAACCCATCCTAAAGAGAGATCAACTTACTAGGGAACCATGTCACCCTTGCAGGTATGAACAAGTCAAAGAGAATAATTTCCAAGAAAACGTTATGAAATGAAGGAGAATTCAATGCAACATATTCAAGTGCTTCAAGGATCATAGTGACACATACCATGATACCCAAACTCATTACCTCATGGAGCAAGACTTACTGCCACTTCAGGATCAAGCTGGTGGGATGGATGTTGTTGTTGCTAATAAATGGATTGCACTGAAGAAAAGAGGAGCCATCCGGGGCCATGCTCAAGTCGTCCGGCTCTCGATACTCCATGTCTAGGACCTATGGGCCTTGAGACATGATCTCCTTAGTTATACCTAGGGTAGGGGATAACATCTGGCTCCAACTCGTGAACATTTACACACTGTAGAGAGCATGAAAACCTCAACATATCTGGGATGACCTGTGCTTGCTAAATCTCAACAAAATGTATTAGTAATCCTTAGGGTGGTGATATCACCCCTTGTTCATATATGATATAATAATAAAATAAAGAGCATCTCTAATGTAGCATGTGATCATGAGTATACATATATACAAGTGAGACAAAATAATATGTAAATGTAACTACAACTATACTAACATGATATGCATATGGTATGTACAATGGATGCAAATGCCTACCTACCTCTACTTACCTGTTGTTTGAATGCTAGGTGTAGTCAAATAACTAGTGAAATCATCCTAGCAATATCTCATGGTACATGTCTTTGTGCTTCATCATAAACCAACACAATGATAAGTTAAGCAAAAAAATAACATGAGTTAGAGCACACATCATATCATAGGAAATCGTAAAGTCTAGCTCATGGAGGCGGGAGGGAGGGACAAAATTATGCCAAGTCATACTTCTAGGAAAGTGCTCAATCCATCTCAGAAAGGGATCATGAAAAATCAAAGGCTCAAAAAACTGACTCAAAGAGTCTGAAGGTTGGCTACCTTGGACATCATCACATCTTGAGGTCTGGGAAGGGACTAGTAAGAACCTAGAGGATGATTGGAAATTTTCTAAGGGAAAGTTGAAAGTCTGAGATAACAAACTTCTTCTTAAAGTATTCAACCTACCCTTGAATTCTAAAAAAAGGCTCTACCCTAGAGAAAACTTGGGACAAGGGACATGTTTCCTAATTGCATCCTTAGTGTCATAATGAGGTAAAGTAATTGAAGGGAGTTGGAAAACCTTGTCATAAGTAACCTGCTTTAGGCAAGAAACGTCCTTACCCTTATCAAGATTTGAGCACAACAGTGGTTGATAATATTTTTCATAGAATAAATCCAAGTGCTTAAAAGAAGACTCATAAAAAATACTCAAGGTATGACTGGAAATCATCTTGAAAACATAACACCAAGTCATCCTTGGGTGTTTGGAAAATGTTTGTAACTATATCATCTCCTTGTTGCCATATGTTAGAATTATTAGTAACTTGACATGATAGTTGTAAAGGAAACTTTTGGAAATCATCCTCAATATCGTAAAGAGGGTCCCCATCATAGCCAATCACATCCCATTTACATTTCCCGACATGTATGAACTCGTCAATATTATCAACCATGTTATTTCCTTCATCATAACATAAAGGGATTAAAGCATCCAAAGGCTTCTATAACACTTCTTTGCTTTCCAAATCACAAAATAAGGCATCATCAAAATCTTGGAAAGGGAAACAACTCACTGTATTCACTTCTTCCTGTGTAGGAGTGTTGAGAATTTAGATAAATCCATCAAATGGAGGAGTAATCATCAGTGCATCATCCTCATGACTTGCCCTTAGATCTTCAGCTTCATAATATGGAGGGTCTATCTTGTCCAAGGGTTCCCTTTCTTCCTCACCTTCTGAATCATAGAATAAGTTATCATCAAAAAACTGAAAAGGAAAGTGACTAACCTCATCCTCTTCTTCTTGTGTATGAGGAAAAGGATTTGGGATGGCTTCATCAGAAGGAGGAGCACACATTAATACTTCAACATCATGTTTAATGTTGAAATATTGTAAATGCAAAGAGTATTCTATTTATTATTGAGTTATTATTCATTAGATCAATCCCCTTTTGTGGATTGATCATGTCAAGCATTGTAATTGACCAAACCCCCTTTTGTGGATTGGTCAAACCCTAAATATATTATGCAAATTGAGAAGTCGGCCCCCAGGCTAATCAAAGTGGTTTTAACCACTAAGAATACAAGTCAGCCCTGCCCAACGAAGAGACACGTTTTTAGAACCTGCCAGTTTGTATAATTAAAGGAAGCCAATGCCTCATTTGTTCACTCACACATTCGCTCACTCAGTGCACAAGTCTGGTAGCTACAGTTGGGAGAAGAAGGAAGAGAGAGGTGCATTGCTCAATAGAGGATATTCTCTAGTGTTTGGTTTATTGTCTTGGCATTTTATTGGCTATCTATATTAAGGAAGTTTTTGCTGGGTTTTCTCCCCCATGAGAGTTTCCCACATTAGATGTTGTGTATCTTTTGATTGTGTCTCTCTCAATGATCCTATCTCTGCTATGGTTTCCTAGTAAATTGAAAAGAAACCTAATGTTGATATTATGGTAGCTAGGGGAGGTATTTTCCTCCACGTGTAAACCTGACAAGGATAGAATACTCCGGGAAGCAAGAAGAAACCCTAATGAGTTGGCTAATAACCCTAGAAGACTTGTCGGCTCAAGAAGATAATTTATATTATGTTATTAGCCTCCAAGAGAAGAAGTCGGCTAGAAATAATAATATATACTGAACATACAGATACCTAGAATGAGAAGTTGGCCTAGGCAATTAGCCAGAATTAGTATAAATACAGGAGGCCAGTTCTCATTCTGGCAAGCAGTCTCATAATTGCAGAGCAACAACTTGTGCACACTGCAGTGCCCAGTCTTGTGCGCAGGTTTGAGGAGAGCTACCATTGCAGCTGCTGCAACTAGTAGATCACATTTGTCTTGGACTATCTCTTGGTTAGGGTTAGGACTATATGATCAACTCTTATTGGTGCGCTATCCTTGGGGAAAGGTTCACTACCCTTTGTTTGGATATCTAGCCTAGGGTTTGCTTCCAGAGTGATTATCTATCAAGGTTAAGGTGCTTGGAGGGTGGTTTCAGCCTATGGTTGGGTGACAAGGGTATTGTCAATGGTAAAATGAGCACATTCATTTATATTCTAACAGTTTATGGGCCCACACCTCCTTCATTCAATCTAACCGCTGGAAGGAAACATAGCCATGAGGATATTAGTCTCGTTGAATAATTGTCGCTAGGGTTTCTAGTAGGAGTAGTCACCATAGCACTGTTGCTAGGGTTACTAGAAGATGCAGTTGCAGAAACCCTAATCCTCTTGTTGAGGCACCTTAAATAAAGGGATTGATCTAATGTCTGAATAGATCAGTGCGCCCTAGCCTAGCGCATCTCCTGGTACTCTCAGAAATCCAAGACGTCAAGTTTGAGTTTTTGGTCAAAACTAGGGTTTGACCAAGTGAAAGAAACCATGAATTATTCTATGAAGTCATAGAACAAGTTATATGGAGCCCCTAACTTCAGAGTGTGGAAGAAAAGGATTGATCTCATCCTTGCCAAGAATAAAGTGTTGGATATCGTGAAACCAAAATTTGAAGAAGGAAAAGAGAAGGAACCACAGAACGTTGCATCTATGGAGAAGTTCAAAGACGGTGACATCAATGCCATGAGTATCATAGTGGACTCTATCAAAGACCACTTGATACCCTACATCTCCCATCTTGACTCATTGAAGAAGATGTACGATGCCCTAACAAACCTTTTCTCAATCAGAAACATTGGACAAGTAATGAGTCTGAGGAATGAGCTTCGTGACATGAAGATGAATGATGATGACAGCATAACATCATACTTTGTGAGAATCTCTCAGTTAAGAGATCAAATACAAGCTATTGAAGAGATCATCTCAGAAAAGGAGTTGGTAAACATAGTACTCAATGGTCTTCCCAAGACATGGGATGCATTTGCCGCAAGCATGAACACAAGGAAGGAGTATCCTACATTTGAAGAACTTTGGACTTGTTGTGCTCAAGAAGAATCCAGGATCAGTGCAAAAGAGAAACCCCAAAATAAGTACGATGATCAAGCCTTCACAACAAGATTCAAGAATTTCAGGAACAAAAGGAAGTTTGGTTCAAGGAGGAAGCCAAATCAAGAGAAAGACATTTCAGAAATACAATGCTTCAACTGTCAAAAGTATGGTCACTACAAGAATCATTGTCCCGAGCTAAAGAAAAGGAAGGAGAAACATGAAGCATCAGTTGCCGAAGAAAAGGAACCTACAAAGAAAACTAAGCAGGATGAAAGAGACTTCTTCTTCTGAAGGTAACAATACTCTTCTTATTTCTTGTACATATCTTGTTTGCATCGTCTCTGTACATATCTTGTATATCTATCTCCTGGAAGATAATGTGTTCCAAGAAGAACTATACCTACGGAAGAACAATAAGATAAGGATTGATATCATTAGATAAATACATGAAAGGATGAAATACGCTGAATCAATCATGAAGAGACTTAGAAGAAGCAAAGACAAAAAGAAGCTAGCAATCAAGAGGAAATTGGAGAAAGATTCATGACGTTTTGTAGAAGACAACAAGATGGAAGCGTG
The DNA here is from genome assembly GCA_009831015.1 of Picea engelmannii. NCBI lineage: Eukaryota > Viridiplantae > Streptophyta > Pinopsida > Pinales > Pinaceae > Picea > Picea engelmannii. The sequence continues at coordinate 564,669 of ML786290.1, forward strand.
GACTCTGTTAGATATAGAGAGCCAATTATATATTGCAGAAGACAATAAGGATGCAGACAGAAGCATGGACTCTGTTAGATGGAGAGAGCCGATTATATGCACTTATACATGAAGCAAGGATTAGGAGGGAGATAATCCTATGATCCATTGAAGATGATGAAATATATATTCATGGTAGTAGCCATGAAAGACAGTACGTGTTCAGATCAACTGCAGAAGAAGACTTCTTCGAAGAGAAGCCTTAAAATATCCCTGGTTGTCCATTCACATCTGTGATCCTATAATGAAAGGAAGAAGTGGAATCTCTAGGGCATGGAATCTATAAGAAACTCCATGGACCCAAGAGCTAAAGGAAAAACATGGGGAAGAACATGAAGATTCCAAGAAAGAAAGAGAAACCAGAACAACTAGTCATTGTATCAAGAATCACAAGATTACCAACCTAATATGAACTCACTAAAATAAATCAAGCAGAAGAACTAAAAGTCATGATTAAGAACAATGTATGAAAGACTTATGAATGAAAGCATTGCGATATCTAAAACTAGAGATTCTCCCAGATGGAGGGAGAAGACTATGATGATTACTTGTTCCAGTAAACCAAACATATCTCTACATGAGTCATTATATCATCCGCAACATCCATGAGTTGGAGTTCTACATCAGATAAATGTAAAGATTGTTCTCCAGAGAAATTGAGCAAAAAGCATATGAAGAGCAATCTCAAGACTTTGAGGCATACCAGAAAGAGACCCTTGTATGCAAATGGAAGAAAATAACTTGGTGGAGAACCTCCAGTGCACAATAGAAGCATGGTGAAGATTTCCTATAACAAGATATTGTATCAAGATGATTACTCAGAAGATCAAATCTTATGATGACAAAAGAAGTGCCACATGGATATGTTCCAGTTTTCCAACAATGATATACTCTATTGATCAGAGCTACATGAAGCCTTCAAAGAATACCAATGCTCCAGAACGAAGTACATTTGAAATCAAGCATTACATTATCCATGATGAAGTTTAGAAAGGAGAAAGAGGTTCTCCAATACATATCTCCATAGATGAGCAGATAAGTAGACATTTTGGTAAAGCTTCCATCCAAGATGAAAGATTTTGCGTACTCAAGCTATAGATCATGGAGACGAATTCCTTATTGAAAAAGGAAGAGATGACTCCCAGGTTGGGAGGGAGCACTAATGTATTATTAATTGATGGACAAACATTTTTCAGTTCGAAGAATGGTCCAGGATGAGCAGATTCTTTCCTGTTCAGAAAGTGGATTGAGATTTCTGACGGACATCAATTTCCCATTGTGGTTAACATGAAAAATGGTCCAGATTGTTGATGTACCATAGACAACGACTTCCCATTGTGGTTAACATGGGGAGTGTTCTAGGGCAGTCTCTCTTTTTGAGGGTTACTCAAGAAGGCTGGCCCGCCTCGCCAGACAACGATTTCTCATTGTGGTTGACATGAGGAATGGTCCGTTTTTGGAGGTTGGTACAGGACAATCTTTTCCTCTTGTGGTTAACAGAGGAAATTCTTCGAACAATCATTCCTTAGGGTTTATACATTCTCTCCAGGGTGCACTTTGATTAGTGTAGGAAGAATCGCCCAGGGTGGGGAATGGTCCAGGCTCAACAATTAGGGACAAACATTCCTTAGGGTTTATACATTCTCTCCAGGGTGCACTTTCATTAGTGTAGGAAGAATGGCCCAGGGTGGGGAATGGTTCGAGTTTAGAAGAAAGGACAGTTATTCTTCCTTGCTTGAGAAGAATAGTCCAGATATCTAATTGTTCTACTCCGAGGGAAAATATTCTTTCAGATCTCACATATGTGAGTGAAATATTGGCCCAGATGATTCAGTTTATATCATAACATTATTTCTGTGCAGGTTGATATCAGATGATTGTTATGAAGATTGTATGACAATAGATGTATACTACTGTGGTGGATATGTTCCAATGTTTGATCAAATGCTTATTTGCTACTTGGTGTGGTAGTATACCACTGGATTGTAGTTATGCACTACTATGGATAGACATAATTGTGTTCTATTTTATTTCGATTACCTTGAAGACTATCAACGGTATTGGAAATGATTATCATCTAGATGGATGATCAAAGAACAAAGATTTCCCAGACAAGAAAATGGTTCAGAACATTTACTCTTCTAGGACATATGTCCAGATTAGAAGAATGGCTCTYGTGTCACTTTGTGGTGTGAGTGACTGATCCTACATCATGTCTAATTACTCAGATGGAGTATGGTTTCGAGAGATGATGCAGTTGATGACATTGATAGTGATGATGGTGCTCATGATCTAGTCATGAGATAGTCTAGACGACTATGTTGATGCTACCGGGTGAATGGTATGTTTTGTGCTCAAGACCATTACCTATAATACCTCCCTAGCTAGGAGGGAGTGTTGATATTATGGTAGCTGCAGGAGGTATTTACCTCCACGTGTAAACCTGACGAGGATAGAATACTCCGAGAAGCAAGAAGAAACCCTAATGAGTTGGCTAATAACCCTAGAAGACTTGTCGGCTCAAGAAGATAATTTATATTATGTTATTAGCCTCCAAGAGAAGAAGTCGGCCATAAATAATAATATATAATGAACAGACAGATACCTATAATGAGAAGTCGACCCAGGCAGTTAGCCAAAATTAGTATAAATATGGGAGGCCAATTCTCATTCTGGCAGGCAATCTCAGAATTGCAGAGCAACAACTTGTGCACACTGCAGTGCCCAGTCTTGTGCGCAGGTTTGAGGAGAGATGCCATTGCAGCTGCTTCAGCTATTAGATCACGTTTGGCTTGGACTATCTCTTGGTTAGGGTTTGGATTATCTAATCAACTCTTATTGGTGCGCTATCCTTGGGGAAAGGTGCGCTACCCTTTGTTTGTCTATCTAGCCCAGGGTTTGCTTTCAGAGTGATTCTCTATCAAGGTTAAGGTTCTTGGAGGGTGGCTTCGGCTTATGGTTGGGTGACAAGGGTATTGTCAATGGTAAAACAAGCACATTCATTCATATTATAACACCTCATAATAGCTTAAACCTTAACATGGTATCAGTGCTAAACTGAAGAGAACATCTTTCACTGGATAAAGAAAAACGTCATTGTTGTCATACAAGAAAATTAGGGCTTTTATTGAAGATGAATTTTAGCCTAAAAATCATCTAGAAAAGTGTGCCCTAGCCTAGGGAACTCTTTGTCACCTTCAATGCACTTTTTCAGTGGATATAACTCCTAGAAAGTGAAACCCTAGTTTTCACTGGTGCCAGAAAACCAGAATTACCAGAAAACCAAAAGTACCAGAAAATCAGGAAACCAGAACCAGTACCAAGAGTACCATTCTAGAATTCTGCTGGTCAAGTTTGAAGGGGAAAAATTTGGATTTTATGAAATCTAACTGCATCGGGCTAGTCGCCTCAGCCAAGCGAACCTCCTGGTAAGTTCAAAATTAAATTCTAAGCCTTTTCAATTTTTGGTCATTTTCCTAGCTCCAGGGAAAGATGTATGCAATCACTAAGCTTGTTGACAAGCTAGAAGGTGTGGAAAACTTCCGTGCCTGGAAGTATATGATTTCACTCATTCTTAAAGGGAATGACCTAGCAAGATTCATTAAAGAAGATGTACCAAAACCTGTCGATGCTACAACTAAAGAAAAACACCAAAAGGACACAGTTAGGGCCAAGAGAATTATTGCAGATTTTATTAAAAATCACTTGATTCCTCAAGTGGCTTCAAAGAAGACTCCAAAATAAATGTTTGATGCCCTAACCAGATCGTATGAAGGAAAGAACATCAATCAAAAGATGAATCTAAGAACTCAACTAAAAAATACAAGGATGCAGAAAGGAGAAAAAATTCAAGAATACTTCTCTGGAATATCATAATTCAAAGAACAACTAGAAGAAATTGGTGATACTCTAGATGAAGATGAACTTATAATGATAGCCCTTAATGGTCTCACAAGACCTTGAGATGCATTCATCCAAACTATTTGTGCCAGAAAGGAGAAATTAAACTTTGATGGTCTTTGGGAAGAATGTGTTCAAGAAGAAGCAAGAGTAGCTAACTGAGAAGAATTACTATCAAGAGATGAAGATCAATCCCTAACTACTCATACCAAAGGAGGAAGAAATAGGTCTTACTTCCAGAAAGAAACTCATGAGGAGTCTCACCCCCCAAAAAAAATCATACATAAAGAATCTCACCATCCAAGGAGATTCTAGAAGTTTCAGAAAGGTCAAAGAGGAGAAAAATATTTCTCATCCTACCAATGCTACCATTGTGACAAGATGGGACATATTGCTAATAATTTTCCAGCCATACGAGAAGAATACAAGACGAGAAACAAGAGGCACCATACCCATACAGTTGAAGATGAAGAACCACCCACAAAGATGATAAAAGAACATATTCAAGACTATGTCTTAATCTCTGCCCTCTCAGGATTAGTGTCACTTGGTGAGGACACTTGGCTCATAGACAGTTGTTCTTCCAATCACATGACAGGTTAAAGATACATTCTCTCTTTCCTTACAAAAAACAAGTTTCCCCAGAAATTTAGACTTGGAGATGATTATCAATACCCTATCAAAGGAGTAGGAGAATCAAACTACAAACTTGATTCAAGGATCCCAATGAAGATGAAGGATATACTATATGTACCAGGTTTGACAAAGAACTTACTTTCTATCTCGTCTTTAGAGAAGAAAGGCTTCAGAGTTTCCTTCATAGATGGATAAGTTCTTATGTGGCCCAAAGGAAAAAGCATGGAAGAAGCAATTGCTATTGGAAAAGAAGAAGGTGGCTTGTATAAGCTAAAGGGTTACTCAGAAGCAGCCTTGACCCATTCCATTGAGAATCCATGTGAACTTTGGCATAAAATAATAGCTCACATCAACTACAAGGCATTACCATATGTAAGCAAGGCAGTCACAGGTCTACCAGAATTCTAGGTTGACCATGAAGATGTGTGCAATGGATGTGCACAAGGAAAGAACATCAAAAACCCTTTCCCGAAGAGAGACAATAAAGCAGAAGGATTCCTAGAGATCATTCACTTAGATGTATGTGGCCCAATGCCATCAACCTCCATTAGTGGGTATGTATACTGTGTCTTTTATTGATGACTATTCTCGCAAAACCTGGGTTTACTTTTTGAAATCAAAAGATGAAGTGTTCAGTAAATTCAATGAATTCAAAGCCTTGATAGAGAATCTCTCTGAAAGAAAGATCAATATACTCAGGTCAAATAATGGAGGAGAATACACATCAAAAGAGTTTGAAAACTTTTTCAAAGATGTCGGGATCAAGAGGGAGCTCACCACTCCCTATAATCCTCAACAAAATGGTGTAGCAGAAAGAAAGAACATAACTATAATGGAAGCAATGAAGACTATGATCCATGATCAAGATCTTCCAATGCACTTATGGGAAGAAGCAACAAAAGCAATAATATATGTACAAAACAAATATTCCCATAGTGCACTTGGGTTCAATACCCCTGAAGAGATATTCTCCGGAAAGAAGCTAGAAGTAACTCATCTCAAAAAATTTGGATGTCCAGTATTTGTACACATTCCAAAAGAGAAGAGAACCAAGATGGACCCTTCAGGAAAGAAGGGAATATTTTTTGGACACTGTGAGGTCTCCAAGGCCTTCGAAATTTATATACCAGGGTACCATCATATTGAGATCAATAGGGATGTAACCTTTGATGAATATGCAACACTCAATAAATCAAGAAGATGCCATCTTGAAGAAGTATATGAAGAAGAACATGTGGCTCCCAGAGTTGCAGAACCAGTGAGGGAAGTCATCACTTCCCCTGATGAGGAGATTCTAGAACATAATGACATAATAGAATCCCAATAACCTCCCCAGATGACGATCTCCCACAAGAGAAAGCTGGCCTGGTCAAGGGAACTTATTCAAGATGGTGAGAAGTATGGTGCCCCCGAAGGAACCATGAGACAAGTCAAGAAACCCAATCCATTCTCCAATTGTATGGATTTGATGTGTGATCTCTTAGAGAAGGAGCATGCTTGCTTTGAAGAAGCTATTCAGAAGAAATAATGGGCAGATTCCATGACAGAAGTATACCAATCCATTATTAAGAATGATGTATGGGAAATAGTTCCCAGACCAAAGAGTAAGGATGTGGTATCTTCCAAATGGATTTTCAAAATAAAACATGTTACTAATGGAAGTATTGAGAAATATAAAGCAAGGTTTTTTGCTCATGGATTTTCTCAAAAGGAAGACATTGACTATGAAGAGACATTTTCTCCTGTATCCAGATACACTTCAATCAGAACCATCATAACTCTTACAACCAAGATGAAGTGGAAGTTACACTAGATGGACGTGAAAACAACTTTCTTGAATGGTGTCATTGAAGAATAAGTGTATATAGAACAACTTCAAGGGTTTGAAGTTGAAGACATGAAGATTCATGTCTACAAGTTGAAGAAGGCTCTGTATAGATTGAAGCAAGCTCCTAGAGCTTGGTATGGAAGGATCGACAATTTCCTAACGAGCTTGGGCTTTACCAAGAGTAAAGTTGATTCTAACCTTTACTTCAAGGTTATGAATGATGAGGTTGTTATATTGTTGTTGTATGTGGATGACTTATTCTTAACTGGAGAAGAAAATCTCATCACTGATTGTAAGAAGAAGCTCGTTGTAGAATTTGAGATGAAAGACCTTGGCCTAATGCACTATTTCTTAGGTCTTGAGGTCTGGCAGAGCCCAGAGAAGATCTTCCTTAACCAAGGGAAGTATGCAGTTGAAATACTGAAGAGATTTGATATGTTGGAGTGAAAATCCATGAATACACCCATGGAAACACATTTGAAGCTCTTGGTTGACACTTCATTAGAATTGATTAATGCTACACTGTACAGACAGATCATTGGATCGTTGATGTATTTGACGAACACTGGGCCATATATATGTTTTGTTGTGAACACCTTGAGTCAATTTCCGATAGAGCCCAGACTTGTTCACCTGATTGTTGCGAAACATGTGATGAGGTACCTTAAGGGTACATTAGATTGTGGTCTCAGTTATAATGGATATCATGACTTCAGACTGAGTGGTTATACCGATTCAGATTGGGATGGAAGTGTTTCTGACAGAAAGAGCACTTCAGGATGTTGTTTTAGTATGGGGTCAGCCATGATTTCATGGCAGAGTAGGAAGCAATCAAGCATTTCTCTCAGCATGGCAGAAGCATAATACATTGTTGCATGTTCTGCCAGTTGTGAAGCCATATGGCTTCGAAAGTTGTTGATAGGTCTATTCAATCTGGAGATGGAAGCAATTGTGATCCTATGTGATAACTAGAGTTGTATAAAGATGACAGAGAAACCTGTGTTCCATGACAAGTCAAAGCACATAGAGATCCGATATCATTACACCCGTGATATGGTGCAGAGAGGAGCCATAAAACTCCAATATGTTATCATAGATGAACATGTTGATGACAACTTAGTGCTGAATATTTCCAACTTCGTGCTGATGTTGTTGTGATGCCAGACTAGTGCTGAAGATTTCCATATTTGTGTTGATGTTGTTGTGATGCCAGCCTTGTGCTGAAGATTTCCAGCTTCGTGTTGATGTTGTTGTGATGCCAGCCTCGTGTTGAAGATTTCCAGCTTCGTGTTGATGTTGTTGTGATGCCAACCTTGTGCTGAAGATTTCCATATTCGTGTTGATGTTGTTGTGATGTCATCCTTGTGTTGAAGATTTCCAGCTTTGTGCTAATGTTGCTGAGATGCCAGCTTGGTGCTGCAGATTTCCAGCTTCCTGTTGATGTTGTTGAGATGCCAACTTTGTGTTGAATATTTCCAACCTAGTGTTGATGTTGATGATGCTCCAACTTTCGTGTTGTGATGTTGTTGTTGTTGATGATGCTCTAGCATTCATGTTTTGATGTTGTTTTTGTTGATGATGCTCCAACCTTTGTGCTGTAATATTGTTGTTGTTGATGTTGTATCAACCTTGTGTTGTTATTGATGATGATGTATTAGTGTTATACTAATCCATGTTGATGTAGATGATGATGATTCCATTCCATCTCCCTACTGTGGATGATGATATTGATGATGAGAAAAAACTTCTGATGAGTTATAGATATGCCAGTCAGTGTTCCAGATGTTGTTGATGTTGCTTCCCTCTCTCTCTCCTGATGATGTTGCAGAATACCCTTCTTGTTAAGGGGGAGTGTTGAAATATTGTAACTGCAAAGATAATTCTATTTATTATTGAGTTATTATTCATTAGATCAATCCCCTTTTGTTGATTGATCATGTCAGGCATTGTAATTGACCAAATCCCCTTTTGTGGATTGGTCAAACCCTAAATATATTATGCAAATTGAGAAGTTGTCCCCCAGGATAATTAAAGTGGTTTTAACCACTAAGAAGACAAGTCGGCCCTGCCCAACGAAGAGACACCTTTTCAACACCTGCCAGTTTGTATAAATAAAGGAAGCCAACGCCTCATTTGTTCACTCACTCATTCTCTCACTCAGTGCACAAGTTTGGTAGCTGAAATTGGGAGAAGAAGGAAGAGAGAGGCACATTTCTCAGTGGAGGATATTCTCTAGTGTTTGGTTTATTGTCTTGGCATTGTATTGGCTATCTATATTAAGGAAGTTTTTGCTGGTTTTTCTCCCCCATGAGGGTTTCCCAGGAAAAATGTTGTGTATCTTGTGAATGTGTTTCTCTCAATGATCCTATCTATGTTATGGTTATCTAGTAAATTGAAAAGAAACCTAATAATAGCTTAAACCTTAACATTTAATACCTTCAATCTCTCGCTCTTCAACCAGGTTCTCATTATCCTTGCTAGAAGCATGAGTAAATTTGTGTTCTTCCCCATGGGATTGATAACCTTCATCAAGATCCCTCTCCTCAACCTATTGTTGATCGATGTCTTGTTCCAAACCTTTCGGGGTTTCTTCAATCGAGGTTTCAAGGCAAGGTATTCTCTTTGGAATATCTGTGGTATCTTTGGGCTCACCAATCTTGACTTCTGGAACAAAGGATTGTTCTTCCTTGGATGAGGATATGTTGGCTTCGACTTCTGTGGCCATGTCATAAGATTATTGGATTGTTCTAGGAGATTTGTCTCTGATAGGGAAACCCATTTGTCCTGTAAAGGTTTTGGTGTAAAGAAAGAGAAGAAATTTGTTTGAAGGGCGATGGCTTGTTGGGATCTATTGTATTAACCTCTCAAATTTATCATGAAATTCCCTAATAGTTTCATTCTCATTCTTCTTTATGTAATTAAGTTTGTTTAGAAAAGCCATAGGATCCTCTTTGATATTCCATATCTTGAGGAAGACCTCTTCTAATTGATCCATGGATGTAATACTAGCATCAGGGAGGCCATCATACCATCTCCTGGCATTATCAGGAAGAGTAGCAGAGAAAAGTTTCATTGCTAGGTCTTCGATGCCATCACTAACAGGGTGGATTTGAAAGAAAGAAAAAAAGTCACGCATATGGTCCTTAACATTCTTTTTATCACTACCAGTGAATTTTGGGAGCCATTTTCCATACCTCAGAGGCATTCGTCAAGGGTAACCCAGAATCTTACTCATGTCCAAGGGTTTAAAATTACATGGGTCCCATTGAAAATCCATTTTTGGCTTAATCATCAGTGGAGTTTCCAGATAATCCTTCTAAGGATTATCAAAGGTAAAAGAGGGAATCACCCCAGTGGAGTCGCTAGGTAAGCTCCGAAAGAGAAAGGATTTGAGAAAAAGGATTACCGAAAATTTGTCATTCGAGGAAAATCGACTCAGTGTTCCTCGACAAAGACGCCAAAAATGTTATCGCACAATATGTACTTTCCCAAATCCCAAGGAATGTGAGACAATATCACTGTAAAAAGGGGTTGACCTATCATTGTCACCTTAATAGGAAACCCATTTTTGTTTATGAGTATGTTCAGATTACCCCAAGGGAGACATCCCTAGTGACCTAAAGGGCCGATGAGACTAAGACAAGGATGCAAGAATACCCCCCTCTCACTGGTCACTCAAGTCAAAAGGTTTTTATGTCTTTAAGAGATGAAGCAAAAGTAATATATGAAGTGTACCTTCCCAAAACAAGACAACAAGCAAAAAATATGGCATTTTTCAAGTACAAAATGATGTTAGTGCTTCAATAAGACGATGAACCTTTGAAATATAAGATGGTTGATATAAAATTGCAGTGATATGAAAGTTTACAACAACAATAAGTATTTTATAACAACTGCAAGAAATAGGCCTCAAAATTCCTTGAAAAGACAATGAAAAGTTAGCTTTTAATAGAAAAAATGATAATCAATGGTCACAAGCAATTTCTGAAGTGTCTAGCTAGCATTAAAGGTCATTTTTTGTAGAAAATTTGATGCAGCTAGATGGTTGTAGCAACCTTTTGTAACATCAACAAATGTATTAGTGATCTAGACTAAGTTATGGTTAGTTTTAGTTAGTGAAAGTTAGAAAGTTCAAGGTTTGAGTGTTGGTTTGATCTGTCTACAAAAAGAGTGTAAGGACTAGTCCCTTTAAAGAGTTATGGAGTCAATAGTTCAACAAACATTCATTTGGAGTAAACAACAAAATGATTATGTTATCCAAGTAAAAGATGAGTCTAAGAGGAGTAGTAACTTAAGTCCTCTTAAGATTCAACCTTTGGGGAGGTGAGCTACTAGGGAGTCGGCACTTCTAGGCCCTAGCGGTTTTCCTCCTTCTTAGATAGTTGAAGAAATATTTAGATGCAATTACAATTGATAAAGACCTCTAAAGAGATAGAACTTTAGGGTTTTAGAGGCCTGTCAATATAAACCAATTAGGCTAAGTCTAGCAAATACAAAGTGAAGAAGTAGTAACTTAAGTTCTTCACTTCTGGGATTTTATCAAGCATGCAATTTCATAATCTTTATCATGAGCAAGAAAACATACCATAACATTTCAAAAGTAATGACAAAAAGAAGATTTACTTACTTCACCAAGAATAATCATGCATGAAAACACTATATTACCAATTGACTTCACCAAAATTGATCCAAGTTGCAAGTAGAAGACTCCAAAAGAGAGGTGTGCATCACAATTTCAGCCAATAAACTATAATGTTCCCAAGCCAAGATGCCAGGAACATTGTGTTTTTCATTGATTTTTATGTGTTTTCTATTTGTGGCATTTTGTCAAACACTTTGTAGACTTAAGTCTCATGAGTTGCGCTAGGGTTTAATAAGATGGTTTTTATGTGTGTTTGCAGGAACAAATAAGAAGATATAGCAATGGAACATACCACAACAATATGCAAGATCAACAACACAAGGAATAACCAAAAATACCTCGGATATAATATTATTCATAATAGTAGAAGACCTTGATACAATGGATCTGCAGATTTGGTACAATATAGCTGAGATCTAGTAGAAAAATGACAATAACCCAAGAAGAGATGATACAAGCCTCCAAAGGCCAAATAATTGCAGAAGATAAATGACCAATTGAGATATTTTCCTACTGATGGACCGAACCCTCAAGCTGGGAAAGTTGCGCACTAGTTCCTGGTTGTAGATATATGGAGATTTCGACCCTCTTCTTCCTTCACTCAAATCCACCTCAAAACTCCCGAGAAGAGTAGATCTGATACCTCAAGACATTGTAGGAGGGTTCCTTTGCTGAATAATGGAGTTGTGCCCCTCACATGAATAGATCCTCTTCAAGAATTGTGCACTTCTCTAAGGGGAATCATGTCATGTTCATAATAAATCATATCTCGGCCCAAACACACCACAAGTATCCCAAGAAAGGCACTATGGCCTCCACCAAGATATCTCAATGGCTAAACTCTCCAAATCCCCTTCTCCTTGGCCAGATCAAATGGATCTAGTTTCTCTAGTGCGCCCTCTAGCTGGAAACCCTCAATGTTGCGCACCCTTCTCTTTTGAACCTGTGGAATCCACTTGAGACTGAATATATATGATGTAGAATGGTGAGGTAGGAATATTTCACCTCTGTGACCAATCTTGGAATAGGTTGGGTGGGATATTTCACCATCGAGTTGATCTCTAGGGTTTGTTAAGTCAAAACCCTCAAAACCCCCAAGTGCACGGGCTCACTAGCAAGAATCCAGATATCAAATGATAAACAACATAATGAGAGAATAGATGCCCCTATCTCTCTTTTATCCTCCCTGTTCACCTTGTCTCTCCAAGTGACTTTTACTTTATTTTATTATTAATTAATTAAATCACTTTAATTAATTAATTAATCATTTTACCTATAAAAAGTGATTTATCCCTCCTTATGGCTTCTTTAGCCACGGAAAGTCACTTCTCATCATCCTATCCTGTAGTGTTATTCCTCTCGATTTCGATGAGATATTACACTAAGAGGTTCTTCCAAGTATTATGCCAAATATGACCTTCTTAGTGAATTTAATTAACATATAGCCCATAATAACTCAAAATTACATAAATCGTCGGAATGCCACAAAACCAAAGCCAAGCTATGCAGAATGGATCATGATGATGAAATAAGATGAGCGATACAAGTCGGACCCCATAAAACCCCTCAATATCTCATGTACTTTCTATCACCTCCATCTGGTTGCTCTGGTCATCGTAATACTCTAAAATATAATGATGTCCCAAAGTGGGGACATTACATAAACCATAAGTAGGGTGCAAATTTCAGTCCACTTCCTCTTGTGTGAGGATTTATGATGATAAAATGAGAGCACTTTATCTTTATTTATACAAATTTTTGACCTTTAATTAATTTTAGGTAAAATAAAAGGCCAACCTGGCCAATTTACATTAAAATCCAATTTTAACATAAATAAAATTAATTAACATCTAAAATCATCTCCAAGGGCAATGTCATGCCCTTATAGGGTGACGTTGAGTCCCTAAGGTGGAACATTGAGTCTAAAAGGTAGGGCGCTTGGCCTCCAAAGGCCCCAGATGAAGCCCACATGTGCCACTAGGCTCATAAATGCCTCCAAAAAAAAGACCCTAGCTCTGAATGATGTCTAGGGTCACGACGGTGACATCCTGGGCCTTCAAGGGCCAATGTCTAGATGGAAGAGAAATATCGACCTGGGTCTAGGTCTGCTAGGGTGCCTCCAAAGGAAACATCCTTCTTTTTCCCAGTGCAAATCTTCAAATTCTTCTTACCCCTGGTTAGGGTTGCAACATCCATCTGTGGGATTTAAGCCCTCATGAAGGTCCGAGCTAATCATTTCCTCATGTGTACCTTTCCACTGGACAAGGTCCTGCAGTAACAACAAGTACGCCCTCTAGGGGTTCATAAGTCACATGGATCACATGTAAGTCACATCCAATAATTAAATTACCCAAACATGTGCATCAAACCCCCTTTAACCCAGAAAAATGCTCACAGACGTTATGCAATTTGACAAGTTAGGTTTGGAGAAGGCCTCATGGTGTCCTATTGGGATAATCTTCCTCAAGTTTGGGGTGTTTTACAGGTGGGAGTCAATACAGGTCATGTAAGTGTATGAGGTGGAATAGGGTAAGTGTTTTGGCATGGGGTGTGTTGTCACCTTTATACACACCTGGGTAACGTGGAAGAAATATTCAATCCACTCGGTGTATCCTTGGGGGAAAGTTAGAGTTAAGGTGTTGTCACCTAATCCTCAACTCCCCCGTCTAGGCCAACTCCTAGAGAAGCCAACATGGGTGGACCCTAAGAAAATTAATCCAAGGATTTTAATCTATGAAGACTAAAAGTCAATTTTAATCTAGGAGTTTATTATGGAAATATCAATATTTGCATCAACAACATATATGATTCAATTATGTAAAAAGGATACACCTTGTAAGCCACATGAAAGAATCATTCATGCATTCATCATATACTTAAAAAGGAGATGACTTGAACCATATGAAATTTTTGAAGTAAAGATAGATCTGACAAGATAGATGAAAGTAAAGACCAGTGCTAGAAAAGTAAAAGTGATGTTTTGAATAATGTCACCTTTATTTTATCTTGAGTATTTTGTTATGGGATTTGAGAATTTTAAGTAAGTCTTGAAACCGTGAAGTGGGGATTAAAGTTGGGGTCCCCACTCTTTGTGTGAAAAGTGTATTTGGCCTACCTTATTCGCTATTCAATAAACTTATAGACATATCGATTGGGAGTGTCGTAGGTCCAACAAAGGAGAGAATGGATCTAATTAATGAGTATCATTCCTGACTTAACACGCTCCACCTAGATGCAGAGACCTTAGACGTATAGCACAATATGATAGATTTACCTAATTAAAACTAGCATGCGTTACTCAGGTCTATTTCTGGGTCACTAAATACCACTCGAAAGTAGCAACGGGCTTGCATATGCAGTTGAGTAACTAAGGTTTATTCCAAATAATTGCAAAAAAGGAACTAGTATAGCAATTAGTATTCTACAAAATAGAACTATTTTAAGATTGTTGTGGTTGATTTTTTAGAGTTGAAATTTAGTGATGTGAGTTCTTTTTATCTTTTTATGCAAATAAAACTGAAAATACTAAGTGAACAAAATGAGAAACAACTCCAAAGACAAAAAGGAAACCAACACTTGTTTCCCCCTAGGGTTGGGGAAACGAAGAAAACACGAGTTTTGTGGCTCGCAAAATTATTTAACTTCTACACTACTTTATTTTTGGGATTCTCTTGATCTTTATAGTGCAAGACCAAGGCTTACAATGTTTTCCAAGTGAAAAATTTGAACTAGATGGTTCCTGGAAACTATGGGGGTTTCTGGAAGTGGTTTAATCTTCGAAATCCAGATAGAGCCTCCCCTTGTACCTACTACTTCTGCAATAAAACAACAAACAATCAATCATAAAAGATGCCCACAGACACTTTTAAAGTGTCTTGCAACACCCCTAAAAACCGGAGAAAATCTAAGTAAAGAAACTATACTAATGCAAGGTAAAATAACCAAGGAGAGGGAGCTAGAGAGATAACCCCTTGGGGTATTTTGGGCTGATAAACATCAACGAATAAAGGAAACCACTTTTTCCAGATACTTAAATGAAAGTACAGAAAAGACTTTCCTATACTTATCTTTAAGATTTTTCAATAAGATACTAACTCTAGCAAGGTTAAAAGAACTAGATCTTGCTACAAATGATAAATTCATTTATATACACTTTAGATCTAGTCTATAAATTGTATGCAAAGTGTTAGATTCATATTTTTTTTTTAAATAACAAAGACTTAGATACATGCAAATAATAACCAATAGAACATAAAAATTTCTTGAAGGATTTTCTGAGTAAGAGAAGGGATACGCCTTGTTTCTTGGAGTTTTGAACAAGATGGGAAATGGAGTCCCAGAAGATGAAGATGAGCTATGTCACTTGGCTTATGAGTCTTGTGGATGGCATAACTGAATCCTTCCACCACTCCTAAGAAATGTGAGGCTTCAAGACCAAACTATCCTGCATCAAACTTGTTAATATATGGAACAACCTACAATAAAAAGCTCATGCAAACATATTAGTCAACCATACATCAATGAATTTCATAAACGTTAAATGTAAATGATACAATAGGGCTTACAAATAACCAACTTTTCAATCCCTACCATATGGAACAACAATTTCCTTCAGATAGGAAAATATTAATAAATCAAATGCAAAACAAGAATTGGTAAATATCAGCTCATACAATGAATGCTTGACAATTAAAGCTCACACATTGAAACATCCCATGGAACTCCAAAGTCTTCTTTATTCATAACAATGATAGCAAATATCAATTAAAATATCCCTCCCAAGTTCCAACTAGCTTGCAAATGGGAGAGAGCTTCTTTATATAGGAGGAGGGGCGCACTTCCCAAGGAGGGAGGGTGCACCACCTGGAGAGGATTAGCTTGCCAAGTATAGAGGAAAAGGCAACCACCTCTCCCAAATATTTCTCAATTATACACATGTTGCATTAGGTGGAGAGAGGACTTGCCACCTCCCACAAATTTGGTGAGCTCTCACATGGGTGTGCCACCTCTCTCAAGGAGGGCACACCTTCTCTTAGCAATTGACTCATACATCATCTAACATGTTCCCAAATCATGTCTAACTCCACCAAATGTGTCCACAACTATTATTTATCTCCACAATAGGTTGAGTTGACTCAAAACATGTCCCGTACATGTTTCCCAAAAAATAGGTTCGTTGTTTTTTCCTGATTTTTTGTCCTTTTTGAGTTTTGTGAGGAAAATTAACTTTTTAGTGATTAAAATCACTAATTTCACTCACCAAAGTGGGTAATTAGGTAATGTGGGTGATCTAGGTCCACAATGAGCATCCTCAAGGAATATGAAGCCTCCTAGTACCACTTTTTTATTACAACTTCACTTTACAATTAAAAAAATCCATTTTACTGAAATTTTTTAATGAACTGGAAAAATTAAAAAATCCTAAGGGGAACTTAGAACATTTCCATAAAACTTTAGGAGGATGTTTAGCATGGTAATATACATTATAAACTAGGATTATATCCATGCTAATTCCTAACCATGAGTATATACTCTAGATTTGGAGAATTTGAATGAAAAAACTTGGAAATTATAAATTGCTTAGACATCAAAATATAATTAACAAGTAAAAAAAACACTCCATAGTAACAACTCATGCCTAAATCTAAGGTGGATAAGAACTTTTTACAAAGTTCATCATGCAACATCCCTTATTACAATTCCTCGAAGGGTATGGAAAATGTGGAAAAGGTTGGTCACATAGACCAAGTCAACTTCTGAACTCTGAATTTTGAACAAGCAGTTGTTCAATCTTTGGCAGCTCGCTAGAAGTCGATCCTAGTGCAAATTGGTGGAGAACAGGGTGTAGTAATAACAGGAAAATGTAATTATTACCTTTGGGTTCCTTTGTAGAGGGAAATATGCACCTTATCAGAGATGCCATTGTTTCCTATCTCATTTGTTGCCTTTTACTCTTAGCTTCATTGCTTTTGATATTTTTGCTTTTGTGCTTCAAGGGAATAGTTGAGAGACATTGTCCTGGCCTAATGGTCAGATGTGACAACGTTATCCACAAAAATTTCATGGAGATGAGAAGGTTGGCTCATGATGAGGCCCCCTTTCTCTTGGTTATGCCACCAAGAGCCACTACCCTGGTTTGGTGACCAGATAGGTGGTAGTGGCATACCACTACATGACCATGGTCATAATAGGTTGGCTCATGATGATACCTCTTATCCACCAAATAGTACCTTTAGTCTTTATTTATCTTATGGGTTCCCTTTTGTTACTGAGAATATTTTTACTACTTTCCTCGGAATCCTTGGGTGAAGCATCTCAAAGGTTTCAATATTGGATTTTAACTCTTGCCAGCTACTTTTACCCTCTAGGCCTTTAGCCCCTTCTTTCCACAAGGCAAGGTACAACCCTTCCTAGTGTGGCCAATCCCAATTCCCAAACAAAGGTAGGGGGATATGAGAGGAATAAATATGGAAAGTGGTAAGTATGGATGGAATGGGCAATGACCTTTCATAGACCCACCCAGTGGAAACCCATCCTAAAGGGAGATCAACTTACTAGGGCACCATGTCACCCTTGCAGGTATGAATAAGTCAAAGATCATAATTTCCAAGAAAGCGTTATGAAATGAAGGAGAATTCAATGCAACATATTCAAGTGCATCAAGAATCAGAGTGGCACATACCATGATACCTGGACTCATTACCTCATGGAGCAAGAATTACTGCCAATTCAGGATCAAGCTGGTGGGATGGATGTTGTTGTTGCTGATAAATGCACTGGACTGAAGAAAATAGGGGCCCTCCAGGGCCATGCTCAAGTCGTTTGGATCTTGGTAATCCATGTATAGGACCTTTGGGCCTTGTTATCGCGCAATATCTACATGTGAAAAGCCCAATACAATTAATAGAAAGTGGTGTAACAAACATGATATCCTATCACTATCACCTTAATAGGAAATCCCCACTTTTTAGGGATAGAAAGGGTCTACCCTAGGGGAGGCGTCCCCGATAACCTAAAGGGATGAAAAATTAGGGTTATGGTCAAGATATATTCCCCCCTCTCACTGATTACCAAAGTCATTAAGTCTATGTCTAAAAGATGAGGTTAATGAAGTGCTTGATGTACTTGCCCGGAACAAGACAATATAGCATGCATATAAAATAATTCCAAGTACAAATATGATAATAAAACCTCAATAGAAATTGGACAGTGAAAAAAAGTACTAGTTGATATAAAATTGCAACAGTTAATAAGTTTACAACAACAATTAATAAATTGTAACAACTGCAATAAAATCTCTTCATAATTGCTTGAAAAGACAATGAAAAGATAGCATTTACTAAGCATAATGATAATCAAATGTCATAAGAAACTTCTGAAGTATTTAGCTAGCATTCAAAGTCAATTTTGAAAAACATTTGTTGCAGTTAGATGGTTGTAGCAAACATTTATAACAACAAGAAGAAAGTTAGCACTCTAGGCTAAATTAGTATTAAATTTAATTAGTAATAGCTTAAGAGAATAATGTTTGAGTGTTTGATCAACCTTCCATCAAAAGAGAGACAAGAGACTAATGCATTTAGGGTTTATGGAGTCAATTATATCCGCACATTAACTTGGAGAGATAACAATGATTATATTTGTCTAAAAGATAACAAGGTGGAAGCTTGAGAAGCAATACCTTAAGTTCTCAAGCACCAAGCCTCAAAGAGAAGGTTTAACTAAGGTGTAGCAAATTCTAGGCCCTAGCGATTTATCCTATCCTTATACTCTTGAAAAATATTTAATTCAATAAGAACTAGACAAAGCTTCTAAAGTGCTAACACTTTAGGGCTTTAGAAGTTTGTCTAGAGAAGATCTTCTTAAGCAAAACTAGCAAAATAAAGAGCAAGAAAGAAGCACCTTATCTTTCTTACTCCTAGGGTTTCAAGTAAGAAATTTCATAATATTACATATGAACAAGTAAACATACCATAAACATTTATCATGAAATGAAAATTGTAGATTTACTTACTTCACCAAGAATAATCAAGCACAAAACCCTAGATTTGCCAAAATTTCACAAAGAAATGATCCAAAATGCATCCAAAATAGCCTCCAAGCAAGTGTGCCTTGGTAATTTCAGCCAATAACCCATTTAGGGAGAAAATTTCAGTCCTCCCTATTGTGAGAGGTAAGTTATGATCTAAAAATGAGAGTACTTTATGTTTATTTATACAAAATTTTGATCTTTAATTAATTTTCAGGTCAAAATAAGGCCGACCTGGCCATTTTACAATAAAATTCAAATTTGACATAATTAAAATTAATTTTCATCTAAAGACACCTCCAAGGGTGCGGTCATGCCCTTCTAGGGTGACATTGAGTCCCATAGGTGGAACGTTCAGCTAGAAATGTGGGACGCTTGGCCTCCAGAAGCCCCAGCCTTAGATGATGCCCACACGTGCCACCAAGCTCACAAATTCCTCCAAAATGAAAACCCTAGCTCTAGATGACATCTAGGGTCATGATGGTGACATCTGGGGATCTCAAGGGATAATGTCCATGTGGAAGAGCAAGGTCCCCCTGGGACTAGGTCTACTAGAGTGCCTCCAAAGGAAACGTCCTTCTTTTTCCCAATGCAAATCTTCATTTTCTTCTTACCCTTGGATGGGGTTGCAACATGCATTTGTGGGATTTAAGCCCCCATGAAGGTCTGAGCTAATCATTCCCTCATGTGTACCTATCCACCGGGTAAGGTCCTGCAACAACAACAAGTACGCCCTCCAAGGGTTCATAAGTCACATGGATCATAGCATGTAAATCACATCCAATAATTAAATTTCCCAAACATGTGCATCAAACCCCCCTTAACCAAAAAAAATGATCAAAGACGTTATGCAATTTTACGAGTTAGGTTTGGAGAATATCTCAGGGCATCCTATTGGGCTAATCTCCCTTAAGTTTGGGGTGTTTCCCAGGTGGGATCTAATCCAAGTAATGTAAGTGTATGAGGTGGCACAGGGTAAGTGTTTAGGCATGGGGTGCATGTAAAAATAGAGAAATGTAAATCCTTACTTGTGGGTTCCTTTGTAGAGGGTGAGCTACACCTTTCCATGAATGCAATTGTTTCCTAGCCCATTCATTTCCTTTTATTCTTAGATTTATTTCTTTTAATTTATTTCTTTCAAGGGAAAAGATGAGGGCCACTGTCTTGACTTCATGATCAGAGGTGACAACGTTATCAAAAAACACTTCACATAAATGAGAAGGATGGATCATGATGAGACCCCTTTTCTCTTGGTTATTCCACCAAGAGCCACTATCCTGGTTTGATGGCCAAATAATTTTTAGTGTCATACCACTACATACCCATGGTCATAATAGATCATCTCTGTTGATACTAAGAGGGGGGTGAATCAGTATCAAGTACAATTTAAAAACCTTTTTCAAATTATACTTAAACCATTCAATTATATCCAATTAGTAATGAACAATAGTATAAGAGTAACACCAATACACCACAATACACCATGCACAATATATGAGAAATAATCAATAGTTTTTGTTCAAGGGAAGTAATGACTTCCAAAGGTAGCTACACCTTCCAAATGTAAAGGGAGGGATAAACCTCCAAGAGGAAGATACAATCCTCCAATATCAAGAGATATTTGAACTCTCTATCCTTGCCCCTTCCTTCCACCCAAGAATATATGAGAGATAATAAAACTTTACATTAAATCATCACCATCAACCAATCATCACATGGAACCTGAGAATGTTTTCTGAGACTTCTTCAATTTCTCCAATTATTCAATTCTTGGAGTACTCTGATCCTGTAGATAATGTTACTCAATGTATTATTTGAAACTCCTCTAATTTTCACTCCTTGAATCCTCAAAAAGAGGTTATAGAAGGAATGGTAGACTTTATTCAATTCTGGCCTGTTCAGAAGACCCAACTTGTACAGCATGCCCCGTGCTCAATATTTAACATCTGATTCTGAAACTCGCACACAAGAAACAACAGTCCGTACTCTTTCCAATGGAAGTGGTCCCACTGCATTTGGAGTCTGTATGAAAATGTTATGATTGTTTTACTCAGAACACCTGTTTATTGACTACTTTTAGGACTGGTCATAAACCCTATATTCCACAGAGTGTATCTCCATAATTATAGAAAATCAAGAGCT
>ML786290.1:599394-644696 GCA_009831015.1 Picea engelmannii
GACCTGACACTTTCTTATTTTGTAATTATTTTCTTTAATTATTTTCAGGGCCTACATGTACTTCTTTTTTCAATTCACTTTGTCATCTTCAAAAATTCATTTCTCCTCAACCATGAGGATCCATGTGACGTGCCACATACCACTGGAAACAGCATGATGTATACTATCCATTCATGGGTGTTGTATATGCATTTGCATTTTCCTTCATGTCCAAATACCTTTATCAATCTTGCAGTCCAAAACCCATGACTAGGGTTGACATCAATGACAACAATCAATCTTCCAATAGTCTCATGATCAAACCTCCTATCCATCAACTAGTACCTTGAGTGTTTATGCATCTTATGGGTCCCCTTTTCTTACTGATAAGCCTTTCACTGCTTTCTCGGGGATCCCTGGGTGAAACATCTCAAAGATTTCAACATTGGCTTTTAACTCTTGCCAGCTACTTTTACCCATTGGGATTTTAGCCACTTCTTCCCACAAGGCAAGGTACAACCCTTCCTAGCGTAGCTAATCCAAATTCCCAAACAAGGATAGGAGATATGGAAGGAATAAATATGAAAAGTGGTAAGTATGGAGGAATGACCGATTAATTTTCACAAATATACCCAATGGAAATCCATCCTAAAGGAAAACCAACTTACTAGGGAACCGTGTTACCCTTCCAGGTATAAATGAGGCAAAGAGCATAATTTCCAAGAAAACATCATGAAACAAAGAAGGATTAGATACAACATATTCAAATTCTTCAAAAATCAGAGTGATACATACCATGATAATCAGACTCATTACCTCATGGAGAAAGACTCACCGCTACTCCAAGACCAGGCTGGTGGGGATGGATACTGCTGATGATGATGAATGGACTGCGGTGAAGAAACAAGGGGCCCTCTAGGGCCATGATAAAATCGTTTGCCTCTCGGTACTCCATGTATAGGACTTGTGGGCCTCGAGACGTTATCTCCTTAGTTATCCTTAGGATAGGGGATAACATATGGCTCCAACTTGGGGACATGTGCTCACCATAGAGCGCATGAGAACCTGAGCATCGCTGGTATGACCTGTGCCTGCTAAATCTCAATAGAAGGTATTAGTAATTATTAGGGTGATAATATCACCCCTTGTTCATATATGATATAATGATATAAAGAGCATCTCTAGCCTAACATGTGATCATGAGCATACTATTGAGTGCTCAACACACCCTAAAAGCCTTATGAAATTTTATCACTTTTTGGGTACCACTTGTTTTATTTTACTGTCTAAATGTATTTCACTTTGGGGAATGGTTTATGTCTATTTTGTTTTCATGAATCTTATCAATAAAGTCAGGTTTGTTTGAACTTATGAAACCTCGTGTCTAAAAGAACTTGACATCCAAACTAAGAATCTGCAGCTAACATTGCACCTAGCTCGCTTATGTTCGGCGTTGGAAACATTCAAGCACGCAAAGTGGCCACATAGTTACACTAATCGCTGATCGCTGATGAATTGTCGGCTTTGATAGAAGACAGAGTTGGTTTTTGTAAGATATTCACCATGAAAATCCCGGAGATAGCCGATCCCCTTCGACATTGGAAAAATACGGGAAGGATAGACATTAACAAAGTCCATAAAGAAACCATCGATAACTGATGATTGATGTGCTTTATCGAGGTCTGGAAAATCTAAAAGGGTTAAAAAAATCGTTTTTATCTGCGACAAACATATCGTCAATCGTCGATCCCCAATACACTTTCGACATCGAGACTTTTCGAGAGAGTTGATTCGAGAGCACTTGGGTAGGTTTATCACCGATTGCCGATCCTCGATGATTTTCAGTGTCGACAAGATAGGCCTGGGTTTTAGAATGTATAGCTTAAAGAAAGTCTCGATTTTGATTAACATGAGTAAATGAAGTCACCGGTCTTGAGTGTCGCGTGTCTTTATCACGTAAGGGTGTCGTATGACCTAGTTTTGTCCTAGGTCGTATTAAGGTTCCCTGGGTCCTAGTCACACCTCCTAGTCAGCTTTGGCATGTCAACTATGTACGAAAGATCGATTGATGTCAGAGAGTTTGCAAGAATATATCAACGAAAAGTGTTCGAAGTAGAATCCCGACCCCCGACTCACCAATTGGACTAGCGAAATGATGGGATGTTTCTGGCATAAGATACGATCGGATTATGACATTTAATAAACCATTTAATGCTTCATCCCGCATTTGTTGCTACCTCATGTGCCTATTGAACAACAACAATTTGAAACCGCCGATAGGACACGTTAAAACCCATGCCTGCGTCGTCAACTCGTGATGAATTTAATTTTAAACATCTTTGAAGATCTGGCAACAGATTTAATGAAACTACACTCATAACCCGAATTGAATGGCTGATGCGACAAGGTAAGTTCATCCTTGTTTAAATCTCTAGAACGGTTTTGAAAAAATTAATTCTGTGCACAAGTTTGAATTCCATAGCATTCGAAGAGGAAAAGAGAGTGTCTCGAGACTATGTTGATCTTCAGATTATCAAAAACAGGTTAAACAAGCTACAGAGGTATGTGTTCAAGTTTGTTAATTTGGCGGTCGTGATTTATATATACATCTGATCTCTTACACGGTTTCTAACTATGTTCTAGGTACAGGTAAAATGTCTTCAAGAAAGCCAACCACCATATGCTCACCGAGAGAACCCAAGATAAAAGAAGATGAAACAGGTGAAGGTTCTTCTCTGGGGACTGCGAGGCAGTTGGAGTACGCCCCCAAGGTGGAGCCTATCATTAAAACATCAACTAAGAAATCCTTTGTCCAACCTTTGGTCTTTGGTAATACAAAAGCAAGCACTGGATCCAAATTAATGCTCCCACAGTGGGGGAACCTTTTCAACAGAATATGTCGAGAAGAATACCAAGAGTGTATCCCACACAGCGACCCAGACATAAGGGCGCTTGATGACCAGGTGTTCCTCAACATCTGACGATCATATTTACACATGGTAGCCAACATAACCCTGATTTTTCCTTGCATAGAGGTTTTGAAGTGGTTAATCAACCATATAGACGGACATAAGTGCTTGATCAACGATGATTATGGAGGGTGTGTCAGAGGTTTCCTCCTGACAGAGGTCCATAAGTACTACAAACTTAGAGACCCAGAGAAGTGGCTAAACACAGACTTCTTGGTGAAGTTCTATGAATTCCATGACACCAGCCGGTTGATGGCCTCATGGTGGAAGGAGGACAAGAAGTTTACCAACCAGAGCAATGGCTTGTATGGGATGGTTAGCTTTCCACATGGCCTCGTACTTGCTCGATGTTATATGTGCGAGAAATGTCTTCACCGGCATTAATCTAAGTTGGCATGTTGTGGAGATCCCTGTTCATGTTTATTTCATCATACTCTAGGAGAAGAGGTACAAAACATCCTATGCACTCATCTGGGATGAATTCATCAATTGTATTCATTTTATTATATTTAAAAGGGAATGCCCAAGATTATCCGCAACAGCCAAGAAAATGGTAGCGAAAGTGGGCCACTGGTATTTGGATGAAAACTCAACCTATATCAGAGTGTTTGGGGCCACTGGAGCGCCACATCTACTACCCTCTCACATCCCAGACCGACTCATTGTGGGAGAAATCTGCTATCAGACTATCATGCAAGGCTATAACACCACATTAGTAAAGGACAAGAAGCGAGCTTTCATACCCTACGGTTTCCATGTGGGGTTTTATCTAGTAAAGGACACTGCTCAAGCCAAACAAGAAGGGCTAATCCAACTTGAATTCAGGTTCCCAACAGGACGATTCTACAAGAACGACCGTAAAGGACTGGTCCTCCAACATGCTTCACAGGTATTATCATGTTGGCCATACGCTCATGATAAGTTTGAGGATGAAATTTTCACAGAGTGCGCCCAGGACTGGGACAAGGAAGTACAGAGGATTTCCAACCCAAATATGACCAGGTTCAAGGCCATGAGCATGGATGAACAGGTGGAGAAAATAGAGCAGTCGACTCAAGAGGCCCTCAAAGTCAAGGAAGAAATCAAAGCGACATATACCACAGAGGCATAAAGAAGGGGATTACTCTTGCTAAAAGGGGAACAAAGAATCATTGAATAATTTCAAAATGAACCTGATATGGTAGATATGATGAGGATTCTTGCTGATGACCGAATTGAAAGCTGAGGAGAGACAAGTGGCCTAGAGCCGATACAAATTGAAGAAATCACCGAGCCAGAAAACCCTGAAGTTCCACCACCACAGATCAGATCACCAGGGGAAATTTCAACCCAACTTGAGATAGTGAGGACATCAGGAAGAATAAGTCTACCAAACCCCTTGGTCGACTTTATAACCATATATGTTGATGAGGATATTTCAGAGGTCTCTCTGGTGACTCCAGTACAAATTACAGAGGAGAAAGAACCTGAGAGAGCATCTACCCCAGGGACCAATGCTCCAATTCAGATCCTTCTACAGAACGAGAATGAGGTTGAAATTTCCTTAGACATTGAGCTACTCGACGTGTTGGGAATCCCAATGGACATATTGAGGGATGAGATAGGATCAGACGATCATAAAGATGAAATGCCACAACAAGAAATTGACATTTCAACAGCCAATTTCCAAGTAAGTACCGAACCTTCCCATGGTTCCTCAATTTTCACTGATACCTTACCAGCCAATGAGAAACAAGCAAAAGTCGAGCCATCGGGGCATATGGAAGAGGTTCAGGAACCCAACCTAGAACAGATACACATAGTCGGGAGACTGAGAAATACTTTAACTTGGGGAGAGCAGAAAATCCTTGAACCTGTTGATGAGGTCGCCGATATACAAGAAATCACCTATGATCGAAAGAGAAAATCCATCATGAAGAGAACCACTAAGAAAATGAGGCTTACGTGGGATAGTTTGATTCGCATCACCTCATAGGAAAAACTTCTCAACACAGAACACGCCAAGATGTCTGAACTTATCGACGCAGGGATGGCTATCACAGATGCCACCTTGGATAGAGAAAGAAGCGATGAAAAAGAGTTGGCCGCTGCGCTTAAGGAGTTGGAGCATCTGCGCCATTTGGAAAAATACTATCAGGACTCCACCCAAGCCACAATGTTTTTTAGAAGTGAGTTCCAAGATGCCTATGACAAATTCACAAATGAGCGACACATTTTCATTGCAGGAATAGCTAACTTCCATGAAGACACCCTTATGGCACTAGCAACCTACAAGGACATGGAAAGGTGGTATGAGAAGGATCACCAAGCAGTGGAAATTATTGATTACATCAACACGGTTCAAAAGGGCCGAGACACTGAAGAGCATGAAATTCAGGTGTTGAGGGACAAAAACATAGATCGGATCAAGAAAGTGGCCAAATACTGGGTGAAAATGGCCCAGGAACCTTAGTGGGAGATTCAGGAAAAATGAACTGATTGCAAAAGGAGCTAGGTAAAGATCAATTGAGAGATGAAGAACATTGACCTCCTTGAATTCAGATTACCCGAGGACTTTGTTGACTTGCATGACATAGTCAAGCAACATGTAGATCAAGACTCGACATGGAATGCAGAGATAGAAAAGGTGGCGAGCACGGCGTCAGGTCAAGTACAACAGTTCATGGAGCATTCGATCAAGGCTCGAGCAATATTGTAGCGGTTAAGTGTAAAAATAGTCAAGTATCGAGTACGAGCAGTAGAAGTAAAAGAAATCCATTCGGCCCCGATGGAACAACATAGGTTCCCGTATTCCAACACATGCGAGGAACTCTTCGTCAAATGGTCAAAGTATGAGAAAAGTCATCCACTTCAGTGAAACTATTTGATGATTTTTAGAAAATAGAGAGATGGAAGTGCCATGTGGTGATGTTTTGTTTTACTTAGCTTGCACTTTTGATAGCTATTTTTAGTTAATGATTCGTTATAAATAAGAGGATTGATCTTTTAGTAGAGGTCGATGGTTTTTGCAAATATCCTCATTTTTGGAATTGTAAAGAACTATTTCCGAACTACCTTAATTGAGAAGTCATGTTTAGGACCAGAGACAAACTTTTGTTTTTCATCAAAGGCGTGTGTGATTGGATTTGAGGAGGAATTACTTCCGACTTTATTTCATGAATGGATGTTATAATGAGTAAGAGTTTCTGAATCTATTGATAAGTTATTTGTTTCAATATTTTTTGTAGTTCTTGTCTCTAATGATGAAAACAAATCGTTGTGTTAATGTGTGATTAATTCTAGAGCTAAGGAAAATATTTTTCTTTCCATCATTCTATTGCATGTATGTTTTCTTTCGATAATCGTATCTCAGTCAATAATTGAAATACCAAAAAGTCAATGTATTAGTACTAGGCTTGTCACAGGTGTGAAAATATTTGTCTGCATGCTTGAGCACAAGGGTTATCCTAAGCTCAACCTTCTTCAGTAGTGAAGAACCCCCCTTTTTATCAATTGGTTTATACCAACACACATCTTCTAATCAACCCCATATAATAGGAGAAAATACAAAAGAGAACGTTTAAACTGAAGGAGGAACTTTTAGAAGAATATATCTTGTCAATCACTACGTAAATCCCATTGATAAATATACCGATTTGAAAGATCTAGAGAACCATTCCACTATCAAACGATGCAGATTCTAATTGGGCTTTAGTGGCGGGTTTGGTTCCTGTTGTTGAGTTAAAGGGATTTAGGACCCCTCAACAAAATTAGCGCTAGAAGGAAGGCATGATGAATGAATGTCTAATAATATTTCTGATATAATAGTTCACACATCCTATAGATTCAAAACAACCCACATGCATGGCTAGTCATTCTCGAGACAACCCACATACACTGAGTACTTCTGAAATGAATAACTCACCCCAGCAAGAGGAAGAACATCTATTCCCCAAAATACCTTACGCTCTTCCCCATGAGGAATTGAACCAGTTCAGAAGAATCACAAGAGCTTATGCCTGAAAAATTGGATCAATACCCTTATCTCCGTTGCTTCCTCGTAAAAAACAAGTAAGCATACCAGTGGTCGACACCCCCGACCAGGTTTTTATTCACACAATAGAAGACCTGATAGATTTTTCCCTCACCGAGATCAAACATCCCCTTAATCTAATTCCTGAAACACCAACTAGTAACTACTCTGAGCCCAATGATTTTGAATCTGACGAGGAAGGGTTTAACTCGGATCACTCAGCTTCGGGGTCAGACGACATGGAGGACAACAATGATCATAATGAAGAAAGGGGAAACCCACCTCAAAATAATCAACCTTGGTTGGCCAGAGATTCTCTGGAAATCCCTGGGCGAGTACATAACCTCCCCTGACATCCAAAAAAGTTACTCCCTAAATTTGACCCTAAAACCACAGGATTGCCTGAAGACCATATTAAAAAGTTCATACTAGCTATTAGACTGATGAATGTCCAACATGAAGACGTAGTATGTAGGATTTTCCTCTATATCTTTGAGAATTCATCCTCCACGTGGTATTTTAACTTGCTTGTAGGGTCCATAACTAGTTGGATGAAGTTTCAAAAACATTTTTTAACAAATTTGTAGAAGAAACCACTATAGGTGCCTTAGTGGTCGAACTGTTCATTGCCACCCTAAGTTCAAAAGAAAATGTTAAAGACTTAAATCAACGATTTACCACTATCCTGAACAAATTTCAACCTGAAGCTAAACCCACTCAGGTGTTGCAAATTGAGGTATATGCTAATTCTCTCCCTACTTCTATTTCCATGTTTGTAAAAAGGGCTGCCAAGCATACCCTAGCTGAAAATTTCAAGGAAGCCAAAATAGTTGAATTCCAAATGAAGGGATGTAAAGAGGGCTAGGTCTCACTAGTTAAGAAGGAAGCTCAACCTCCACCCAGGAGAGGACTCTTGTTGACTAGACCCCCAGGGAAACAAATAGAACAAGGTCCCGAAAAGGGAAGTGGATACATAGAATACCTACAATGGATGATTAAAAAGTTGTCAAATGAAATCGAAGACATGAAAAAAAGTGCAGGGGAAGGAAACCAAGGCCAAAGGCCCTATAAACGTTTTTTTAAAAGAAACCCATTGTTTAAATCAATTGAACCTCCCACAACCAACTTAAACATCGACTTGGGCAATGTAGCATCCGACTCTTTCTGTACCTATCATCAAGAGAAACATTCTGAAAGGGACTGTCCACAATGGGTGCATGCCATGAATTTGATGGCCAATCAGTTCCTAGATGAAGTTTCCCTTAGCGAACAATCAAGTAACTCATCGATGAATATTGTTGATCAAGAAGAAGTTGACCCGCCGAAAGAAACAACCAAGCTGTTGTGGGATCCATACTTGCCAATTCCTTCCGATGATATATTTGAGGTTCAAGAACCACCCACCGAGGTTTTGGCTATGAAAACGTGAAGTAGGGGTCAGCCAGTCTCAAATGACCTTACCATTTCCCAAAGTTTGAGAGGAAAACAAACATCTGATCACTCGAAATCACCTTTTGTCTCCCAAATAAATCCTATAAACATCCATACAGGAGAATCACCCAATATAGACTACAACATAGTAGAAGATATAAAAAGATTGAAGGGAAATGTATTGGTCATGGACATGTGTAGGATTCCCCAACAAAAGGATTTTTTGTTACAAGCCTTGGAGTCAGTAGAAAATCCTATAGAAATAACTGACCAATGGGAAAATCTAGCCCCAACAGATCTAAAAAATAAACCAAATGTGAATGCTTGATCGGTAGATAAAAAAGGAAAGCCTTTTGTCCCACCGTTCCTCTTGACGTTTGAATTCTTCAACATAAACCTCCATAATTGTTTAGTTGACTCAGGGGCATACTTTATGTTATGCCATTATCTATCTACAAGAAATTAAACACAGTTCCTCTCAAAAGTGATAAACATGTGATATAACTGGACATAACCCATGTGAAAGTTATGGGAGAACTCAAGGATGTTATGATCAGAATGGCTACACACCCGAAATTTGTTAGAGTAATTAACATCATTGTAGTATATATACCAGAAGCTTAGGGACTGCTACTTAGTCGAGATTGCTCCGAGAAGTTGAATGGATACTTTAGTACGGACTGGGCTCACCTTTGTTTTCCATTAAAGGGACACACAAACATGATTAGGATCGATAGGGAAAGGTATCTCAAACATACTGTCACCGATTTATAAACCCTCAACGAACCCTCATCGACAGATTTCCCCATGCTAGGCAACTACTCTTACGATTCCGATTTCTGTAATTTCTCCCCTCTCTCATCTAATGTGCCTCTTACTCAAAACTTCAAAATGAATTTTCAAGAAAATATACCGACAACAGCGGAAGAAGCCCTCTTCTGTCAAGAACCCCTGTTGGAAACCACAAAAAAATAGGTGGAGAGGAAGAATTTAGTAGGCAAGGAGAAGTTGATGATGTTCTCTCACAAGTTTGGACCTTGTACTTTGATGGTTCTAAGTTGCAAGAAGGGTCAGGAGCGAGATGTATCCTCATTGATTTGAAGGGGAAACAAAATTTCTTGTTTGACATACTAGAATTTGAATGCGCTAATAACACTGTCGAGTACAAAGCTTTAGTGCAAGGACTAAAGAAATCCATAGAATGAAATGTTAAATAACTAAAGGTTTTCGGAGAATCTGAAATTATCGTTAGGCAAATAAAGAATACTATACATTGCAACTCTCCCCACCTAAGGAATTATCAACAGGAAGTTCACAAGCTAATAAAACATTTTGAAGCCTTCAACATTACAGTGATCACCATAAAAAAGAATACTCTTGTTGATTCCCTGGCCATTGATTCCTCGAGGATATCCCCTTTAGAAGACTATGAAGCCTCCCAGTTCACTGTGGAACTGATCTACAAACCATCAGTGCCCAAAAATATTTCTAATTGGAAGGTCTTTGAAGGAGACAAACAGATCATAAACTTCTTAACCGATCAGGAAAATTTTAAAGACATGGATATTGACGATGAAGCATTCCAAGAGAAAATAGTAGAAATCGATCCCCATGAACAAAGAGGAGAAACATATCACTCAACTGAAAAACCAAGGTTTCACACAATACCGAAAGGGGTATCCAATTTGGAGAGTCTCTTTGATTTAAAGGGAAGATTTAAAGGGTCAACAAACACAAAGACAAGGAGCTCCTGCCCCATGTACAATACTATAAACCTAGGAACCCCAGAAAACCCTAAAAATATAAATCTAGGCAAAACGACGTCTAAAGAAGAAAGGAAATCCTATCTCAAACTTTTCAGAGAATATCAAGATGTTTTTGCATGGTCCTACAATGATCTAAAAACTTATGACACTTGCATTATCCAACATACAATCCCGTTAAAATCTGGAGTAAAAACCTTCCAACAGAAGCTCTGGAAGTACCATTCATCTCTAGAACCCCTCATGTGCTAGGAGTTAAAAAAATTACTAGATGCGAAAATTATCTTTCAGGTTAGACACTCTTCCAGGGTAGAAAATTTGGTTCCTGTCAGGAAAAGTTCCGGGGAGATTCGCCTGTGTGTGGATTTCAGAAACCTCAACAGAGCATCAGAGAAGGACAACTATCCAATCTCACCAATGGAACACCTCTTGCAGACCATGTCTAGTTCTGAGATTTTGTCCCTGTTAGACAGTTTTTCAGGTTACAACCAGGTTCTAGTTTCAGAGGAAGACCGATTGAAAACTACCTTTTGAACCAAGTGGGGAACCTTTGCCTATAAATGCATGCCCTTTGGGTTAATTGATGCAGGGGAAACCTTCAAGAGGGCCATGGATGTGGCCTTTCGATGATTTATAAACAAATGTGTAGTAGTTTATTTGGACGACGTGACTCTGTATTCAAAGAACATAGAAGATCACATCCAACGTCTAACCCATATTTTCAAAAGGTGTAGAAAATATGGTATATCTTTAAACCCTAAGAAAACAATATTTGGTATCGAGGAAGGGAAATTAATAGGTCATATTATATCTCAAGCAGGAATTTGCATAGACCCAGAATGAATTAAGGAAATATCTCAACTTCCCTTACCCCACAACAAAAAGGCTATGCAATCCTTCTTTGGGAAAATCAATTTTGTGAGGAAGTTCACCCCCAATTTTGCTGAAACTATCAAACCCTTACAACAAATGATCCACAAAGATGTTGAATTTAAGTGGGATGACGAACAAAAAATTTCTTTCACAATATTAAGACTGCAATATCTCAAGCTCCAGTGTTGCGAAGTCCCGACTTTAGCAAATATTTTTTCCTCTATATTTTTTCTTTCGACCAATCTTTAGCTACAGTATTGACTCAGAAGGATGATGACAACAACGAGGCGTCAATCCCATTTATGAGAAATAATCTCCAATGGGTCGAACTAAATTATCCTTCTATAGACAAACAAGATTATGCGGTGTACAAGGCAGTAAAACATTTCAGATCTTACATCTTGAAAAATCACACCAAAGTCATTGTGCCTCATCCTGCAGTTCGATCCCTATTCACTCAACAAGATATGGGGGAAAGAAGAGGAAACTGGATGACAATTGTCCAAGAATTTGATCTAAATATAAAACCTGTCAAACTGGTTAAGGGACAAGGATTATGTAAGTTGGTCACTGAAGCCCAAGACCAATTAAATGAAGACTTTGGGTGGGAGAATGAATTGGCGTTATGGTGTAGTGAAGATTTATATGTTCCCCTAGAGAAAGACTCTTGGTATGGGAAACTAACTTATCTTGTGCATCATGGGACTTGCCCAAAAAACCTAAACCCTAAGGAAAGGAGAGCTCTCAGTCTAAAATCGACACAATATCGCCTCATAAATTCAATGCTCTTCCGTGTGAGTTATGATGGGTTACTTTTGAGATGTATCGAACGTGAAGACATAGACAAGGTTCTGAAGGAGCTCCATGATGGTCCTGCAGGTGGACACTTTGAAGGGAATACCATTGCTCATAAGATACTTAACGCTGATTATTATTGGCCTACTCTATTTAGAGATGCTCACACATACGCTAGAAACTGTAAAATTTGTCAAATGAACACAGGCAGGGAAAAGAGAGCAGTCGTCCCACTCCAACCTGTGACCATATCCATACCATTTGAGCAATGGGGATTATATGTCATAGGAGAGATTACCCCGGGTTCTTCAAAACAACATAGATACATAATGACCGCTACAGACTATTTCACAAAATGGGAAGAGGCCATCACTATGACTCATGTAAATGAAAATGTTGTAATCCAATTCATAGAACAACAACTGATCACAAGGTTCGGTATGCCTTCTGTCCTTGTTTTTTATAATGCCACGTACTTTTCTTCCACCCTATTAACAAAGTTTGCTCTAGACAAAGGAATCATAATCAGATACTTTGCAAACTACTATCCACAAGGGAATGGAGTGGCATAATCAACCAATAAGAACCCAATGAGGATATTGAATAAAACAGTTGCAGACAATCAGAGGAACTGGCATAGTTCACTTCATAATGCCTTATGGGACGATAGAGTAACACCCAAGGAAGATATAGGGAACTCCCCATACTTTATGGTATAATGAAAGAAGCCATTCTCCCGAACGAGCTATATCTTCTGTCTCTTTAGCTTGCTCAGGGTTCTAGAGGACAACCCTCATCGGTTATTCAACAAAGGATTGATACCCTCCTCATGTTGGAAGAAGAAAAAAATCAAAGTTCATCGCTCATCAGTGGATAGTTAAAAGGTGGTTTGACAAGCAAAAGGACAAAGAGAAGAATTTTGAAGTAGGAGACTTAGTCCTGAAATGGGATAGGGCAAATGAACCGAAGGGAAAAAATTCAAAGTTTTAGAATCTATGGCTCGAACCTTTTCAGGTAGTCGAGAATCTTGGGGCAGGCATGTATCGGTTGCAAAATATGAGGGGGGAACTTGGCTCCCTCCCGGTGAATGCCCAAGCCCTAAAAAAATATTTTTGTTAAAAAAAAAAAAATGTGTGTGTGTGTGTGTGTTTTCATGTTATTTTATGTTTAGGTAGGCATATTGTGGAGTCCTTTATTTCAGTTTTTATTTGTGTGGTATCTTTGTGAAATAAATTTGTGTTTTGCAAGGCATCGGTTGACTTGAATCAATGCAGTGTAGCAAACTCTGTTCCCCACTCATGCTTACATACAACACAAGAGACGCTGGGAAAACTGTGGTTTTTTTAAAGAGTTATGTGTCTAACCTTTGCAAATAAATAAGTTTGGCAAGTGATGAAGTGTCTGCATAGTGTTCTGGTAAAACCTAAAGGGAAATATGGTAAGTTGGAAATGACCACATGTACCTCAAGACATATATAGGAAAAATTTCACCTTAACCATCTCATCTTGCAGATAACATATGTCCTCCTCTCCCACTCACTCAGGGCATCTCTATAAAAAATAGATCAATTATATCAAATGAGCACAAAGTAGGGGAGGGTATGCATATAACTCCGCCAGGGCTATGGACACTCACTGGCAGCGGAGCAAGGTCTATGACATCAGGGTGACTCTGTTGGGGCTATGGACGCTTGTTGACATCGAAGTGACACCGCAACAAATGATGATGATAACTAAAAGGCCTAGTGCCAATGAATGTTTTACTCAGTTCTTGTCACAAGGGGGCATGTGTCATGGTCAAAAGGAACGAAGGTGGCATAAAGGTTGAAACTCCATAGGCAGGAATTGATCCATGAACCGGGGGAATTTTAAATGCAAGGATAGAAGAGACTCTGATGAAAACAAAACCAGTTAGGTTCTTAACCAGCTTTTGCATCAGCTAAGCCCAAGGAAGGAACATAGATTCAACTTTCACCCAGAAATTCACCATTTGTTGAGCGCTCAACACACCCTAAAATCCTTATGAAATTTTATCACTTTTTGGGTACCACTTGTTTTCTTTTACTTTTTAAATGGATTTCACTTTGGGGAATGTTTTATGTCTGTGTTTTTTTCATGACTCTTATCAATCAAGTCAGGTTTGTTTGAACTTATGAAACCTTGTGTCTAAAAGAACTTGACATCCGAACTAAGAATTTGCAACTAACATTGCACCTAGCACGCTTATGTTCGGTGTCGGGAAAATTAAAGCAGGTAATGTGGCCGCACAGTTACACTAATCGTCGATCGTCGATGAATTGTCGACCTCAGTAGAAGGTGGAGTTGGTTTGTGTAATATATTCACCACGAAAATATCGGAGATAGTTGATCCCCTTCGGCATAAGAAAAATACAAGAAGGATAGGCATTGACAAAGGCCGTAAAGAAACCACTTATAGCCGATGACCGATGCCCTTTATCGGGGTCAAAGAAATCTAAAAGGGTTAAAACAATCATTTTTGTCTGTGACAAACATATCGCTGATCATCGATCCTTGATACACTTTCAGCATCGAGACTTTTCCAGAGAGTCGATCTGAGAGAAATTGGGTAGGTTTATCGTCGATCGTGGATACTCGATGCTTTTTAGCGTCGACAAGATAAGATCAGGTTTTATAACATATAACTTAAAGAAAGTCTTGATTTTGATTAACATGAGTGAATGAAGTCACCGGTCTCGAGTGCCGCGTGTCTTTATCACATAAGGGTGTCGTACAACCTAGTTTCATCCTGAGTCATATTAAGGTTCCCTCAGTCCTAGTCATCTTTTCCATGCTAGCTCTATATGGTAAGATCGATCGGAGTTGAATATTTTCCAAGAAGATATCAACGAAAAAGTGTTTGAAGCAGAATCCTGACCCCCAATTCACCAACTGGACTAGTGAAACGATGGGATGTTTTCGACATAAGATACGATCGGATTTTGACATTTAATAAACCAATTAATTCTTCATCCCACATTTGTTGCTACCTCATGCGCTGATTGAACAACTGCAATTTGAAATTTTCGATAGGCATGTTACAACCCTCACCCGCACCGACAACCCACAATTAATTTAATTTTAAACATCTTTGAAGATCCGGCGGAAAATTTAATGAAACTACACTCATAACCCAAATTGAATGGCTGATGTGACAAGGTAAGTTCATCCCTATTTAAATCTCTATAATGGTTTTGAACAAATTCATTATGTGCACAATTTTGAATTCCAGAGCATCCGAAGGAGAAAAGCGAGCGTCTCGAGACTGTGCTGATCTTTAGATTATCAAAACCAGGTTAAACAAGATGCAAAAGTATGTGTTCAAGTTTGTCAATTTGATGACCGTTATTTATATATACATATGATCTCTTACACGGTTTCTAACTATGTTCTAGATGCAGGTAAAATGCCGTCGAGAAATCCAACCACTAGACACTCGCTGAGAGCACCCAAGCTAAAATAAGTTGAAACAGGTGAAGGTTCTTCTCCGGGGACCGTGAGGCAATTTGAGTACGCTCCTAGGGCGAAGCCTGTCATTAAAACATCAACTAAGAAATCATTTTTCCAACCTCTAATCTTTGGTGATATAGAAGCAAGCACCAGATCTAAAGTAATTCTCCAATAGTGGGGGGACCTTTTTAACATAATCAACTAGGAATAATACCCAGAGTGTATCCTACATAGCGACCCAGACGTATGGGTGATCGATGACCAAGTGTTCCCGAACATCTGATGGTCATATTTACAAATGGTAGCCAACATAACCTAATTTTTCCTTGCATAGAGGTTTTGAAGTGGCTAATCGACCATACAAATGGGAAGAAGTGCTTGATCAACGATGAGAATGGCGAGTGTGTCAGAGTTTTCCTCCCGAAAGAGGTCCAAAAGTATTACAAACTTAGAGACCCATATGAGTGGTTAAACAAAGACTTCATAGTGAAGTTATATGAATTCCATGACACCAGCCGATTGATGGCCTCATGGTGGAAGGAGGACAAGAAATTTACCAACCGAAGCAATGACTGGTATGGGACGGTTAACTTGAGGGAGCCATACATATATTTGATGGATCTCATCTACCGATTGTATGGAGAGAAGGAATTCTCCAAGTTTTCAGAAGCATGGATTCCCTTGGCATACACAATGGAGATTTCCGAAAGCAACTTCAATTGGGGAGCGATAATTTCCAAACAATTGAGCATCTGTGTACAATAGGCCTAGACGCCGAAATATGGTGAAGCACTTGCTTTCCACATGGCCTCGTACTTGATCGATTTTATCTGCGTGAGAAATGTCTTCCCTAACATGAATCTAAGTTGGCATGTTGCGGAGATCCCTGTTCACGTTTATTTCAGTATACTCTGGGAGAAAAGGTACAAAAAATCCTTTGCACTTATCTGTGATGAATTCATCGCTCATATTTATTTTATTACATTTAAAAGGGAATGCCCAATCTTATTTGCAACAACCAAGAAAATGGTAGTGAAAGTGGGCCACTAGTATTTGGATAAACACTCAACCTATATTAGAGTGTTCAGGGCCACCAGAGCGCCACATCTACTACCCGCTCACGTCCAAGACTGACTCATTGTGGGAGAAATATTCTATCAAACTATCCTGCAGGGCTATAACGTCACATTAGTAAAGGACAAGAAGCGGGCTTTCATACCCTACGTTTTCCATGTGGGGTTTAATCTAGTAAATGTTATGAACATAAATATACATATAAAAAGATATTCATAACATAATAATTAATTAATAAATAATAACTATTAATAATGACAGGACATGTCTCAAATGACATGACTATTGGTTAAGGGCACCTCTGCATGGGTATATAAACGAGCCCTCATTCTCAATTGTATATCATCTTATCTATTCATATTTTATATATTATTCCTACATGTATTATTATGTTATATTCCAATCATTTTGGATAATTCTTGTGTGAGCGAACTTTGTTCGTCTCATTTGGTATCAGAGAAAGTCTTGATCCAAATTTTGGCCAACCCCTTCATTTCAAAGTTTCTCTGAAAATCCGGTCTTTCACCACACTCAATTCTTCAGAGTTTCTTTATTTATCTTGGTCCTTGACCATAATTCAGGCTTTTAGCCACACTCCAATT
Source organism: Picea engelmannii (assembly GCA_009831015.1). Classification (NCBI taxonomy): domain Eukaryota; kingdom Viridiplantae; phylum Streptophyta; class Pinopsida; order Pinales; family Pinaceae; genus Picea; species Picea engelmannii. Next base: position 616,361 of record ML786290.1, read on the forward strand.
ATCAGAGTTTCTGTGTCTCTAGTCCTTGACCATAACCGGCCCTTGGCCATTTAAAAATCAATTTCTTGAAAAAAAGGTATTTCCGTTAACAAAAAATTAGAATCAGATTAGAACCAAAAGGAAAAAAAAAAGGATAAATTGTCAAATGTCTCAAGGAATCATAAGTATAGTAATGACCATTCTGTTTCCACCTTATAGAAAGAAGAACTACAGCTAGCCATTGGCCATCTTAAATTCAAATTTTGATTGATAAAAAAACATTTAATTTGCTGCAATTTTTGAAAAGTATTAGAAGGGTATAGCAAGAAATGGAAAAACGTTACACCTAAATTCACCCCATCAACTGCTTTTCTCTATCCACAATAATCACACAAGAATATTCCTAATCTCTAGAGCGTAGACGCATCCCAAAGAATAGTGGAAAGGATCCTAATTGCATTCCAAGGGCGACCATAAAAATTCAACTCTCCTATTACTGTTGAGTTACATAAATATCTAGGTGACGAAGATTACAGTGTCACTATTAGTTAAGACCTCTGCGGGATTCCGTACAAGCTTCCACCAACATTCCTTCCATACAAAATCCATCCATCCGATAAACAATTTTGTGCTATACCAGCCGTCCATACAGATCGTTGTTTCCACCATAACCACCGAATAGTCCATCGCCACTATCGTATCACTGTTTGACTCATTACAGCTGTAAAAAAAAAATTGCTTCCTCCATCATAAAGTCGTTGTCACCATACAAATACCACCGTATCCTCTATCCGTACAACTGCTGGATTTAAAATTTTAATGGTAGAGTTGTCCCTGTCTGTACTGTCTGCTGACATTACATTTTTATCCATACAAAAATTTATTAATTGAAGTACATGGTGCATCCGTACAGTCGCAACCACATAAATGATAAAGCACATCGTGTGGATTGATAACATGAGGGTTTTTTTTTTTTTTTTTTAAGATAAGGGAATCATATAACAAAACTACCCTTATATAACTATACGCATAGTATTAAAGCACATCGTGTGGATTGATAACATAAGGGTTTTTTTTTCAAATATTAAGGGAATCATAGAACAAAACTACCCTTATATAACTATATGCATAGTATTAAAGCACGTCAGTTCTATGTTGACTAAGAACTTACAATAAAAAAAACATAAAAAGTGAATGTTCTCCCACATAAAAAAATTATATCATAATACAACCTTATATTATATTGAGTTATATCATATTTAAAAGGGTTGATATTTCAACCTAAGATTAAGAAAAAAAAAGTATTAAATAATATTTAAAAAGTACTAAGGAATAAAGTGATATTTCAAAAAGTTAAAGTGAATAGAAAGAAAAGAAAGTAACCTTATATTATATTGAGTTATATCATATTTAAAAGGGTTGATCTTTCAATCCAATAATTAATTAATAAATAATAACTATTAATAATGAAAGGACATGTCTCAAATGACATGACTGTTGGTTAAGGGCACTCCTGCGTGGGTATATAAACGAGCTCTCATTCTCAATTGTATATCATCTTATCTATTCATATTTTATATATTATTCCTACATGTATTATTATGTTATATTCCAATCATTTTGGATAATTCTTGTGTGAGCGAACTTTGTTCATCTCATTTGGTATCAGAGAAAGTCTCGATCCAAATTTTGGCCAACCCCTTCATTTCAAAGTTTCTCTAAAAATCCGGTCTTTCACCACACTCAATTGTCTTTCACCACACTCAATTCTTCAGTTTTTCTTTGTTTATCCTGGTCCTAGACCATAATTCAGGCTTTTAGCCACACTCCAATTATCAGAGTTTCCATGTCTCTAGTCCTTGACCATAACTGGCCCTTGGCCATTTAAAAATCAATTTCTTGAAAAAAAAGTATTTCCACTAACAGAAAATTAGAATCAGATTAGAACCAAAAGGAAAAAAAAAAGGATAAATTGTCAAACATCTCAAGGAATCATAAGTACAGTAATGACCATTCTGTTGCCACCTTATAGAAAGAAGAACTACAACTGGCCATTAGCCATCTTAAATTCAAAATTTGATTGATAAAAAAACATTTAATTTGCTACAATTTTTGAAATGTATTAGAAGGGTATAACAAAAAATGGAAAAACGTTACACCTAAATTCACCCCATCATCTGCTTTTCTCTATCCACAATCATCACATAAGAAGATTCCTAATCTCTAGAGTGTAGACGCATCCCAAAGAATAGTGGAAAGGATCCTGATTGCATTCCAAGGGCGACCATAAAAATTCAGCTCTCCTATTACTGTCGAGTTACATAAATATCTAGGTGACGAAGATTACAATGTCACTATTAGTTAAGACCTCTGTGGGATTTCGTACAAGCTTCCACCAACATTCCGTCCATACAAAATCCATCCATCCGATAAAAAAATTTGTGCTATATCAACCGTCCATACGGATCGTTGTTTCCGCCATAACCACCGAACAGTCCGTCGCCACTACCGTATCACTGTTTGACTCATTACAGCCGTAAAAAAAATTTTGCTTCCTCCGTCATAAAGTCATTGTCACCATACAAATACCACAGTATCCTATATCCGTACAACTGCTGGATTTAAAATTTTAATGGTAGAGTTGTACCTGTCTGTACCGTCCACTGACATTACATTTTTGTCCATACAAAAATTTATTAATTGAAGTACATGGTGCATCCGTATAGTCGCAACCACATAAATGATAAAGCACATCGTGTGGATTGATAACATGAGTTTTTTTTTTAAAGATAAGGGAATCATATAACAAAACTACCCTTATATAACTATACCAATAGTATTAAAGCACATCGTGTGGATTGATAACATAAGGTTTTTTTTTTTTAAATATTAAGGGAATCATATAGCAAAACTACCCTTATATAACTATATGCATAGTATTAAAGCACGTCAGTTCTATGTTGACTAAGAACTTACAATAAAAAAACATAAAAAGTGAATGTTCTCCCACATAAAAAATTATATCATAATACAACCTTATATTATATTGAGTTATATCATATTTAAAAGGGTTGATATTTCAACCTAAGATTAAGAAAAAAAAAGTGTTAAATAATATTTAAAAAGTACTAAGGAATAAAGTGATATTTCAAAAAGTTAAAGGGAATAGAAAGAAAATAAATTAACCTTATATTATATTGAGTTATAGCATATTTAAAAGGGTTGATCTTTCAACCCAAGATTTAAAAAAAAAAGGGTATTAAATAATATTTAAAAAGTACAAAGGAAAAAATGATATTTCAAAAAGTTAAAGTGAATAGAAAGAAAAAAAAGAAAAAATGGTTACTAAGTGAACAAAAAGTGCTTTTGAAAGTACACAAAAAGAGTATCAATGAATATTAAATTACATAAAAGGAGTATCAAGGAATATTAGAGAAAGATATCTATCAAGTCAAGGAGCTTAAGTCTTATAATTATTAAAATGATATTTTTAAGATTAAATGATAAAAATAAAAATAAAAAATAATTTAAGTCCAATTCAATTTATAAAAAGGACAATCAAAAATGGAAGGAGGAAGATTCCCTCATACTTATAAAAAATATGCGGATCCATTATTAAAAGTTAATGAGATTATTCAAGGAAAGATTATCAACATCGTTATTTGCCCGACCGCTAAGAAAAATCACATTAACGTCGACTTGACAAACCAATTAATGGTTTTAGAACCAAATATAATTCAAAATGACACGTGTCTTTCCAACGAGAAATATGAAATCTATTGGTGATTACAAATTCATAGGTCAATTCAATGTGGTATCAATGTATCAAGCAATGTTGATATAATTCTAGGGTCAACTTGGGTAGATATATTGGGTACTTTTGTTTTCAACAAAAGGAGAAAGTTTTTGACATTTTCTTATAAGAAGAAGAAAATCACATTACAGGACATTACAATAAAGTCGATTTCAGAAGCTCCATCATCAAAAGACCTGAAGGACATATCAGAGATGATCCTTCAAGATAACCAGAAGTTCATACAAAAGTTGCAAGATCGACATAAATAATGTGACAAGATCATCATTGAAAAAGATGAAGAGATTTCCCGCCTACGAAATCATAATCATAAACTACTTGCAAAAATCACGAAGTCTAAGGAGAAGAAGCAGTGTTTTCAAAAGTTGGAACAAGAAAATCAAGGTCTCAAAGAGAAATTAACCGAAGGAAAGGAAGAAAGCTCCTACCTAAGGAACCTTAATCAAAATTTGAGAGAACAAATTAAAATCTGAAAGGATGAAAGAAAGGAGAATCTAAAATAAAAAAATAAAGATGACAAGTCGGAAGATAAAAACGAACTTTTTCGAATAAAACAACATAATCAGGATTTACTAACACAAATTAAAAGACTCAAGCATGATAAGAAGTCTTTACAAGAAGAGCTAGATCGCAAAACATCAATAGTCGATAAAGAGACAATGATTGAACCTATGGATCTAGAGAAGTCTTTAGATGTAAAAATCTCAAATCTGGATAAAGGAATTAATACAGATCTAGTCAACCTTACAACTCATGTAAAGAGGTCTTCAAATGTCGAAGTAGAAAAAATCCAAGGGTATGAAGAAGACTCAACTACAAAAATTAATCAAGAAAAATCTACAAGTATACGAAGTAAAGATCAAGTTGCGAGGATGCCTTATTGACATCCTAATCACAAAAGTCAATACTTCAACCAATCAATGTATCAACAGAAACAAATAATCTCTATGTCGAAGAATATTACTTCCACTACAAGTGCGGGTCAAAATAGAAGCTACCAAGGGAGTAGAAATGTATCAAGTTCTTTCCAAGAACCCTATAAAAACCCAAATCGACAGAAGATCGAATTAGGATAAGAAAAATCCTTTACAATTCGATAGTTCTGCTCAATGCTTAGAAGATCCTATCGTCTCAGGTACTCAATGATTACTGACTCAATAATGAAGAAGCATGAGACAATAATTACAATCTAGAGTAAGATATAAGTTTTCCATAAAGTATGCTTTGAGGACAAAGCATTTTTAAGGGGAAGGCAATGTTATGAACATAAATATACATATAAATAGATATTCATAACATAATAATTAATTAATAAATAATAACTATTAATAATGAAAGGACATGTCTCAAATGACATGACTATTGGTTAAAGGCACCCCTGCATGGGTATATAAACAAGCCCTCATTCTCAATTGTATATCATCTTATCTATTCATATTTTATATATTATTCTTACATGGATTATTATGTGATAGTCCAAGCATTTTGGATAATTCTTATGTGAGTGAACTTTGTTCTTCTTAGTAAATGACACTGCTCAAGCCAAACAAGAAGGGTTGAGCCAACTTGAATTTAGGTTCTGGACAATCCGATTCCGCAAGCATGACCCTAAAGGCCTGGTCCTCCAACATGCTTTACATGTATCATCATGTTGGCCATGCGCTCATGATAAGTTTGAGGATGAAATTTTCACAGAGTGCTCCTAGGAATGGGACGAGGTAGTACAGAGGATGGCCAACCCAAATATGACCAGGTTCAAGGCCATGAGCATGGATGAACAGGTGGAGACAATAGAGTAATCATATCAAGAGGCCCTCAGAGCCAGGGAAGAAATCAGAGCATCAGAGACCACATATGTATAGAGAAGGGGATTACTGTTGCTAGAAGGGGCACAAAGAAAGATTGATCAGTTGCAAAATGACCATGATCTGGTAGAGATGACAAGGATTCCCATTGATGACCTAATCGAAAGTCGAGGAGACCGAAGTGTCCTGGAGTTGATACAACTTGAAGAAATCATCAGGCCATAAAACCCTGAAGTTCCACCACCACAGATCATATCACCAGGTGGAATTTCAACCCAAGCTGAGATAGTGAGGACATCAGGAAGAACAAGTGTACCAAACCCCTTGTTCTACTTGATAACCATCTATGATGATGAGGATAGTTAAGAGGTCTCCCTGGTGACTCCAGTACATATTACAGAGGAGAAAGAACCTAAGAGAGCATCTACCCTAGGGCTCGATGCTCCAATTCAGAGTCTTCCGCAGAATGAGCATGAGGTCGAAAGAGCCTTAGAAACTGAGCTACGCGATGTTTCAGGAACCCCAATGGATAGCTCAAGGCAACTAGAAAGAGAAAATGACACAACAAGAAATCGACATTTCAACAGTCGATTGCCAAGTAAGTACCGAACCTGCCCCTGGTTCCTCAGTTTTCTTCGATACCTTACTAGCTGATGAGAAACAAACAAAAGTCAAGCCATTAGGGCATATGGAAGAGGTTTAGGAACCCAACCCCAACCTAGAAAATACACACATAGTCGGGATCCTGGGAAATACTCTAACTTGGGCAGAGCAACAAATCCCCGAACCTGTTGATGAGGTTGCCGATATACAAGAATCGCTTATGATCGAAAGAGAAAATACATCATGAAGAGAACCACTAAGAAAAGGAGGCTTATGTTGGATAGTTTGATTCTCATCACCTCAAAGGAAAAATTGCTCAGCACATAACACGCCAAGACATCCGAACTTATCGATGCAGGGATGACTATCACAGATGCCACCTTGGATAGAGAAATAAGAGATGAAAAGGAGTTGGGTGATGCGCTTAAGGAGTTGGAGCATCTGTGCCATTTGGAAAAATACTATCAGGACTCCACAAGAGCCATGATGTTTTTGAGAAGTGAGTTCCAAGACACCTATGACAAATTCACAAATGAACGACACATTTTCATTGCAGGAATAGCCGACTTCCAAGAAGACACCCTTATGGTGCTAGCAACCTGCAAGGACATGGAAAGGTGGTATGAGAAGGCTCACCAAGTAGTGGAAGGGATCGATTACATCAGCATAGTTCAAAAGGGTTGAGATGCTAAAGAGTACAACATTCAGGTGTTGAGGGACAACAACATAGATCGGATCAGGAAAGCAGTTGAATAGTGAAAATGGCCCAGGAACCTCAGCAGGAGATTCAGGAAAAATGGGCTGATTGTGAAAGGAGCTGGGTAAAGATCAATAGAGATATGAAATACATCGACCTCCCAGAATTCGGCTCACTCGAGGACTTTGTCGACTTTCATGACATAGTCAAGCAACATGCAGAGCAAAACTCAACATGGACTGGAGAGATAACAAAGGTGGCGATCATGGTGCTAGGTCAAGTACAATAGTTCATGGAGAATTCGATCTATTATTGAGCAATATTGCAACGATTAAGTGTCAGAATAGTCAAGTATCGAGTACAAGTAGTAGAAGTAAAAGAAATCCTTTTGGCCTCAATGGACCAACACAGGTTCTCGTATGCCAACGCATGTGAGGAACTCTTCGTCAAATGGTCAGAGTATGAGAAGAGTCATCCACTTCAGTGAAACTATTTGATGATTCTTAGAAGATAGAGATATGGAAGCACCATGTGGCGATGTTTTGTTTTACTTAGCTTTCACTTTTGATAGTTATTTTTAGATAATGATTCATTATAAATAAGAGGATTGACGTTTTAGTAGAGTTTTATGGTTTTTGCAAAGACCCTCATTTTTGGAATTGTAAAGAACTATTTCCAAACTACCTTAATTGAGAAGTCTTGTTTAGGACCAGAGAAAAACTTTTGTTTTTCATCAAAAACGTGTGTGATTAGATTTGAGGAGGAATTACTTTCGACTTTATTTCATGAATGGATGTTGTAATGAGTAAGAGTTTTCAAATCTATTGATAAGTTAGTTGTTTCAATATTTTTTGTAGTTCTTGTCTCTAATGATGAAAGCAAATCGTTGTGTTAATGTGTGATTAATGCTAGATCTAAGGAAACTATTTTTCTTTCCATCATTCTATTGCATGTATGTTTTCTTTCGATAATTGTATCTCAGTCAATAATTGAAATACCATCAAGTTAATGTATTAGTACTAGGCTTGTCACAGGGTTGAAAATCTTTGTCTGCATGCTTGAGCACAGTGGTTATCCTAATCTTAACCTTCTTCAGTAGTTAAGAACCCCCCTTTTTACCAGTTGATTTATACCAGCACACATCTTCTAATCAACCCCATCTAATAGGAGAAAATACAAAAGATAATGTTTAAACTAAAGGAGGAAGTTTCAGAAGAAGATATCTTGTCAATCACTACGTAAAGCCCATTGATAAATTGGCTAGATCGAAAGATCTGGAGAACCATTCCACTATCAAACGTTGTGGAGTCTAATTGGGCCTCAGTGGCGGGTTTGGTTCCTGTTGTTGAGTTAAAGGGATTTAGGACCCCTCAACACATACATATATACATAATGAAACAACACAATATGAAAATGAAACTACAAATATACTAATATGAAATGAAAATGGTATATAAAATGGATGCAAATGCCTACCTACCTCTACTTACCTATTGGTTGAATGCTAGGTGTAGTCAAATAACTAGTGAAACCATCCTAGAAATATCTCATAATACCTGCCTCTGTGCTTAATCATAAACCAAAACAATGACAAGTTAAGCACAAAACTAACATGAGTTAGAGCATGTATCATATCATCAGAAATCGTAAAGTCTAACTCATGGAGGTGGGAGGGAAGGACAAAATTATGCCAAGTTACACTTATAGGAAAGTGCTCAATCCATCTCAGAAATGGATTGTGAATAATCAAAGGCCTAAAATATTGACTCAAAGAGTCTGAAGGTTGGCTACCCAGGATGTGATTGCATCCTGAGGTCTAGGAAGGGATTAGAAAAACCTAGAGGATGATTGACAATTTCTTAAGGGAAAGATGAAAGACTGAGATAACAAAATTCTTCTCAAGGTATTCAACCCACCCTTAAATTATAAAAGAAGGCTCTATCCTAGAGAAAACTTGGGACACGAGACATGTTTCCCAACTGAATCCTTAGTGACATAACGAAGTAAAGTAATCAAAGGGAGTTGAAAAACCTTGTTACAAGTATCCTTCTTTAGGAAAACAACATCCTCACCCTTATCAAATATTAGCACAATGGTGGTTGTTAATATTCTTCATAGAATAAATCCAAGTTCTCAAAGGAACACTCATCAAAATCCTCAAGGTATGACCGAAAATCATCATGAAAACATAGCACTAGGTCATCCTTGGGTGTTCGAAAAATTCCTGTAACTACAACATCTCTCTATTTCCAAATGTTATAATTAGTAGTAACCTGATATGATAGTTGTAAAGGAAACATTTGGAAATGATCCTCAATTTAAATAGGGTCCCCATCATATCCAATCGCATCCCATTTACACTTCCCGACATGTATGAAATCATCAATATTATCGACCATGTCATTACCTTTATCATAACACGAAGGGTTTAAAACATCCAAGGGATTCTATAAAACTTATTCACTTTCCAAATCATAAAATAAATCATCTTCAAAATCTTGGAAAGGGAAACAACTTACCGTATTCATTTCTTCTTGTGCAGGAGTGCCGAAGATTTGGATAACTTCATCAAATGGAAGAGTAAGTATCAGTGCCTCATCCTCTTGACTTTCTCCTACATATTCAGCTTCATAATACAAAGGATCTAGCTTGTCCAAGGATTCCCTTTCTTCTTCACCTTTTGAATCATAGAACAAGGTATCATCAAAAACCTGAAAAGGAAAGCGACCAACCTCGCCCTCTTCTTCTTGTGCAGGAGAGATAGGATATTGGATAGTTTCATCAGATGAAGGAGAGGATACTAGTGCTTCATCCTCATAATTCACTTATTTAGTCAAGTCTTTACTGTATTCTATTGAATCATGGAAAAAATCCTTCTCCTCTTCAAGGGGTTGACAACCTTCATAAATATCTCCTTCTATATCATAGGGTTCTTGGTATTGAGCATGGTACACATCCCTGAGATCTTCCACAATCTCAGTGGTGAATCCTTCATCCTCTAGGGCTATTGTGAGATTTTGAAAGGCATCTTCATATCTATGGCATTATGGTTTCAAAAACTCAATAAACCTACTGATGAGGTCTACGAAATATGATATACCCTTATCTTTGCAACAACCCTTAATCCAATCTTGCAAAAAAGACGACAAGGAAAGTATGAACAATTTTACCATAACATCCTCCCCTTCAAATTCTATCTCACTTATATACTTCAAGAATTATACAATGTGAGCAATTGGGAGGCCTTCGAATCTTGGAGAGTTGTTTAACCATTTTATATCAAGATAATGCAGGTATCCTTGAAAACTTTCAAAATAAATAGTCATATACACTTGTTCCTAGGGCACCATGATCCCATATCTTGGAAATATCACAAAGTTGAGAGTAAGGTGGCACCTTGGAAAAGGTCAGTGGAGTCGCCAGATATCCCCTTAAGGATTATCAAAGGGAGTGAGGGAAGCACCCTCGGTGGAGTCACCAGGTAAGCTTTGTAATATGAAGGCTTTGATGGAAAGTCTTACCGAAAAAGTGTCGTTGAGGAATATTGACTCAGTGTTCCCCAACAACAGTGCCAAAAATGTTATCATGCAATTTGTACTTGCCCAAAGCCCAAGGAAAATAAGGGAGATTGGCATAATAAACAAAATATCCTATCAATGTCACCTTAATAGAAAATCCCCACTTTTTAGGGATAGGAAGGGTCTACACTAGGGTAGGCGTCACTGATAACCTAAAGGGATGGGAAATTAGGGTTATGGTCAAGATATATTCCCCCCTCTCACTGGTTACCAAAGTCACTAAGTCCACATCTAAAATATGAGGTTAATGAAGTGCTTGATGTACTTGCTCGGAACAAGACAATATAGCATGCATATACAATAATTATAGGTACAAATATGATAATAACACCTCAATAGACAATGGACAGTGAAAATAAGTGCTAGCTGATATAAAATTGCAGCAATTAATAAGTTTACAACAACAATTAATAAATTGTAACAACTGCAATAAAATCTCTTCATAATTGATTGAAAAGACAGTGAAAAGATGGAATTTACTAAGCATAATGATAATCGAATGTCATAAGCAACTTATGAAGTGTTTATCTAGCATTCAAAGTCAATTATGTATACAATCTGATGCAGTTAGATGGTTGTAGCAAACATTTATAACAACAACAATAAAGTTAGTGATCTAGGCTAAATCAGTGTTATATTTAATTAGTAATAGCTTAAGAGAATAGTGTTTGAGTGTTTGATCAACCTTCTAACAAAATAGAGACAAGAGACTGGTGCCTTTAGGGTTTATGGAGTCAATTATATCAACACATTAACTTGGATAGATAACAATGATTATACCTGTCTAAAAGATAACAAGGTGGAATCTTGAGAAGTAGTACCTTAAGCTCTCAAGCACCAAGCCTTAAAGAGAAGGTTCAACTAAGGTGTAGGAACTTCTAGGACCTAGCGATTTCTCCTATCCTTAGACTCTTAAAAAATATTTAATTCAATAAGAACTAGACAAGGCTTCTAAAGTGCTATCACTTTAGGGCTTTACAAGTTTATCTACACAAGATCTTCTTAAGCAAAACTAGCAAAATAAAGAGCAAGAAAGAAGCACCTTATGTTTCTTACTCCTAGGGTTTCAAGCAAGCAATTTCATAATCTTACATATGAAGAAGTAAACATACCATAGACATTTATCATGAAATGAAAATTGCATATTTACTTACTTCACCAAGAATAATCAAGTACAAAACCCTAAATTTGCCAAAATTTCACCAAGAAATGATTGAAAATGCATCCAAAATAGCCTCCAAGCAAGTGTGCCTTGGTAATTTTAGCCAATAACCCCTTTAGGGAGAAAATTTCAGTCCTCCCTATTGTGAGAGGTGAGTTATGATCTAAAAATGAGAGTACTTTATGTTTATTTATACAAAATTTTGACCTTTAATTAATTTTCAGATCAAAATAAGGTCGACCTAGCCATTTTACAATAAAAGTTAAATTTGACATAATTAAAATTAATTTGCATCTAAAGATACCTCGAAGGGTGATGTCATGCCCTTCTAGGGTGATGTTGAGGCCCATAGGTGGAACCTTGAGCTAGAAATGTGGGACGATTGGTCTCCAAAAGTCTCATATGATGCCCACACGTGCCACCAGGCTCATAAATGCCTCCAAAATGAAAACACTAGCTCTGGATGATTTCTAGGGTCATGATGGTGACGTATGTGGACCTCAAGGGCCAACTTCCATGTTGAAGAGTAAGGTCCCCTTGGGTCTAGGTCTACCAGGGTGCCTCCAAAGGAAACATCCTTCTTTTTCCTGGTGAAAATCTTTAATTTCTTCTTACCCTTGGCTAGGGTTGCAACATACATCTGTGGGATTTAAGCCCCCATATAGGTCTGAGCTAATCATTCCCTCATGTGTACTTGTCTTCACCATTTTATTGCTTCATCTTATTGATTAAACAAGGGTTTTCTAAGAGAAGTATAAAGGCATACACCCTCTTATCTTAAAACCTAGCTAGAGAAACTTGCCTTGGGAAGTAAAAGTGATTACATCCCCAAGGAGGTATATTCTCTATATATTTCTTTATTTGACTTCATTAACCCAATAGTAAACGCACTAGTTATATATTTTTTGCATTGGAGATATAAAATCATTGCCTTGGGAAACGTAAATTTTGGTCTTTTGAAAGGTATTTTGCTTGGAGTTGGTTTGCCTCATTGAGAGGAGTCTTCTCCTAGTTGGGACTCACCTCTCTCCCATTAATTTTATTGTTGTTAAAAACCCTAACCTACAACCTTTAAGGTTGATCTAACCTAGATAAACTACTAACCATAACTTCTAAACTAACCCTAGACTAGCTCCTAAATTTTTCTCACTTACTCTACTAACTAGGGCACATCTTTTGGGATAACTGTTGGCATATTTTAATGGTGTAATTTTCTGATATAAGTGATTGAAATATATAGCCATAAAGCTACAATTTTTTTGCAGAAAATACATGTTTACAACAACCATCTTCTCTTGCCTCTTAAGTGCCATTTTTCAGCCTATATTCATTGCTAATCTTGATGATCATTTACATAACTAGTTTAGATCTTTGTATGCTGATTTAGACACTTTATTTTTTGATATAAATTGTCATCTACTGCTGCAAATTAGGGATAACAAGATTAACTTGCTGATCCATACTAACATATATCATTACAATTTGGATTTTCTTGTGTCTCAGGCATGTACAATCATCCGAAGAAGTACCATACCTGTGGGGAAACAATCAATTGAATTACAAGGCATCTCTTTCCACTTTTAATTTACCTTAGAACTATTCTCTAAGGGCTTCACTTCCATTTCTCTCCATCTCCATCTCAATCCCCTAGGCTCACCGAGATCGCCTCCCTAGAGTGATCTAGTCATCCTTGAAGTGCGGGACCTACATTGAGGTGACATCGGGTGTAGGATTCCCAAGTTGTATAACTTTATTTGTGGTTGGGTTGGGATTTTACCAACTTAAAACTTGTGCTATAATATTTTGGCACCGTTGTCGGGGAAGATTTTGAATCTTCTTTGGACCCTAACGACACTTTGGTAAGCTATCACAAATCCTTTCCCTTATCTTGCTTGACGACTCCACCTAAGGGACGTTCCCTTTTTCTTTTCCTTGATGAGTTCATATTTAAATTCATCTGGCGACTCCACCTTCCTAGAATCCATCGTTCCCCAAACCTTTTCCCCCTAGGAGGTTCAAGTCTTCTAAGGTTTACCAAAGAAGGCCTCCTCTCAATCCTCTCGTTGCTAACACCCTTTTCCTTAATACCCTTCCTCTTGTTCCAATGCCTCACCCTTGGGAAAGGACCTATAGAAACCACTTAACATGGCCAATATCCAAGGTTACCTTAACAAAATGCCAACAAAAGTCAACAAGTGGTTTCCAAAGTTCCCAAGAAACAATGTGATAATTTTCGAAGACCACATTTATGTCATGGGTCGGGATATGGACAATGTAGGTATTGATCATGAAGATGTGGCCATGAGACTTTTCACTTCATCATTGACTGAATAAACCCTTGATTGGTTCAAAGGTTTCCTTGATAATCATATCACGACGTACGATGCTTTTCCACCTTATTCAAGAGAATATGGTCGAGAAAATAAAATGGTGGGACACTTGGGACTCAGTTCAATCAAATAAAGAAAAAGGAGAATGAAAGGGTTAGGGAATTCATTTCTAGATTTGATAGGTTGTATAATCAAATTCCAACAAATTACCGTCCTACAACATCATCAGTTCATCTCCTTTACATGAATGCCTTTGAAGGAAAGTTCTGATACATTCTTAAAGATAAAAATCCCACTTCATTGTCATAGGCTAAAGAGTTCAGTATCGACATTGAAGAAAATATCTTTGATTAAAAAATAGAACCTTTTCAGTACCCTCATAACAAGACAACATCAAGGACAAAGGCTTCCAAAAATAGTGTTCCTTATCTGATTGATCTCCTGACTTAGAAGATAGACCAAATTAATACTCAATTTGTTCAGGTGTAGAATTATCTTATGAACCATATGACTATAGTGGAAAGAAATCAATCTTCTCCCAGACCTCAGTTTGCCAGAAAATAGAGAGATGCCACCGGTTGAAAACCAAGACCTCAAAAAGAGGCAAAGGCCCCAGATACTTTGAAACTTGTTGGGACAGTTGATATAGAATCTTGGTGTCTCCCATGCCAAGAACCCCACAGGGAAGATGAGTTCCCACGAAAAGATGAATATTATCCTAATGATATAAACTTCATGATTTGCAATCTCAACGATGAACAAGTTACTCAAGAATCGATAAACGAAGAAAAAAGAATAGGAGAAAGAGAGGGGAGACTTCGAGCCTTAAGTAAATTGACAAATGATTAGAAGAAGCAATTGAGGAGGATGGAAATCCTAACCCACAAAAGAAAAAATTCTTTAGCCCCTCCATCACAGCCTGATACTCCTCTTCCATCCATGGAAAAGGTGGCTCCACCACCAGTATGTGAGTTTCTTCCTATGACAACTCCTACAGATGAAATTCAGTTGAATATAGATGTTTCAAACATGTTTGGAAAACTGAATTTGATGCTCCCAGTGACCGATATGTGTAAGATCCCTTCTGTAAAAAGGGAAATTTTGAAAATCTTACAGGTGCCAAACAAGAAGGAGGATCCTACCATCATTTTAAACACTATGTATCTTGATCGACCAAGGGACAAGAACCCTCCTTTCTATCTTTCATTAGGCATGAATGACCTCTGCTTGAACAATTGCATTCTTTATTCAGGGACCTCAACAAATGTCATATCATTGAAGGTAATGAAACAACTTGGCTTTAAGACAACTCAACCTTATGGAAATGTATGTGGTATTGATTCCAGAAAGGTCAAAGTCCTTGGGGTATGTGAGGACGTTGAGGTTTTCCTGATTGACTTTCATCATATCAACATTCTCATGGACATAGTAGTGATTTCCGTTCCAGATGCTTGGGGGATGATTTTATCTAGGAGTTGGCCTACTGTTCTTGGGATATTCCTTAGCATGGATCTCACCCATGAACACATTCCTATGGGAGATGACACTTTTCAGATACTATACAATCGAGATAAATATGATAGACACGTGATGGATCCCGATGGTCATGATTATGCCAACAAATGCGATTATGATGTACTCCCACAGAACATTGAGTATGATCCATATGAGCTAAATTTTATGTAGGAGGACTCCATAGACACTCTTCTCCCATGGAAAGATCAATACAAAGAAAAACTTGATAAAATACCATGGGAAGGAGCCAAGATCTATCCAAATTTTGAAGAAAGAAGATGCAAAACATGAATAAATCATCAAAGATACAGTCCACATAGAGCCTCCATACGATGATGATACACTTGCATCGATTTAAATGGAGGAAGTCTTGTACTCATGTGGGACAAAATAAAGGGAAAGCCCAGATATGACCAAAAAGACAACAATTCATGGCTTGGCCCTTACATCATCGAAATGAAGTTTGTCAAAGAAAGGTATTATCTGACAACATTAGAAAGGAGAAAGATGCCACTACTAGCAGATGGGTCTCTTCTTCATCCTTACATCTAGGTCACATGACTTCTTTAGGGCCCATGCCCTAGGTAAGTAGTTAAGTCATTTTGATTCCCTACATTTTCATATTGATTGTTCATACTAGTTTAGATTCATTTCATTTTCATTTCATTCTAATTGCATATTGATTTCATGCTTAGTTTAGAAGTTTTTGAAAAAAATGTTAAAATTTTATTTTTCTAGCTTATTTGGCTTTGATTATGATCAAATGAGAACAAGGATGAGTAGGCCATCCTCCACTTTACAGTTTGATGTTTCCTTACAGAAACAGGTCTACCAGGAAATGTTGTGGTTATCATGCACTCTACAACGATCACATGTCCCCAATTAGGAGCCAGATGTTATCCCCATTTTGTGTATAAATAAGGAGATTATGTCTTGAGGCCCTCAGGTTGTAGATATGGAATGCCAAGAGGCTACATGACCAACAAAACCCTTTTTCATAGAGGGGAATCCCACTCACCACCATAGATGGTCACAGGTTTGCAGATGGCATTCACCACACCAGCTGGATTCTGAAAGGTAGTGGGACTTGCTCCATGAGGAACAAGTCAATATTATGGTGAGACTCATTTCAATATTTAATCCATTTGATTATTTTGTATCTTAGATTTCTCTAGATTTCATGATATATTCTTGAACATTATGCCTTTTTCCCTGCTTCACCTTGGTGGTTGACATTGTGCCCTAGTAAGTGGTATTCTTTGGGGATGGGTTTGATATTTGGAACTCCCTTAATGAGCCATCGTACCGTTCTTGACCATACTTACCACTTTCCATCATTGTTCCCCTCCATTTCCTTATCTCTTGGGATTTTAGGGTGTATTGACCCAAGAAGGGGTTGTCCCTCATTCTATGGGAAGAAGGGGCTTAAGGCCTAGAGGGGTTGATGTTGGGTAAAAGATAAAATCCTTGTATAAACCTTTTAGATGATTTTCCCAGGGATCACCAAAGAAAGTAATGAAACACTTATCTTTTAGTAAAGGGGACCGACAATATAATAAAGAATTCTTAAAAGGTTAGTTGAATGATAGGAGGTCTCATCACGAGCCGACCAATCACGTCCATGAATATATAGTGGTATGACATTACCATCATTTGGTCACCAAACCAGGGTAATGGCTTTCAGTTCCATGGCTAAGAGAAAGGGGGTCTCATCATGAGCCGACCTTTTCATTTCCACTAAGTGTTTGTGGGTGACATTGTCATCAACTAGTCACCATGCCAGGGAAGTGACCTTCAATCTTTCCTTATTATATATTGAAATAAAATAAAAAGAATTAAATATAAAAGGCAATTGATGGGATTAAAAAAAGTGCATTACGAATGAAGGTAACACACACCCTCTACAAAGGAACCCATGGATGAGACACTACGACCCCTTGTATGTCATGATCCCTATGCCCATTGAGTCTTAACCCCAACCACTTCATCCAATTTACATGACTTAGAGAGGGATCTCTTGGAAACTCTCCTTAGCCTAGGGAAAGATATACCCAATAGGACACCACGTCAACCCTCCCATATTCAAGCTTGACAAGTCACATGGTGTCTTTGAGAAATTACCTGTTTGATATAGTGATCTTTGATGCACATGCTTATATGGGTTATTAATTGATTGGATTTACTTATCGTGATGTTATGACTTGATATCCTTGGAGGGAATGCTCATTTGTCTTTGCAGGACCTAGTTGATGGACAATTTTGGGAGCACAAGCCTAGCTTGGGCTTCCATGGGGCTACAATCCCACAGGTTGGATGCTAAGGGCCCACATGACGGATGAGAAATATCAAACTTGGGAGGCCTGGATGATGACTTGGACGACATAGCCCAACCCTCACTTGCAAAACAATTTTCCAAGGAGGGGAAAAATGTCCACTTTTTTAGATTGACATCATGTTTGGGGGGTGTTGGCCCTTAACCAAGTTTTGAGGAACACTTGGTCATATTTGACCGTTTTTGGACATCGACACCCTATCAAAGATGGAGAGCCATGCGAAGTAAAGATCATGAGATTTTTACCCACTTTTGGGGTCGTTTTAGGGTTTTGGATTAATGTAATGGGAAAGGGATGTCGACCCATGGGTTTAACCATGTTTTAGACCTATGTTGTAAAGTATAAATAAGTATCTAGGAAATGTAAGAAGTGTTGATGGCTTAGTGCTAGTAATTATATCTGTGTGATCGAATGTAAATGCTCTGTGCATGATTGTAAGAGGCTTGCAGACCTGAGTGCAAGTGCTGTAAGTGATGAGTGCATGGATTGTAAGAAGGTTCTCTGCTAGATCTACTTGGGGAAGGAGGACCTGGCGAGGTGCGCGCAAATCTCCTGTCCTATGCGGAGTACAAGTTGAGCTCTGTGCTATAATAATATTGACCAAGATAATAAAGAAGAAGAAGGCTTTGTGGACGTAGCCCCAGGGTGGGGGTGAACCACGTAAACATGTGTGTCATGCTTTGTGTTGTTTCTTCTTTGTGTTTTCCATATCTTTCTAAGTACTATGCCATGATTAGATAGATTTACTTATGCTTTGTGATTCACTATATGTATATGAATAGTATATTTGATGTGTATGAGGATGCTTAGTGCTGATCTACATGATCTAATATGTTTTTTTGTTGCTAAGCACTGAAATATCTTATATCTGAGCAAGTACTGCGACGTTCTGTCTTATTTGTGAAGTACAATAAGGGTGAATAAGTGATGAATGAATGATGCTGAGTGCTCTGTAAAGGATATAATCACATATCTGTGTCCCATCTAAGGTTGCAGACACCTGAGTCTTGCAACCACCCCTGCCTCTACCTCGGGTGAGACTTCATCTGCTTCGCAGGTGTTGCCGAAAGGGATGGTAGTTAGGGCTTTGTTGGTGCTCTCTTGAGCATTGAACCCTGGGTATGCCCTTGTGCCAACAAATGGTTCCATTGTCGGGACCTGAAACTGTGATTGCTGGGAACTGAGGAAGAAGAAACTTCGTGCAAAAGAAATCTCTGTGCGTAGATCTATTGCATAGATCTATTGCCCTAGTGCACATATTTTTACTCGACTTGTGAAGCTTTGTGCCAAGAATAATATCATATCCGAAGAAAAGAAGTGAGATCTAAACACTCTGTGCTCTAAGAAAAGTAAAAGTGGGAATTTCTGAAAGAAAGAAGTCAGATCTGTAGAAAAGAGGTAAGATCTGTAAGCTCTGTGCTCTAATAAAGGTAAGAATAGTCAAAAGTTTTTAGATCTGAAAGATTTGTGCTCTGTAGAAGTAAGATAAGTGATTTTTTTTGTTTCTAAAGCATGGATCTAGGTATGTTTGATAGATTTTGTCCTAGCTTAAAAACTAGGGCATTAATAGATGAAATAAAGTTTGATATGAATAGATTTGATAAGTATAATGATAGATATGTTATACCTATGCATAAAAAGAACGTCTGGACTAACAAATGGATGCAGGATCCTAGAAAGAGTTTTGTGCAGGACAAATACCATGATCCTGGTGCGCAGTACAAAAGAAGTTGGGGAACATTTAAACAAAAGAGAGGGTTAACCCTCTATTATAGTTGCAGAAGACCGAGACATCTTGCTAAGGAATGCCCTGGTAGAAGACCTAGTTGTCGTTGTTGCAAATCTTTGGACCATGAAGTGTTGGATTTCCCTAGAATGATTGCTAAGCTTGAAACAATGAATATGAATGAAGAAAACCCTAAGGCAGATCTAGAAATAGTAGAAACTCAGAAGGAATCAGAAAATATATTGCTACAGATGAAGGACACCTTGAATGATCTTCGACATGTTAGGCTATCAGAGATCTTCAAAGAAAAGGAGCAAGTTGAAGTAAGAATAGGGGACTTCGACATTGACTGTAGTCTTGATGAAGAAACACAAGTGAAAATTATGCCAGAAAGAACTTAGGAAGCTATAGGAAATCCTGTCACGATCCCTTCCCTAGGAGGAACAGGTTTATTCAGAGGAAAGCTAGTAAACCTATGTGGAAGGCTCGCCCGGATACCTATGACTGTCGATGGAACTTCAACAGAGGAAGACTTTTAGATTATTAAATTTGTTGAAGACAACACCCCGTTTACCATGCTCATAGGAAAACCTTGGATTGATAGAGAAAAAGCCAGACAAAAAGAGGAAGAAGAAGTTTTGGAACAAAAGAAGCAAGAGTTAAAAGACTTTATGACCAGAAGGATTGCACACTTGATTGAAAAACATAAGATAAGATCACATATATTTAATACCAGCAACTCCGATGTCGAGACTAAGAGAACACTAGAGGATCCGCAGAAGATTGAGTTACCTATTTTTTATAAAGAAGAAGTATTATCTAGGAACCCTAGGAAATACTTTCAACAACGTGAAGTAACTAAGACCACAGAAGATAAGCATCGGAATGGTAAAAGAATTACTGAGACGAAGCTCACTGGGAAGAAGGCTAGAAAGTTAAGAAAGAAAAGGGCTAATACTGTAAGGTTACAAGAGGTTCTAGAGGATACTTCGCAGATAGAAAAATTGCAGAATTGGAACTTCGCCGAGATATCAGAACAACGACATAGAGTAATTCGCCATGACGAAGCAATATAGCCATTGGGGCCGATATACCCGTTCAAATTTCACTCCGAACAGACAAAAAAGCAATAAAGGTTCATCATCCAACCATTGAAAAACACCATAACAGGTCGAATAAGAGTTAATGAAGGATCATAACCATTGCCAACAAACCATTACTAAGTTTCCTTACTTAGTCCATCGCGCCACGCACCGAGAATAATTTTTTCTAGTAAGAATTTGAGCACGAAACTTGAGATTAACTCACCTTGAGATTAACTCACCTTGAGATCATTACCTTGTTCCCATACTATTCACTGAAGTCTCTGAATTCCTTTCGCACCCGAGCTAGTTGACCCAAGATTGTATGTCGGATGAGCTCAACGCTGCTGAGAAAATCATTGAAGAAGTTTTAATTGACTTAATGACTAAGAGAGTCATTTCGGAGTGAGAAATGTCTACAGGTGTACAAGCATCGTCCTCAGGAGCATTTCCAGCTTACCCCTCCACTGCTCGAGAAGGACCATCCCGATTGCCTTCAGAAAGATGATCTAAGCTCAAAAATGACTTCGCCACTGTGAAGATAATCCCAGGTATCTTGCCTAATTATATCCCACCACTAAGCGACACAGTGAATCGAGACACTGTACCCAGAGACTTCAAATATGATGTGATCATTGCGTACCTCCTGAAAGGGGTGCGCATAGTTCGTGCTGACCAGGATAAGATCACAGCGCTGAAATTTAGTGATTTTAACCTTGGACATCTCAAGGTTTACAGTATGCTAACCCCACACAAGTACTTAACTATCACAAAAGGAAGGAACCCAAAGATTTTCCCTCAGCAATGGACCCATAATCTTGCGCAGTCAACCCTCCTCAATGTAATGAAGATTCCTCATTTCGGGAGGCATCAGGAAGTGAATGCATGCGTCAGATTGTTGTTGTCTTACTATCACGAAGGATACTTATGGTTGGATTGGTGCATCACTGTGGATCCGATTCTAATCAATCAGATCATAGGGCTAAGCATGTAGGGCCCTGACCTGCATGAGTTTTACCCTGGAAAGACCACAGATCGCGCTCTTGCCTAACTAATAAAAGACACATATGGTGATCTAAAGAAGGGCACATGATGTTACAAGGTAGCCTCCATTGAGAATGCAGCGGTGCGCCTTGGTTGCCAGCTGATCGCAAGGAAGTTAGTCCGCAATAACAGACCCACACAGGTGACTGGATTTGTAGTTGACCTCGTAGGGAAGTGTACGGAGGGAATACAAATGAACTGGGTAAAATACCTTGTAAATCAGCTTGAGCTTGACTATAGACAAGAACAAGACCAAGGGTATGACTTCCACTTTAGTTGGTTTCTGATACTCATCGCTTTCATCGCTTGGGAGCTACCAAAAGATGCCACTTTTCTGGATATCGAACCCTTCGAACCACTAGTTGCGAAGTTATGTACACTGTGGTACTCCAGCGACATGAACAAGCAATGGCAGTCCAATGCCGTCTTCCATGCTTATTACAACCAATTAAATAATGCAATCCAGTCTACACCACACCTCACACCAAACACACTTCATAGGTTTAGAACTTTGATCAAATTCAGCGCAGACCGCCACTTCACCTATATCACAGCGCATGCGGATAAGCATAAACAACAACTCCAGTCATACTACAAGTTGATAGAAGAAGACTTGGAGCAGATTACTAAGGAATGGTCGACGGACCTCCTTGTTCCAGTAGACCCCATAGAGATGTCCGATGTGGATAGCCCTAAAGATATGCCGGATACACTTGGACCGCACAAGACTAAGAAGGATGTGGAAGTTCAAGATATCCATAGCACATCCACGAAGACTACTTCGATCTCACCTGCGAAGGGAGGTGATGATGAAGAACTAGGTGGCATAGAAGTTGAGCAAAACAAAGGCGAGGTTACTTCGCCTGGAAAGGAGGAGGATCCCTCTAAGAAAAGGAATACTACCCCACCAAAGCCCTCATCCTGAAATAAAACTAAGGCCACCGGGACTACATTCAAGACTACCCTTACACAGGACAACTTTGACTTCCTGATCGCTGCGCTGAATGATACCTCACTAGAGATCACATAAAAGAAAGAAGCGAAGCAGGAGGAGGTATTCATCCAGATCAAGGGTGAAATTCAAGAACTGCATCACTATTTCTCAACAAGTACATATATTATGTATCTTCTATTGATGATTACTCACGCAGAACTTGGATTTACTTCTTGAAGTCAAAATGTGAAGTATTTGGTAAGTTCAAAGAATTCAAGGCACTAGTATAAAACCTAACAAAAAGGAAGATAAAGACGTTGAGATTGGACAATGGAGGGTAATTCACCTCAAATGAAATCTCATATTTATGCAAAGATGTTGGGATTAAGAGGGAGCTATGTACTGCCTATAATCCACAACAAAATGGAGTAGCAGAGAGAAATAATCATAAAATTATGGAAGCAGTGAAGGCCATGATCCATGATCAATATTTACCTATGTATCTATGGGAATAAACTACAATTATAGCTGTGTACATGCAAAATGGAAGTCCCCATCGAATTCTTGAAAATAAGACACCAGAGGAAATTTTTTCAGGAGATAAGCTAGAGTTCAACCACCTGAGGATATTTGTTTGTCATGTATATGTGTATGTCCCCAAGGAAAAGAGAACAAAGTTGGATCCATATGGAAATAAATGTACATTTTTTGGGTACAATGACACATTGAAGGTCTACAAAGTATACATTCCCGGTCATCGGAAGATCGATATTAGTATGGATGTCACCTTCGATGATGATGTAGATTTTCAAAATTCAAAGAAGGGTCGTGCAGAGGAATCTCATGATGAAGAGAATGGAGTTCCTAGAGCTGCGGAGACAAGAGAAGTGGAAGTGGAGGAATCCATTTCCGAGGATCAGGATATGGACAAACCACAGAGGCCCGTGGAGAAGCCTACACAAAAGAGAAGGCCAACTTGGGCACACAAGGCCATCAGATATGCAGAGATATATGGTTACCATGATGGATCATCTAGGAAAGTCAAGAAACCAAAACCATAGCCTAGATATGTGGAATTATTGTGGGATACCATTGATGTAGAGACTACCAGCTATAAATAAGTTGCAGGAAAGAAAGAATGGAAGGATTTCATGGTCAAGGAATACCAGTCAATAATGAAGAATGAAATTTGGGATGTGGTTCCCAGACCCGTTGTGAGCTCCTAGTGGATATTCAAGATGAAGCATGATGAATATGGAAGCATTGAGAAATACAAGGCTAGATTTGTATCACAAGGATTTTCTCATAAGGAAGGAATTGACTACAAGGAGAATTATTTTCTTGTGGAAAGATATGCTTCAATAAGGGTTTTTCTTTCAATAACTACTGTGATGAAATGGAAGGTTCATCAGATGGACGTGAAGACAACATTTTTGAATGGGGTAATAAACAAAGAGGTTTATGTGGAACAACCACAAGGATTTGAGACACATGACAGGGAGACACATGTGTGAATGTTAAAGAAGGCATTATATGGATTGAAGAAGGCACCGAGAGCATGGTATGGTCGGATTGATGGTTTTATGATGAGCTTGGGATTTACCAAGAGTAGTGAAGATTTTAACCTTTACTTCAAGGTTGAGGATGATGGACCAGTGATATTACTACTATATGTGGATGAGTTGTTCTTGATAGGAGTGGAGAAACTCATCATTGAGTGTAAGAGAAAACTCGTTGCAGAGTTTGAAACGAAAGACCTAGGTTTGATGGATACTTTTTGGGTCTAGAGGTATGGCAAAGGAAGAATGATATCTTCCTAAATCAGGGAAAATATGTTGTGGAGATCTTGAAGAGGTTTGAGATGTTATACTGTAATCCGATGGCTACACTGATGGAATCAAATATGAAGTTGCTAGATGATATGACTTCAGAGGTTGTGGATGCTACATTATATAGGAAGATTATTGGATCATTGATGTATTTGACAAAGACATGATGAGTGTTGGCACAAGGGAAGACCCAGGGTTCATCTCTAAGAACGCACCAACAAGACCTAACTATTGGCCCTTTCGGAAACACCTGTGAAGAAGATGCAGTCTCATTCGAAGTAGCAATAGGGGGTTGTAGGACACATGTGTCTACAAACAAAGGAAATACAAAGTGGATCCAAGGCAACAACACACAACAACCTAGTTATTATTTATCTCCTTTAAACCTACTGTGTGAGCTATATCTCAGATCTAACACAATGATGAAATAACAGAATAACATAAGGAAAAAGAAAACAACATCAACCATGAAACACAAAATATACGTGGTTCACCCTCTCCCTAGGGATACATCCACAAAACTACTCTTCTTGATATTATATGAAAACATACAGTTCTGTCTATGCTCTTAGCTTGCAGATATTCCTCTCCTTCTCTCCCCTCCCTGTGCACCCATCTGCAGGGTTGATCTTTGCACCTAGTTGAATATATTACAATCCCAAAGTGGTCTCACACACAATACTTCTCTCTCACCACGACGATAATCACTCCACCACAACAATAACGATGAACTCTGAACTAACCCCCCCCAGGTCCTCTAGACCTTTATTTATACAATACAATAACTCTTAGATAGTCTTAGGTTGAAACCTATGTGTCAAAACCCCAAAAGACCAAAACCCTAGGTGTCTAAAACCCTAGATCAACTTGACCCGCATTTTTTGGGCTTCGGCCGACCTGTCTTTCCTTCTTTCCCGCGAGGTGCTCAAAAGCATCCATTGGTGGATTTTTTGTCTTGCTAAGTTGTCCACGATCCATCTTCCGTGTTGATCTATTCTCCTCAATATTCTCATCCAACGACCCATTTTCTCTTACTTTTCTCCTTATTTTCTGCTTCTTTGACCACTTTGACCCAATCTCAGTCAATGTTCCTTCCACGCAGTTCACACTTCATCTTTTATTTTCTTTTTTATTCACTTCCTTTATTAATCCATACCCAAGGGCCAGTAGGCCCCCAACACTCACATGTGACTCATCCTGAGGCACCATAGGTCTGAAACTTTTGTTTTTCTTTGACTTCAGACTGCGCGGAGCAGCCTGTGCTTTCTGATCTATCCTTCCCCACTATGTGCAAACTATCTTTTATGTGTATGGTACCCAGTTTCAAGTGCACCTGATACCTATACCCTTCTCCTTTTGCTTTTACGGGGAGCTATGAGGCAGTTAATTGTCATAGTACAATTTCAACCGGCTTCCATTCACCAAACCTTCCTTCCATTCTCCATTCAAATTCTTCAACTGTGCAACTCCTCCTTCTATAACATAGGAAACCTCATGTGGCCCAAGCCAATGTGTCCTGAACTTCCATGAATGATTCATGAACTTGCTATCATATACCAATACCAGATATCCTTTCTTAAAGGCTTTCTTCTTGATATGTTTATCTTGATAAGCCTTTTCTCTTTCCTTCTGTACTTGCTAATGGAATCCTGCAATAAATTTTTCTTCCTCTAGTTCTACCAACTGCGCAAGCCTATTTATAACAGCGCCGGTGTCATCCATGTCTGTAAATGCTGCAATTCTTAAGCTAGGAACTAAATATTCCATAGGTACAACTGCTTCTAGACTATAAACCAACTTAAAGGGAGTCTGCATTGTCAACTTCTTGCAAGTGGTTCTATAGGCCCATAAAACTCCTGGTACTCTCAAATATCAATCATCTCTATCCACACTATCTGAGAGAAGTGATCATCAACCTTTATGATGGCCAACAACTATGAATTTGGTAGTGTATCCTCCAAGCTAGTAGGTTCCTCTCCATTTTCTAACCTAGACAAGTGGTCAAGTCCCTTGTTCATTCTCCCTGGCTTGAACACAATCTCAAAATCATATTCCTGGAATAACATAAGCCATTTGCATATTCTTCCCCCAACACTGGCTTGTTGACTAGGTATTTCAATGCAAAGTGATCGATGAACATATTAAAGTGTCCTCCCAACAAGTAGTAATGAAACTTCTACAGTGCATACACTGTGGCTAAACCTTCTCTCTCAGTGGTAGTGTAATTTATATCAGTTGTTGAGAGATTCCTGCTAGCAAAGGCTAAAGGATGGTCAATATATTATGATCCTGGTTGTGATAGCACTTCTCCCAATGCAATAGAGGATGCATCGACATGGACATGAAATTCCTTACTCCAATCTTGGAAAACTAGAATAGGCGCAATGACCATTTTCTATTTCAGTGTGTCAAAGCTCTGTTGGCATTCTTCTATCCATTGAAACTGGCAATATTTCTTTAAAATCTTCTCCATGGGTGTTGTAATCTGTGCATAACCCTTAATGAACTTTCTGTAGTATCCAGTATATCCCAAAATAGTACGCAGCTATCTAACTGAAGTAGGAGGGGGTAGATCAACAAAAATGACAATCTTGGATAGATCTACCAGCAACCCCTGATTACACACAATATGGCCTAGAAACACTCAAAAGGGTGAAAAGAAGACACACTTATTCATGTTCAGGGAAATATGACATTGCCTGCACTTATCCAACATTAGTATTAAACATTAAATATGATTTTTCAATAAGCTAAAAACAGTCCAATCATCAAAATATGCTTCCAAAAATTTATGTAAAAATTCCTGGAATGATTCAACCACCACCCTAGAAAAGATGGATGGTGCATTATTCAATCCAAAAGGAATCAATGTGTACTGGTGTAATACTCTGTTTCCCCCAGTTTGTAAAAATAACTGGACTGGCCAAGAACTGTGGCAAACTCAGAAATGTGAATATGTGATGTGAATGGACCTTGTGGAAAAGGTCGATGAATGTGAATTATATTATGAATTTATATTGCAGGACTGCTAAGAGGGGAATATGTTGAAAAAGAGACCACGATGGAGGTGGAAGATACCTGGAAAGGTGGCGTTAACTTCCACCGAGAATCAATACCATATTTGGACTCCACTGGCCCGGAGAACCAAAAGCGGCTCACTGGCCCCGAATTAAATATCTTGCAGGCTGGTAGGTAGATGGCTCCTCAGGAATTAATGAGGGATGGGGAGGTGAACCGCCCATCCGTAGAGCCGTCAGGCTTGACCAGTGTGAGGGAAATCGCGCCACACATAACCTCGCAAGAGGATAAGGCGTGGGGGAGAAGCGATTTGGGGGTAGACGCGAGGGGAGGAAGAGAACTCTGGAGATATGTAGAGTGAGTGATAGCAGGGAGGAAGGAGAGTAATCTTCACTCCTGGTCACTGGTAAACAGAGACGCATTCTCACAGCATCGTGGTCTCAAATCAGGGGTGGCTAGTGGTAAATCCGTTGGGAGTCGCTGAGCCTACGGTTGGGTGGAAACGAGCACCCCTCTCAGCAGTTGTATAACCCCTTGTGTTATTTCTGATAAGTGTTTTGCCTTTGGCATCTTGAAATATATATAGTTATGCTGAAATTTATGTTTATAAGCTATGAAATGGTGAATGATTTCAGAGTAAGAATGTCTGTATAGTGTTTTGATCAGTACTGGTAGATGCATGTTTATAATGGAAAGACTACGTATGGCTTATGTCTTCATAAATCGCTATTTATATGCATACTAATCTAATTCAGACTGCATGTCTAATTCGTGGGAGAAAGGTACCCTTATCTGCCTCAGATAGTACCCTGGGTAAAAACCTCCCCATAGAGATACCCTCCTTGAAAATCCCATCAAGAACTGGGAAAGAGAATGTGAAGGCGCAA
>ML786290.1:657478-671749 GCA_009831015.1 Picea engelmannii
AGTAGAGTCATATAGCCAAGCTGAGAGATATCTCTTCAAGGGACCTAGAGGAAATTTTTTACACTTTCTAAATTTGATAATCAAGATGTTATTGCATGAGAAGAACATCTTGAAGATACAGTAGTTGGATGGATTCGGAAGGGCTAATGTTCAAGAATTCAAACAACGACAATGACACAAAGGCTAGACATATGCGTAGTGGGAAAGCGTTCAAAGAAGTTCCTCTTGCGAACCTGTTTAAGTAGAACTACAGGGACGAGGGTTTCTATAGTGGAGAAGAGGCATATCTGACAGACGCAGAGCATTCAAAACCTGCTAGGACAGAGGAAGGGAAAGCTGAAGAACCTCACCAGGACGAGCCATAAAATTCAGGAACTACGCAGACTATTGAAGTAAGTACTATTACTCCTCCTATTGTTTCAACAACACTAAGCAATCAAAATATTCAAAGTCACTAGAGTCCTTAGAGTACTATTACTACCAGTTCAACATATACTCAAACATGAAACCTAGGTAGCTCTATGGCAGATGAGATGAGGCTCCCTATCTTTAGGGGAGATGGATCTAAATATCCTGATCAACACTGGTTCCTATGTGAAGTTGTATAGAATATTAATAATGTCACCCACAAAGTTGTTAAAAGAACTCAGTTTAGTACTAACCTAAGGGATTGCACACTGAGCTGGTACATGAAGCTTGTCCAAGGACTTGGACAGCCCAAGCCACTGAATGAGATCAAGAATGTGTTTATTTCAGAGTTCAAGAAACCCAAATTGGAGTCACAATGTATTTCAGAGCTAAAAGAGATCAAGCAGAAGGTAGTCAAACCTGTTTGGGAATTCGATCAGAGATTCAAGACCTTAACAAGCCAGTTGACTTTTCAAATCCCATATGAGAAGAACAAGGAATGGTTCATCGTTGCTCTCTTACCACACATCAGAGTTCCTCTAATGCAATATAATATTTCTTCACAGGCTGAGGCGCTGGAGATCGCCATGAAGATAGAATCAACCCCTATGGGAGAGTCCATCTCATGTATGAGTCAAATCTTGAGTCAACTAACTAGTTTGTCTCTGCAGGTCGAAGATATGAAGAAGGACAAGGGAAAAGATAAAAGAGAAGACATCTGGTGTGTCATATGAAAATCAGAAGACCATGACAAGGAAAACTGTGCTCTATTCCATGAATACTTTGCCTCTGGAGCTCTGAGCCCTTTGAATCAAGTCACCCTACCCTAGTGCGAGGTATGCAGAAATAGACACCGCTTAGGTGAGTGATATTACATGAAAAAATATGTTCAGACACCCAAACATTTGTATTTCACATTCTATAAGTCCATGGGGAATGATGATATGGATTATAGGGCTTATGACCTCATGCATGAAAGATCAAGGGATATATACAAAATTCAAGGAGAATTACATCAGGAAGGAAACACTACGTAGTACAATTCTCCAGGAAGAGGAAACTTCAATCCTCACGGTGGATTCATAGGAAGAGGATGAGGAGGAGGTGTGGTTCGAAGTCAAGGACAAATCATCTGTTATAACTGCTCACAACCAGGACACTTAGTGAGGGAATGTCAGAACCCTTGTACTACTTGCAGCTATTGTAGTTCATTCGAACATGTCATCGAAGATTGTCCTGTGCTGCTAACTAAGCTTCGGGAGAGACGAGGATCTCAGCAGAACCCACAAGTGAAAATGATATACGCTGAACCTCACGGAGAATACCCTAGTTCGATGTTATCACTAGAGGAGGCTCTGTTATAGGATAAGACATAATGACCCCGGGAAATACTACAGAAGAATCAGGAATTAGGAAAGCTATAGAGAAGACCCAAACTTTTGATGCAAAGAAAGAAAGACAAATATTTGAGGAGGCAAGAAAATAATTCAAAGGAGACCAAGGTTCTTCATCAAAGACATGATCAAAATTAAGAGAATATGGAATTCCTCTGGCATTCAATCAGTCTGTTTTTCCCAAAGAAGGAAAATAGGTAAGCAAGCTCATGGAATTTTTAGATACTTGTCTTAAGTAGACTCGGGATGAAAGCATTGTACAAGAGCTTCAAAATTTAATCAAACAGTATGATATAGGAAAGATAGACCCCTTACTGAATAGAGAAGTACACCAAGTATCTGAAAAGAGAAGGACAAATAAGGAATTACACTTGAATTCTCAAATTAGAGAGTATGATATCGACTATGTGGTCCTCAACTTAGGGTCGGAGGTCAATGTCATGACGAAGAAAACCTGGGAACTGATGTGAAAACCTAAGTTGATCTATTCCCATATTAGGCTTAGGATGGATAATCAGCAAGTTGTAAGCCCCTTTGGAAGATTGGAACATGTCCCTTTGGACATCGTTAGAGTAAGGACGTTTACATATTTTGAGATGATAGAGATAGTTGATGACAACTGTCCTTACCCTATGTTGTTAGGAATTGATTGGGATTTCAATAATTCTACTGTGGTTGATTTAAATAAAAGACGAATGATGTTTGAAGGAGATGGCCTTAGGGTCATTTCACCTTTAGATCCCGATGAAGGTCAACGATACACATATCCCATCAGAGAAGAAGACCGCGCATATGAGCTAGAGAACATATACAAATTAACAGCCAGACCACAAGATTACATTAATCCTACAACATATGGGAACCTAAGCTGGAGAAGTGACAATGCATGTTCATCAGATTTAGAATAAGCACTGAAGAACTGGCAGAACAAAATGTATGAAGTATCTACAAGGAGATGCGCTACATTAACCAGAGAAGTTCGCTGGATCGACACAACAGTAAGTAACTTACCCATCTTTGATGGTCTGAACCCTTTAGAAACCTTCTTGTCGAAATTTGAATAAAGTGTACCAACGCAACAAATATTGTTGGCAATGGATGAGGCCTTTAAAGAAACACTATCAAGATGGTGGGGGACACACAAAAACAACATTACAGACTAGGTAGAATGCCGCACTTTGATGTCAGTGCACTTTGATGTCAGTGTGGTTCTTAGAGAAAGTAGAAGGCTGCAAAGTTCGGTACACAGGTCGAAGCTACCCAAAGGACCATGTGAGAAGTTGTGAGGAAGCCTGGAGAAACATTAATCAAGAGAAGTGGGTGCACAAATTCATTAACACGCTGGACACAACCCCTATCAACTGGTACCTTCAAGCAGAGTTGCACCTCATCACTGTAGATTGGGAAGGTATGACTTAGAATTTTGTAACTACCTTCTTATTTGAAATTCAATATACTTTAGTAGATCAAGCGTTACATATTGTAAGATAGAAATTAGTTGAGGAGGCCTCTAGCCTCCCTTTAGAATAATAATAGGACAAATGGACTGCGCCCCTCCAGAAAATGCAAGGCTATTACAAAATCAATGTTGATGAAGATGATGATCCGAGGAAGGTGAACATCATAGAAACATAGGGACAAAGAGATGTGGAAGGACCAGGAGTTGAGCTACCTTTCATTGGACAACTGATCAAGATCAAGAAAGTCAATATTGGAACAGTTGAAGCATTCAACAAGATATTCGAGACAACGCTCACAAACATTTGTAGTGTGAATAGGGATGACTGGGATTTAAGTGTACCGGCAGTACTATGGGCCTATATAACCACTTGCAATAAGTTGACAATGTAGACACCTTTTAAGTTGGTTTATGGTCTAGAAGCCATTGTCCCAATGAAATATTTGGTACCCAGCCTAAGAATTGTTGCCTTTACAGATATGGACAACACTGGTGTTGTTCGAGAGAGGCTTTCACAGTTGGTCGAACTAGAAGAAGACATATTTATTGAAAATTTCATCAACAGGTTCAGAAGGAAAGAGAGAAGGCCTACCACGACAAACACATCAAGAAGAAGGCATTTAAGCAAGGTGATCTAGTATTGGTATATGAAAGTAAGTTCATGAAGCATCCTGGGAAGTTTAGAATGCATTGGCTCAGGCCATATGAGGTCGCCTATGTTACAAAAGGAGGAGTTGCACAGTTGAAGACTTTGAATGGAGAATGGAAGGAGGGATTAGTAAAGCGAGCCGGTTGAAATTGTATTGTGACAACCAACTGCCTCACAACTCTCAGTAAAAGAATAAGGAAAAGGCTCTAGGCACCAGGTGCAGTTGAAAATGGGTACCAGACACATAAAAGGCAGTCTTCACAAGGAAGGAAAGGAGGCATAGAGCATAAAGCAAAGGTTTCACTGCGCAATATGAAGTCGAAGTAAAATAGAAAGATAAGATCTGTAGTGCCTTGAGACAATTCATAGGTGGTGTTGGCGGCCTGTTGGCCCTTGGGTATGGAAGTAAGTGAAAATCAAGGAAGAAAAGGAAAAATGTGAACTGTGTGGAAGACACAGTGACTGTTACTAGGTCGAAGTGAGAAGAAAAGAAGAAAAGAAGGAGTGAAGTAAGAGAAAGAAATTCGTTGGACGAGGAGCTCAAGGATGACATATCAACAAGGAATATGGATCATGGACAACTCAACAAGCAAAAAAAACCACCGTTGGATGCTTTGGAGCACTCCGTGTGAAGGAAGGAATGATAGGATGGCAAAGCCCTGAAAAAGCGGGTCAAGTTGACCTAGGGTTTTAGACACCTAGGGTTTTGGTATCTAGGGTTTTGACACCTAGGTTTCAGCCTAAGGCTATAGGTGAGTGATTGTAATGTATAAATAAAGGTCAAGAGGACCTGGGTTGGGTTGTTGTCGTTCTAGTTTTGTTAGTAACATGAGCGATTATTGTGTGAGAGAGAGGAGTGATGAGTGTAAAATCCTTCTCGTATTGTAAAATCTTCAGCTGGGTGTGGAGATCAGTGCTACAGCTGGGTGTGAAGGAAGGGGAGAGATAGAGAGAAGAATAAAGAAGATCTGCTAGCTGAGAGTGAAGACAAGAAATATATTCTTCATCTTAATATATTATAAAGCATAGTTCTATGGATGTATCCCTAGAGAGAGGGCGAACCACGTACATCTTGTGTTGTGTGTGATTGATGCTCTGTTCTTTTCCCTTTGATATACTATTATTGAATTACCGTGTTAGATCTGATAGATAGTTGTGCGGAGTAGATATAAGAGGGTACTTGATATATAAATGTTGTGTTGTTCTTGTATTAGATCCACTTGATATTCCCCCTGGTTGTATACATCTCTATCCTACAATCCCCCCATAGCTACTTCGGGTGAGAATGCATCTACCTCACAGGTGTTGTTGAAAGGGCCAATAGTTAGGGCTTGTTGGTGCGCTCTTGGAGCTGAACCCTCTGTCTGCCCCTGTTCCAATAGATCTTCCTTGGAAATCCTGATCTAGTGATAACCTGAAAGGCTGTCTGTGAAGGAGTAGACTTCATGTCCTCCTACATTATCTAACACTTTGTCAATAAATGGTGTAGGGAATGGATCATGTAAACATGCATCATTCAGTTTCCTCAAGTCTACACAGATTCTGATATCTCTTGTCTTCTTATCTTGAACCACCATAGGGCTAATCCATTCTGATTCATCAACAGGTTCTATGATTTATGCTTCCAACATTCTATCTAATTCAATCTTGACTTTCTTCTTATATTTTGGATTCAATCTATAGGGTCTCTTCTTGACTGGCCTTGCATCTAGTTTCAAGGAGATCTTCATTTCTCCCATTCACCCTTTAATTCCCTTCATATCAGTGAACTTGGTTGGAAACAAGTCCTGGTACTCATGCAATAATTTAGTGATCTTGTCAATAGTGGCATCATCCTAATAATATCCAATGTTTGTGAGCGTAGGTGCTTGCTCTGTTCCAATGTTAACTTTCTTGATTTTGATTGGCTGTCCAATAAAAGGTATTTCGAATCCTGGTCCTTCTATATCTCTTTGTCCTTCTGTTTCTGCAATGTTCACATTCCTAGGATCATCTTCTTCATTAGCATTAATATTGTAACAACCTTGCAATTTCTAAAGAGGTGCAGTCCATTCATCCTCTTCTTGCTCAACAGGGCGGGTGGGTGCCTCCTCAAAGACCGTCTGTCTCACAACCTATAAAGCTTGATCCATTGTAGGGTATTGAATTTCAAATAAAAATGTAGCTACAAAGTTCTGAGTCATACCGTACCAATCTGTAGTGGTGAGGTGCAGTTCTTCTTGAAGATACCAATTGATAGGGGTTGTGTCCAAAGTGTTAATAAATTTATGCGCCCACTGCTCTTGAGGAATTCTACTCCAGTCCTCCTCACAACTTCTCACATGGTCCTTCAGACAACTTTGACCTATGTATCTAACTTCACACCATTCTACTTGGTCTGAAAAGCGCACTGTCATCAAAGTGTGACATTGCACCCAGTCTGCGATGTTATTCTTGTGTGTCTCCCACCATCTTGCTGGCGTTGATTTCAAGGACTCATCCAGTGCCAACATCCTCTCCTGTACTGGTACAACTTCCTCAAATTCCAATAAGAAAATTTCTAAATTATTTAAACCATCAAATGTGGGCAAATTACTTACTTATGTGTCAATCCAATGAACTTCCATGGTTAATCTAGCACATCTCCACATAGATACTTCATACATTTTGTTCTGCCAGTTCTCTAGTGCTTCTTCCGAATCTGATGAGCATGCGTTGTCACTTCGCAAGCTTAAATTCCCATTTGCTGTAGGATTAATGTAATCTTGTTATCTTGCTATCAATTTATATATATTCTCAATCTCGTATGCGCAGTCTTATTTTCTGATGGGTTCTGTGTATCTGTGACCTTCATCTAGATCAAGAGGTGCAATGACTCTAAGGCCATCACCTTCAAATGTCATTCTTATTTTCTTTAAGTCAACCACAATGGAATCGTTGAAAGCCCAATCAATTCCTAATAGCACAGGATAAGGACAATTATCGTCAACTATCTCAATCACCTCGAAGTTTGCAAACATACTTACCCCATCAATGTCCATAGAGACATGCTCTAGCCTTCCAAAGGGGCTTACTGCTTGCTGATTAGCCATCCTGAGACTGATAGGGGAGTAAATCAACTTAGGTTTTCCCATCAAGACCTAGGTCTTCTTTGTCATAACATTTACTTCAGACCCTAAGTTGAGGACCACATAGTATATATCATAATATCCAATCTGAGCATTAAGGTGTAGTTCCTTATTTGTGCTTCTCTTCTTAGATACTTGATGTACTGCTCTATTCAGCAGGGGATCTATCTTGTCTATCTCATATTGTCTGATCAAATTTTGTAGTTCTTGTACAACTCTTTCATCCTTGATCAAATTAATGCAAGTGCATAAGAATTCCATAAGCTTGCTTGCCTCTTTTCCTTCTTCGATCGAAGCAGACTGATCAAATTCCAGAGGGATTCCACATTCTCTCACTTTTGGTTGTGCCTTTGATGAAGAAGCTTGATCTCTTCCAAATTATTTTCTTTCCTCAAATGTGTGCTTTTCTTTCCTTGGTTCAAACACTTGTGCCTTTTCTGCATCTCTTCTGACCCTTGATTCTTCTGTAGTCTTTCCTGGGGTCACTTTGTCTTCTCCTGCAACAATGCCTCCTCTAGTGATAAAAACAACTCTAGGATCCTCTCTGCGAGGTTTTGCTGAGATTAGTTGTAATTTTTGGTTACCTCCTTGTCTCTCCTGAAGTTTGTCTAGCAACACAAGACAATATTCAATGACATGTTCAAATGATTTGCAGTAGCTGCAAGTGGTACAAGGGTTCTGGTAGTCCCTTTCCAAGTGACCTGGATATGCGCAGTTATAAAAAATGATCTGACCTCGACCTTGACCCATGCCTCCTCCTCATCCTCTTCCTCTGAATCCACCATGAGGGTTGAAGTTACATCTTCCTGGGGAATTAAACTATGTAGTATTTACCTCTTGTTTCATCTCTCCTTGAATCCTATATGTATCCCTTGACCTTTCATGCAGGAGGCCATAATCCCTACAATCCTTCTCATCATGCCCCACAAATTTACAGAAGGTGCAATAAATATTTGTAGGTGTCTGAACATATTTTTGCATGTAATAGAATTCACCAGGGCGATGTCTATTTCACCTCGCACCAGGGTAGAGTAACCTGCTTCAAAGGGATCAGAGTTCCAGAGGGAAAGTATTCATGAAATAGGGGACAATTCTCCTTATCACGGCCTTATGATTTTCATATGATACACCATATGTCTTCTCTTTTATCTTTTCCATTGTCTTTCATCATATCTTCGACCTGTAAAGATAAGCTAGTTATCTGACTCAAAATTTGACTCATGCCTGAGCTGGATTCTCCCATAGGGGATGATTTGAGTTTCATGGTGATCTCCAATGCCTCAGCATGTGAAGAAACCTTCTGTTGCATTAGAGGGACTCTGATGTGTGGTAGGAGGGAAACAATGAACCATTCCTTGTTCTACTCGCCCAGGATATGAAAACTCAACGACCTGTTAAGGTTTTAAACCTCTGATCAAACTCCCAAATAGGTTCAACTACTTTCTGCTTGATTTTTTTCAGTTATGTAATGCATTGTGACTCCTACTTGGGTTTCTTGAATTCCACACTCAATGCARTATTGATCTTGTTCAGAGGTTTGGGTTGTGCAACTCCGTTAACAAACTTCATGTACCATCTCAGTGTGTGGTATCTCAAGGTAGTATTAAACTGATCCATCTTAACTACTTCATCATTGACTTTCTTAATACATACAACTTTGSAKAAAAACTAGTGTTGATCAGGATCTTTAGATCCATCTCCCCTAAATATAGGTAGCCTCATTTCATCTACCATATATATTCCTAGGTTTTCTGACTGAGTATGTGTTGAACTGCTGGTAATAGTGCTCTGATTTCTCTAATAAATCTGACTACTTTGGTTACTTAATGATGATAAAACAACAAGAGGATTAATAGTACTTACTTCAATAGTCTGCGCAGTTCCTAAAGTTTCTGATTCTTCTCAGAAAGGTTCTATAGTCTTCTCTTCCTCTGGCCCAATGGACCTCGAATGTTCCTCGATCAATAACTCTTCCTCTTCTCTAATGTAGAACCCTTCATCCTATGCCAATGGCTCGTGGCTCTGTTCAAAAAAGTTCACCAGAGGAACCTCTCTGAAGGTCCTCCCACTGTGCGTATGTCCAACTTCTACGTCACTGTCACTGTCTGAGTTCTTGAACATTAGCTTTTCAATACTACCAATTACTATATCTTCAAGATGTTCTTCTCATGCAATAGCATCTTGATATTCAACTTCAAGAAGTGTACAAATTTTCCTCTAGCTCCCTTAAATAATATCTCTCTTCTTGGCTATATGACTCTACTCCGTCAATAGAAAACTCGGTGATGTACCCTCCAATGGTGCTATCAAACTAGTGATCTACTTCTCTTGATATGGCGTTATCAACTCTCTTGACCTTCTTGATCATCGTCGATATCCAAACCACAGGTGGTCTATATCTGACCTCAAATTGTGTATCTGCCAATCTGGCTGACCACTCGTATAGCTCCTTATGAATGCCTCCAAATAAAATCTCATGTATATCAATAAAGATACACCTTCCCAACCAATCCTCTGTACTAAGATTAGGGTTTTTGTTCTGAGCTTCAATGAAGTCCTTTTCTTGTTCTTCTATCCACTTCTGAATATCTGTCTTCGATGGGAATCACCTTGAAATTCCCTCAAGAAGATCTCGGTCCCGACAACGGAACCATTTGTTGGCACAGGGGTAGACCCAGGGTTCAACTCTAACAACACACCAAAAATCCCTAACTACTGGCCCTTTCGACAACACCTGCGAAGCATATGTAGTCTCACCCGAAGTAGAAATAGGGGGTTGCAGGACACATGTGTCTTTAACCAGAGGAAATACAAAGTGGATCCAAGGCAACAACACATAACAACCTAGTTATTATTTATCTCCTTTAAACCTACTGCACGAGCCATATCTCAGATCTAACACAATGATGCAATAACAAAATAACATAAGGAAAAAGAACACAACATCAACCATAGAGACAAAAAATATACGTGGTTCACCCTCTCCCTATGGATACGTTCATAGAACTACGTTTCTTGATATTATATGAAAACATACAATTCTAACTACGCTCTTAGCTTGCAAATCTTTCTCTTCTTCTCTCCCCTCCCTGCGCACCCAGCTACAGGGTTGATCTTTGCACCCAACTGAATATCTTACAATACCAGAGTGCTCTCACACACAACACTTCTCTCTCACCACAACAATAATCACTCCACCACAACAATAATGATGAACTCTGAACTAACCCCCCCTAGGTCCTCTAGACCTTTATTTATACATTAAAATGACTCTCAGATAGCCTTAGGTCAAAACCTAGGTGTCTAAACCCCAAAATACCAAAACCCTAGGTCAACTTGACTTGTGTTCTTCAGTCTTTTCCAGCCTGCCTTTCCTTCTTTCTTGTGAGGTGCTCCAAAGCATACATTGGTGGATTTTTTCGCTTGTTGAGTTGTCCATGATCCATCTTCCTTGATTATCTATTCTCCTCATTCTTCTCGTCCAATGACCCATTTTCCATTACTTCGCTCCTTCTTTTCTTCTTCTTTGACCACTTCGACCAAATCTCAGTAAATGTGCCTTCTGTGTAGTTCACACTTCGTCTTTTATTTTCCTTTTTCTTCGCTTCCTTTCTTAATCCATACCCAAGGGCCAACAATGATATATATGTTTTGTTATGAACACACTGAGTCAATACCTGGTTGACCCCAGACGTGTCTACCTGATTGTAATAAAACATGTGATGAGGTACCTTAAAGGTACAATGGATTATGGGCTCAAGTATGTTGCAGATAGTGAGATCAGTCTACTTGGATATTCAGATTCAAATTGGGTTGGTAGTGTTGCAAACCATAAAAGTACATTAGGATGTTGCTTCACTTTGGGATCTGGTATGATTTCATGGATCAGTATGAAGCAACCATGTCTATCACTTAGTACGGTTGAGGCAGAGTATGTGGTAGCATGTGCAACAAGTCGCGAAACAATGTGGCTTCGAAAATTGCCAATTGGATTGTTCAATATTGCGATGGAGGTGACCTGTATCTTGTATGACAACCATAATTGTATAAAGTTGTCAGAGAACCCGATGTCTCATGATAAGTCAAAGCATATCGAAATCGGGTATCACTATATCAGGGATATGGTTTAGAAGGGAGCATTGAGGCTCCAATATGTGGCTATCGATAAGTAGGTTGTGGATGTGCTAACAAAGTCATTGTCAAGGATGAAGTTCGAGTACTTTAGAGACAAGCTCAGCGTAGTCCCTCTTCAGAGGGAGTGATGGATTCAGATGTTAATGCAGGGTAGTGGATGTCATGATGGCATGTTGTAGCTATTGGAGAGCTACCCACCGAACCTAGATGCATGCTGAAGAGACAAGGTACATATATTATCATAGGGTACTAGATGTCATGCATAATATATCTGAGTTTTATACGAGAAACTGGATAGTCTCATGATGACATGTTGTAGCTATTAGAGAGCTACCCATCGACTCTGGATGCATGTTGTGAAGTCACTATGGATTTTCTGTGATGTATATATTTGTGTGTATGACATTCAATGGTAATGAGCTCGTGCAGATGGCAACATTGTTAGAGTCTGTGCCGGATAGAATACCTTCCTCATTAAGAGGGAGTGTTGAGATTTTATGTAATTTCATAAGTTATTCCTAAGTGTAATTGTATTGGTTATTCCTAAGTGTAATTGTGAAAGGTTTTATTGATAAGTCATGTCTTTTAGGTATTTTAGAATATAAATAGAGGTTATATCGAGTCATTTTGATGACTCATTGAATATAAGTACAAGAGAGTAGTACACACTTATCTATGAGGTTATTCTTTGTTTGTGTCTGAGTTTATTTGGTTTTTATTTCATGAAAGAGAATTGTATGACATTATACATGTTGGAGGAATCTATACTGAGGAAAGTTTGCAGGGTTTTCTCCCCCTTGAGGGTTTCCCTGAAGATATATATTATTTTTCTATGGATATCTATCTTTGAGTTGTGATCCTTTTGCATATTAAATAATAATAAAAGAATATAATACTTTAACTGTTGGAAAAACATAAAATTTCAACAACAAGAAGTTGTAAATCTTCACAATTAGCAATGATTTGAAGGTAATACGTGCTTCTTTTATTTATGAGAGATCTAGCACCCTTATCAAACAAAACAAGCCAAAAAAACATAAAACAATGCCTTTATCTCTCATAAGATAAGGCAAAAATGCATAATCCATGATACAAAGTCGATAGGTCTTTCTAAGACCCCCAAATATTCCTCTAAGTTGAAGTAAAGAATCTCAAGTATCAAATCATCCCATAGAATAGTGTGCTCAAAGCTCACACGTGTGGCTCAAAAAGTGTATAGTTCATTCCCAAATGGAGAAAATATGGCTCAAGAAGTGAAACATTTCCTTTAAGAGGTGCAAAGTTTCATATCTAAGGTGCCTCAAACCCTCCAAAGGGTGTGACATCATCAAAAGGTGCCATGTCATCTCAAGGAGAAACCCAATGTCTCATCAAGAGAGTCCAATCGTCATAAAGGTGAGATGTCCAAGATCCTAGGGCAACGTGTCATCATCCAAATGTAACGTCCTATTATCACACAATTTGTAGTTTGGGAAAATCCCAACCCAAGAAACAAGTGTGTGACATAACTTAGGAAACCTATCACTATCACCTCAATAGATATCCCCCTCATTTTAGTGATGGACAAGTCCAACACAATGGAGGCTTCCCGGGTGGCCCTAGGGGGATTGCAATGGTAGAGGCCAAGAGATGAAGAAACCACCCCTATAGGTTATGATTAAAAGGTCTTGAGGCTTGATAGGTGATGAGTATAGGTCAAGGAAAAATACTGTTAGCCTATGGCTTACTTTTACCAATCACTAAGTCTAAATTGTCACCTATATTTGAATTATCCATTTAGGATATTAGTAATATATCCTCAAGTGATGGCTAATGATTTAGTTAAGATTGCCTAGCCTAGTCATCATGCATGATTTTAGGATCTAGAGAAAATCTCTCTATGAGGTGGCATCACCAATTGTACTATAAATATGTAACATTGGAGTGAATACATTGTGTGTTGGCTAGTAAGCCTTTTCCGCCATGTTGTTCTTATTGTCTATATTTTATCAATTGGTATCAGAGCTTGTATGGTCTTAAGGGCCTAATAACTTCTCCATGTTTGTAACAACCCTAGCTAAATGATTGCTTAAGATTTATCAAGTATAATTAATTAATTAATTAATTGTCCTAATGTGTATTAGTTAAATAATGATTATTTATTAATAATATTAATTAATTAATTAATTAATAATTTATTTATTGATTAATATATGTTGATTAATTAACACATTTAATGTTGGGTATCGAATTAAAGACTTAATAACTTTTAATTCATTATTAAGAAAACTTTACGTATGCAAGGATAAAACATTGAATGAAGGGATAAGGTATTGAATGGAGGGATAAGGTATTAAATGGAGGGATAAGGTGGGTGGCACTAAAATAAGGTAGGAGGCGGTGAATGGAGGGAGGATATGAGGGGGAAGAGGCATTCGGGAGGAGGAAATTTGGAAATTTGGGGGAAAGAAGGAAACATTTGGAGATTAGGGACTATATGTGTTTTCTGGTTTTGTATTTTCTGGTGGGGAGTTTGGATGGACTGTTACAGGGGTGCACTAGGTTGCTGGGAGTTTTGGGCTCGGGGGCCAAGATTCCTCACAAAATCTTGGAGCTAGGGAGCTGGATAGGCTCTGTTCCTAGCTGGCAGGGAGGAAGGATTCGGTTTTGGGTAGAGTTTGGGTAGAGCAGTAGTGAGGACAGACGGAGATTGGAGAAATAGCATCAGACAGAGGTATGTATTTTTGTGAATATGCTGCATTATGTGGTTGTTACGTAAATTTTATTTTCATGATGTTCATAACTAAAATTTATGCTAAATAATAAACGATTATAAATTGATGATTAAATTGTGTAGGATATAATTTCCTTATTCTTATTTTAGCTGGTGTTTTATAAGGCTCTGTGGGGACAAATACCTTACACATGGTATCAGATCCTTGGTTTAAAAACTTGGACTAGGGCCTACCCACCTAGTCAATTTAG
The DNA here is from genome assembly GCA_009831015.1 of Picea engelmannii. Taxonomy (NCBI): domain Eukaryota; kingdom Viridiplantae; phylum Streptophyta; class Pinopsida; order Pinales; family Pinaceae; genus Picea; species Picea engelmannii. The sequence continues at coordinate 671,594 of ML786290.1, forward strand.
GAATGGAACTGTAGCCACCCAGAAATTTAAACAACCCTAAATAATTTGTATAGGGTATCTATCTATCTATCTATCTATCTATCTATCTATCTATCTATCTATCTATCTATCTATCTATCTATCTATATATATATATATATATATATATATATATAT
>ML786290.1:672121-683936 GCA_009831015.1 Picea engelmannii
TAGAAAATATATTACATATTAAAATGAAGAAAACCAAAAAAAAAGTTACATATTGAATATATAAAAAAATAAGAATAAAGTGTATGCGCACAAGTAAACTAAGCCATATCACATTAAACTTATGCCAAACGCCAATTCCATAAGTCACCAAAGCCAAGAGCAAGTGCCAAGACATTTCCATTCCACATGTCAACACATAAACCAACACAAGCCCAACATAGCGCCAAGCCCTTTCTTTTAAACATTTCTATATAAATATAAAATAACAAAATAAATATATAAATTAATTAATTAAAATAAACAGAAATAAATAAGCAAAATAAATAGAAATTCCGACCTACGGATTCGATCTGATGACCAAAAGATGGCAAGACAGACTTTTTCTCTTACAAATTCCTCTCTACCAACAGAACCAATGTCATCCAACAAGACTCAAACCTTCGACTTGTTCAACAAAAGTTCCTGTCACATAGTGCGCTACTATGCTTCTAGCTAACCGGTACTGGGATGTGAATTACTTAGGAGAAGTGAACTAATTATATATGTAATGAGGTCATTTCGTATTTTTATTCGGTGGTGAAGTATCAACGTAGAACTTCCTCAAACATTAAGAGCGCATATGCTATGACCCTACACCAAGAATCACCTGGAAAACTACAAACCAAAAGAATAAACAAGGGAAAATGCTCATTGTTTCCCACTCCATTTTTCCAAAATTCACCCAGAAAATGCACTGATCCATGGGGAGGAGCCGCAGGCACCAAAGGCTACAAACAACACATGTGCGGAGTACCACAAGTCAACAAACAAGTCACCGAAGACAAGTGCAAGCACCAGGCATATGCAGAAAATCCATTGTTCATTCGGTCACGTGTATTGCATTCAACTTACGAGGAAATATGCGCGACTAGGAAATATAAAAATGATAGAGGTCCATTACCATTCCACATGCCTCATCCCGTAGAACCAAACCCACAGACCAAATCCCAAGCCAATATCAAGGGAGGAGCCCGCAAGGGGTAAACGCAGTTATAAGGCATAACTCAAACAAGTTTACTGCGTACCATTCTGTGTTGTAACCATTCAATTCATTGAATGCTGCAATTCAACAACAGGCACAAACACAAATAGAAATACCTAATTGCACCAGAAATACAAAATAGTGCACCACGCATATGAAATTGTATGGGAGGAGCCCGCGTTAAAGCCCAGTCGTCAACCAAGCACCACGGCCAAAGGAAGGAACCCCACGCTATACAGAAAAGAAAAAAAAATATTGGGCCTGAACCCAATCTCCAAGTCCACAAACCAAGAACATGAAATCTACACCATAACAAACCCCATCATAGAAGGTAGCGTGCACAAGTGTTAGAACAAGTCACATGGAGGAGGAACCCACGAGAAATCAATCTCTTCCACTACACACCAGCCGAGATCGAGAGCTATCCATCCAGAGTCATGACACAACACAAGTCAACAGAGACCAAGCGAATGCCATACACTAAGCCAAGGAGGAGCTCACGAGAGAGACCCAATAGGGGTGCACTACGCATCCATGGACTACGCTTCAAACCACCTCTACCTTTGCATCCAATCGGTAGCTCCGTGAGCATAGCAAGGGAAGCCATGAACGAAAGACCATGCGCGGAGAAACAAATTAGGGAAAATGCAGAAGTAAGTTGGGGTTAGGGTTTCATAGTTGTTTTTTATTATTATTTTATTTTATTTTTTTATTTTATTTGGCGTGGCCAAGTGGTAAAAGAGGGAAGGGGCATGTGGGCCTCATGCGAGGACCCATGATGCCCATTTCAATTTTTTTTTATTTTTTATTTGTTTTAATTTTTGTAATAATTTTTATTTTAAATGTTTTATTTATTTATTTATTATTTTTTGTTTTTTTTTTGTTTGTCAAAAAAAAATTAATTAATTTATTATATATGTTTTACAATGCTTTATCATTACTTTAATTATTTTAAATATTTAATTATTGTAAAACATATATAATAATTTAAAATTTTTAAGCTATTATATATGTTTTAAATTAAAGATTTGAATGTATATTATTAAAGATTAGAGTTTAAACCTTAGTTTTAAAGATTTAAAATTTAGGTTTAAAATTATATAGGTTTAAAAATAAGGTGATTAACTTAATAAGAAAAATTAAAAGTTTTGCGCCCGAGGCCCAATCTCCAAGTCCACGAGCTAAGAACCAAATCCCAGCGCCCAAGACCAAGCGTTCAGAAACCATGGAGGAGCCCACAAGGGAGACTATTCAGTGCACTACGTGTCAAGCATCGAAGGATAGCCTTAGGCTAATTTCATCAACATTAGGTTGGAAATCACCTTAATTAGTTTTAAATGCAAAGTATAAGGACTTAGACCAAGATAAGTGGGAGGGGGGGCTTCATGCGCACTAGGCAGGAAAGTTAGAGAAATTGACGAGTATGGTGCAAAGCTAGCGTAGCTACCAGGCGAGGGAGACAGTAGTTTTCTTAGGTAGTTACACCAAGCTTAAATGCTTAACCCTAACCTAGCCACTTCCCCTAAAGAGAGTAACGTCTGTTTACAGACAAGTAAAAAAAACTTATGCCTAACCCTGTTTTCTAGTTTAAGTTGCGAAAATATGAAATGTCCTTGAACTCACCCTGACAACTTTGGTTGATGCAGGTTAAATCATATAGGATGGTTATGACTCAAGGAAATCAAGGCAGAGGGGCATCATCGTAGGGACCGCCAGCACCACCACCACCATCGCCCGAACTAGCTCTCATACTGTGCTCTTTGGAGGCCATAAATGAGACTTTAAAGGGGCATCAACCAACAGGGATTGAAGTGGAGCCCCCACCATCTGGAACGGGTAATCTAGAAGCGTCGAAGGATTCAAGGGGAGGAACTCCACCTAAATACATCACTAGAGAACTACAAAAGATCAAACTTCCGGAGTTTGTCGGGGGTTGTGCCAGTGAACGTGCAGAAACATGGTTGGAAGGCATGACAAGGTGTTTTTCCTTAAGAGATTATGCGTCCACTTCAAAGGCGAAGATAGAAAATTTTCAATTGAGAGACAGTTCCTTGAACTAGTGGGGAAACCTGGAAAGGAAACTGCATCTTACCCCAGACACTGTATCTTGGGAACTTTTCGAGGAGAGGTTCTGAAGGAAATATCTGCCAGCTTACTATGAGGAATAGCAGGTAGGATCGTTTCATTTTCTAGTACAAGGAAACAAAACTGTAGAAGAATATGAGATTAGGTTTATGGAATTGGTAAAATATGTTTCATATATGGATAATGACCAACGACAGGCAGAACACTTTTTCTATGGGTTAAACCCTAAGATAAGGGCTATGGTGCGGATGTGGAAACTATCTTTAGTAGCGGAAGCTGTGGAAAATGTGCATTATGCGAAGGAACACATGAAATTAACCGGAGGTACAAGACCGACCTTTTCGCATCGTCCTGGATTCGTGGGGAAGGCCCCTAGGAAATTTCCCAAGGGAGGGGGCTCAAGGCCACCTCCATATGGTAATAGAGTCGCACCAAGGACAGTAGCCGCAGGGATTTCAATGGAAGCAAGTGCAACATCCCGTTCATCACCAATGACACAGGTAGGTCCATGGCCATCTTAAGGAGCATCTAGTAGGGGCAGGGGTTCTAGGGGAAGGAACTCATTTCAGAGACAGTCACATAACAGTGTGTAGGTTCAATCACGTGTTACCTGTTGGGGGTGCGGAGGACCCCATTACCAGTGTGACTGCCCAGAGTTACAATCAGGATTTGTGCATAGAGAAGGAAAGGCCCCAATGGGAAGAGCAAGTAGTAGCCACCAGATTTACGCAGCGGTTAATAATCACCAGGTCGAACATCAATCCATGGTGGTGGAGTCGTCAGGTGTGCTAAATCGTATCAATGTTAAGATTTTATTTGATTCTGGTGCTACAGATAGTTTCATTTCACCATCTGCATTAGAAAAGAGTGGGTTAGCAGCCTACAAGCACGATGAGTTTAAACAAATTGAGATGGATTCGGGGGAAAAACAAGCAGTAGGACCTAGCATCGATAATTGTATAGTAGATCTGGGAGTGTGTACTACCAGTTTGAAAGTATATTTCACTACTCTTGGGGCATATGACCTAATCATTGGAATGGATTGGTTAGAATCTCATCGATCTTTGGTAGATTGTTTTGCAAAAAGGGTGCTTTGTGTCGACGATGAAGGAAGACCAGTAGAGATCCAAGGTGTACGGAGAAAGGTGTCATTATGCTTTATCTCAACTATGAAGGTTAAGCGATGCTTGGGGCAAGGGTGTCGACTATATGTAGTGGAAGTAGTGAATGAAAGGAAGGGACCCTCCTTGGATCAGTACCCGGTATTGTTATAATTTAAGGATGTTTCTCCGAACGAGTTACCAGGGTTACCTCCTGAGAGGGAGCTTGATTTTACTATTTAGCTAAAACCTGGTGCAGAATCAATTTCCAAGACTCTGTATCGGATGATAGCGCCAGAACTTTATGAGTTGCAAATGCAGTTGAAAGAGTTACTGGACTTAGAGCTAATAAGGCCTAGTGTCTCACCTTGGGGTGCACCAGTAATTTTTGTAAAGAAGAAGGATGGTTTCTTACTATTGTGTATAGATTACAGGGACTTGAACCATGCTACAGTGAAAAATAGGTACCCAATGCCATAAATAGATGACCTCTTTGATCAGATGAAAGGAGCAATGGTATTCTCAAAGATTGATTTGTGATCAGGGTATCACCAGTTAAGGATTAAGGAAGGTGATATTCCTAAAACTGCCTTTCGAACTTGGTTTGGGAATTACGATTTTGTCATAGTACCTTTCATATTGACCAATGCGCCAGCAGTATTCATGAGCCTCATGAACGGAGTATTCCGGAAGTACTTAGACCATTTTGTACAAGTCTTTCTAGATGACATCCTCATCTATTCCAAGAACAAAAGAGAACATGAGGAACACTTATGAGTGGTGTTATCCTGCCTTAGAGAGAACAAATTGTATGGAAATTTGTCAAAGTGTTCCTTCTTCTAGAGAGAGATCCACTATTTAGGTCATATCATTTCCGGTGAAGGAATCTCTGTGGACCTAGAAAAGGTAAAGGACATTATGGAGTGGCCAGTGCCAAAAAATTCCCATGAGGTGAGGAGCTTCATGGGGCTAGCAGGTTATTATTGGATATTTGTGGAAGGATTCTCTAAAATAACGAAACCCATCACCACTTTGCAGCGCAAGGGGGTCAAGTATGAATGGACAAAATAATGTGATAGTGCATTCATCGAGCTTAAGAGGTTACTAACTAGTGTGCCAATTCTACGAGTGTCGGATATGGAAAAGGACTTCACAGTTTGCACGGATGCCTCGAAGCAAGGGTTGGGGGCCGTGCTAATGCAGGATGGAGGAGTGATAGCTTATGCGTCAAGGAATTTGAAGAAACACGAAGAGCTTTATGCTACTCATGATTTAGAGTTGGCACCTATAATGCTAGCTCTGAAACTTTGGAGGCACTATCTTGTGGGGCGAAACTTTGAGCTCAAAATGGACCATCAAAGTTTAAAACATCTCTTCACTCAAAGGGATCTGAATGCTAGACAAAGGCGATGGAGTGAATTTATGAGTGAGTACGATTTTGGTATTTCATACATCAAGGGAAAGGAAAATGTGGTCGTAGATGCCTTGAGTAGGAGACCACGTGTCTTCTCCTTGGTACCCTTAAAGGTCAATCTGAGAGAACGTGTGTTGACGCAACTCCAAGGAGACAATTGGTATTTAGAGGTTACTGTTATAACCCTAAATTGCACCACACATGCTTACCTGGCATCAGGCCAACTCATATCCCTTCATTGCCAAAACATCTGCTGAACAACTCTTTGGAAATCCTCTTGTGTAAAGGCCCACGTGCCCTGACCCATTACTGCACGTGTGTGCACGCTGGTTGGCTCACTACAGCCCGCGTGTACCTAACAAAGCACGAAAAAAGGAAATTTGTCGACAGAACAAAAAACTATGGGTCAGTTAACTGAAACTCTCAGCCATGCATGGTCGAGGGTTCGTCCAAAACCCTAGCTCCTTCTAGCGTATAAAAGAAGGAGTAGGGGTACCATTTGGAGGAGGAAAAAATATAGCGAAGAAACTCTGCCCATTTACATAATCCATTGTCCCAACCCTTTAGCCTTTCCTCATGCCAAAGGAGATTTAACGCAAAGTAGTTGAAGGATAGAAGAAGAGGATCCCAGGATCAGGTTCAAGGAGCGGTGGCCGGTCTCATCTTTGTTTGTAAGTTGATTCACTTTCAGTAATAAAAAGAATACTTTTCTCGTCCCAATGCATGAATTGTCTATGGTTTGGTTAATTTATGCTTGATTTCTAACCCTTGAGTAAAGAAGTAGCATGCATGCATAGTTTTTATTTGTCTTGAGTGCAGGTCATCTGTGGAAGGAGTAGGGCAAGCAAGCGATCAAAGCGCAACGGAGGATCTACATCGAACGCCGGTAATAAGTTTAGTGGTCCTTTTCCATGAATTTACTATGAAAGAGGGGTTTAAATCTTGGGTTGTAGGTAAAAAAGTAGTTTCTTTTCGGTCAAAATCTGCATGCAAGTCTGACCCTAGTTTGCTAGTCCGTAGGGTATTTTTCCCAACAACAGAATTGGCGACCATACTGGGGAGAATACTCTTTAGGGTTTCTGAATTTATTTGAGTTTTTGGGTAGTTTAAAGATTAGGTTTTCTATTTTTCTTTGCCTGTCTTTTTTTGTAAGGTCTGAGCTAGCAGGGAGTCTGGTTTTCCATACCAGTTTTCCCTGACTTTTGCTTGACAGTAATTTTTGGGACACACAGAGGTACACACGGCCTGCAGAAGGCCTGCACACATGTACCTGCGCCCTATCCTCTTGCAGCCTGCGTGTGAACGCTAGCTGTAGAGATAGCAATAACATGTAGGAGTTCAGAGAACCTTAGAGGCAGTCCTCCTCTTCCCTGTCATAATTATACATTCTCAGGGGGTTTTCTGGAATCTTATTTGAGTCTTGCTGGTTCACAGTCCTATCTCAGATTATTTTTTTCGCCTTATTATTCCTTGCATTATTTGTCCTTTCTATTAGAAAGAGCATCCAAGCCTTCAAGGGACCCTGGTTATCAATACCAGAGGCCTCTTCCTAGTCTGGACTGCCTATTTTCATTTTTTTTCTTAGAATTTAGACATACACACGGCCTGTACAAGGTCATCCCGCGTGTACACGCTTCCTGTCTTTGCTCAGCACGCGTTTGCATGCGTGCTGTTTTAGTGGCAGTCGCGTGCTTGACAGGCTACTTTTTGTTCAGGGTGGGGCAGTCATCCCCTCCTTTGATAAGAAGTATTCCTCTCAGGTGTTTGAGTCTAGGTTTGAATAGTCAGTAGGTTAGGTCATCTTACCCTTAGCCTGCTTTTTCTCAGTTGATAGTTGACGGGAAATATAAGAAAAAATTCTTTTTATGGTTTTTAGACAAGCATGAGATTCTTTGTTTTTTGTTTTTATTGCCATTGTGTGATTCTTTTCTCTGATTCTTTGCAATCTGCGCTTTAAGCCAGAATTTGTCTTTCTTGGTTTTGTTCTTGTCAGTATTTTCCCTTTGTTGCTTTACTAGCACTTAAATAAAAAAAAAAGTCTCTTTTCATTTTCTTCTTTGTTTGAAGAGTGTGTTTCTGCATCATTAGCTAGGGAGAAGTCTTTTATTTCGTAAGTTTTTGCAGTGCATTTAGAACATAGGTAGCTCGTAGTCGAGAAAAATTCCTTTATGTTTACTGTATAAAATATTAGAAAAATTGAAAAGACAAAGAAATCTTTCTTTGTGAAAAGTTGTTGAAATTTTGCATTTAGTAACAGTATTTTGTTTCCAGTTTTTTTCATTCACTTTTTCTTTCGTCTTTACACATCATCAGTTTCACCTTCATACCCCGTGACGTAAGAAAAAGCCTTAAAAGAAACGCTAATCTTAAAATCTACTAGACTTTTATGTTTGTAGGGTTCACAAACTAGTTCAGGATTAGGGCCTTGAATTAGGTTGGAGAGGAAACTCTTCAAGGCCACTCAAAACCAAACATTAGAGTCTGCGATAGGGAGTGTCTAAGTCCAGTTTTGTGGAAGTTATCCGGGACCCCCCTCTAACATAGGGGATAAACACGAGGTCGTGTGTGGAAAGGTATCGGAGATAACCCCTCCAAAGCAGGACCAATCGTAGTGGAGAACACATATCGAGGGCTTGTTTTGGGATTCCGTCGTTTTCATTTGACACGGGGCTTCGTGGGTCTCCAATCCATTCGAGGTCCTCAGTTGTCTTACGTACCATTTTCTCTCGATACCCTTGATAGGTTTCAGGCTTGATACCTTGCTCATTGTGGTCTACCCGACTTTCGACTGTACCCGCCTAGTGACTGTTCGCGTGCTAGCAACCTAGTTGCCAATCTTTTTAGGGACATACACAGGTGACTGTGGGGGTATACCGTGGTACCTAGGATAGAAATCGGGCCATGCTTTGCAGAGTATACCCAGAGGGTGCTTCCGTGTTCGAGTTGCACTTGCACCAATAAGTTGATCTAGTGTTGGCTGTTGTAATTGTTCTTCCAAATAGTTTAGTGATTGCTTGTCTTATCTCTTAGGGACTTCTTTTTAGTGTGTGTTACTTTTGAGCGTGTAGAATACATTAGCGTGTCTTGGATATTATCACACAGTGGAGGATCCCAAGCTCCACCGATCACAAAGGCTTTTGGGCCTGCCGCCGGTTACACTGGATCCACCCCCACCACCATTAAGGCAAAAGCTAGACCAACAAGGGTCTTTCGAAGCGACCGGGTTACAAACCTTTGTGCCCGAACAACTCCCGGAGGAATCAACCGCCGCTCTTGGCTCAGTTGGAACCCCAACCACTGATACCTGGCCACCATTTATTGCACCAATCCAATTTCACGAACGCCAGATAGTGCCTCACACAGCTATGGAAACAAACTTTGTTACTTCTTCTGGGAATTCTTCAATTCCCACCACAATTGCTACCACAGGAGAATCATATCCTAACTTACAGTCGTCGATCCAAGTCGCCATGGTCTCGGTCGCAACTACGTCACATAGTGGACCGAACCCATCTATGGCGGTGGCCACAACCCCCTTCACACCTAGTGCGATAGGCCCTCTGTTCTCATACGATATGCCTAGTTCAGGTACAAGTCCTGCACTAACCTACTCCACTTTACAGACTTTGGGTCTGGGGGCAGGGAGATCTAACGCTCCTCTACAAGGTCAACTTGGGGGCACTCCTGTCCCTTTTAACTCTTTTCCTTACGCAGGAGGTCATATCCCTCCTTCGTCCCCTTCGCTTGGTGGTCCGCATCAACAGTCCGCCGGGTAGCCTGCACACACTAGTTTATTTGGAGCCTAGAGTCAAGGAACACCTATGCACAGTATGCCGGTAGGTTCGACACCGTTTTCTTGGAACGGGACATTTGGTAACAACACTTTCTCATCAACCGCTTTCTCGTCTGGGGGCAATCCCATTTTTGGACAGTCTACTCCTGCGCAGGGTACTATTCCTGCGTAGGGGGCACATATAGCAGGACCTTGGAACTCAGGACAAGGATCCGTTCCCTCCTCTAGAATGCTATTTTGGGGTAATTTTTTCCACAGTCAATGGAACCATGGACAGACTACTATGCCTCTCCCATCAGGACCGGCATGGGGTAATCCTTCCCAAAGTCCTTCAAACATGATGCATGCCCAACACCCTATGTCCTTTATGGGAAATCAACTGATGATGTCTCCATAGATGCAAAATCCTTATGCTGGTCAGGGCCATGGTTTCTACCAGAATCTGGGCTAGTAGCCAAACTTTTCCTGGCAACCTGGTGCCAGTCAAACTCCAGGACCCTTTTTCCCAGGTTATCAGTAGCAACCCAAACTACCATTCCTGGCGACTTTACACTTGCCAGATTTGACAAGGTTGTTAAATGATCCTATTTGTCACGGTCCACGTTGGCCTCCTATGCCAACGAAGTTTCCCTCGGACATTCCAAAGTTCGAGGCCAAGCCTAATGAAGATCCAGGTGATCATGTGACTACCTTCCATCTTTGGTGTTCATCTAACTCATTGAAAGATGACTCCGTACAGTTGCGATTGTTTCAACGCACTCTTATCAGGAGTGTCGCAAAATGGTACATAGAGCTCGATCGCTCAAGATACTCTTCTTTTGGAGAACTGGCGATGGCCTTCCTTAACCATTTCCAGTTACCTATGAGATATGACGTTGGCACAGAGCTGCTCGTCAATTTTGAACAGACAATAGCGGACCATATCTCTGATCATATCCGAGAGTGGAGATGCCGAAAGAGTCTAATCAAAGTACCAATCCCACCAGCATTCCTTCTTGAGTGGTTCCTTAAGTCTTTAGTCCCTCAGTTATCCAAAGACGTTGCGACTTTTGGAGTTTTCTCCGAAGAAGATGCCATCATGAGGGCTCAACAGTTTGAGCTCATTTATTCTCAGTCTAGTTTATTATACAACATCTTTCCAGATGCACCACGTTCGATACTGGATAAAACTACACAGAGAGCTGGACCGCATGCCGATGGTATTGTTGGTTAAGCACAAACCAAGCCTGCTGAGCAATTGACAAAACAGTTGCAACAGTTATCAATACAACACACAACGGCCAGCCAAACTATTGCTTTGGCTGCTCCCCTTACCCAAACGTCGGACGTACACTCCGTGCAGTCAACTAACCCAAAGGCCACCCAGCAGCCTGAAGGGAAGAAAAAACAACGAAAGAAGGGTAAGGGGGATAAAAAACTCATTGATAATGCTGGTGGGGACACTACAGAAAAATGGAAGGCAAGGTATCCATGCAACTTGTGTGCGGAAGACCACCCGACCCATATTTGTCCTCGACTTGCAGAGGCCCAAAATTTTGTCACACAGCAACAACAGGCAGTGTTGACTAATCCCTTTCAACATGGGAAAAATTTAACTCAAGCCTCTACAAGCACAGAAGGGGGCAGCCAAGAAACCTGCCCTCCTCCAAACAATCCCTCATCCGCGAATGTATATATGGTTAGGGGTGATGCTTTCATAATGACTAGAGTGCACGACTATAGTAAACCAAGCGCTTCTGAGAAGGGTAAAGAAGCTGATCTCCCATCTCTTCCTCTACAGATCGAGAAGACGTTGGGAGAAACAATGACATGCATTCCAAAGGGTGCATTTAAAAAATCTTCTCACAACCCAAACGCAAGGGCCGCCCAAAATTACTCTGTGGTGGAGGATTTATCACAAACCCCTTGTGCGATGTCTGCTTTGGAGGTCCTCCAAAGCTACCCTGCTTAGAGGAAAGCCTTGTTAACCACTTTGGGCTCTACTGAGACTTGTAATCTGGGTACCATCATGTTAGATACAACCGACTTAAAACCTCGTCTGCCTTACCACGTAGCGTTTCAGATAGTAGTGGCTCATCCCACGAAAATTTTTACACGGAATATATTCTGCACGGTGGTCGACGAGGGCACATCAACGTGCATTATGTCATTAGCATGTTGGAAGGCCATTGGCCAGCCCGCTTTGTCTCCATCACCTACTCCCCTTACTTCTTTCGACAGTCGTTCTTTCCGACCACATGGCATCGTTCCTTCCTTCCATGTGCAGTTAGGAGAGAAAACTGTGTGTGTCGAAGTCGAGGTAGTCGATGCTCCCCTCGACTATAACCTCTTGTTAGGATGGAGTTGGACTTATGCTATGCAAGCTGTGGTTGCTACAGTTTTCTAAGTCTTGTTGTTTCCAC
>ML786290.1:704898-748583 GCA_009831015.1 Picea engelmannii
AACACTTGAAGAGTGGTTGAAGACCGAACGCAGTGAGCGCGTTCGAGAAGGCTCTGAAGGGGAAGGATAGTTCCTTTGATTCGCGTGAATTCGACCCAGTGGAGGCCGCACAGGACGAAGGTGGCACAGAGGAGAACTCTTCAAGAGGAGGGGAATCGACGGTTAGAAATCCCCGTAAAATTTCACGAGATCCCGAGGACCGTCAGATCGCACAGAAGCTACGCGGGAGTTAACCCGTGGGCACAGGAAGAGAAGAGCCAAGTCCATCGGATATCGGGGTTTGACAGGACGAGAGTTTCACACCTCGTGAAATCCCCGAGTTACTATTCACCGAATCGAACAGAGCCGTTGATCGGAGGAGAGACACACAGCGCAGGATCCCGGCGGGTCGGGTTTCGGCGTTCGGCGTTCCTAGAGTCAAGGGTTCAATCCCTTTGAAATCGCGACGGGCGATTTCCCGAATCGACCAGAACCGTTGATTGGAGGGAGGACACGTGGCAGAAGATCTGGAGGAGTCGGGACTCGGGGTTTGGCAGGGTCTGTGACCTTGTGCATCAGGAGTTGCGATTTCCCGATAGCACGTGTGGGAGACAGGTGTCAGGGCGAGAAGCCTCACCTGGGATGTTGACAGGTGGCACGAATCCAGAACTTCGGGGTTTCGGCGTTCAGAGTTTTTTGATACAAGGGTTTTATGCCCTGTGAAGTCGCGAGTCGCGATTTCCCGAAGTAACGGGAGCCGTCGATCTACGGAGGGACACGCGGCATCAGATCCCGGATATCGGTATTCGACGTTTCAGGGTTTTCGACACCAAGGGAACTTCGCATTTCGGATTCGCGACCCGCGAAATCCCGAGGGTGACGTGGCATCGTGGGCCCCGGGAGTAGTGGAAGACAAGTGGCGTGCAGTCGGAGTTTCGAGGTTCGGGGTTTTGTGTTGTAGGAGACGCTCAACACCACAACCTCCGATTTCCCGATAGGGAAATCCCCGAAAGGTGGAAGCGTTGACCCGTTGACTATCAGGGTTCAGGGTTATGAGTTACATGTGACTGCGCTCACAGAATTCGAGAGATCGCGAATTCCGATTTCCCGATTTTCGAAAGGGGAATCACCGAGGGAGTGTACTGTGGGTAGTGGACTCCCGAGGGAGTTTAAGAGAGTTGTCTCTTCGGGCCCGTGAGAAACAGAAGGTCCTGGTGGAGCAGCTGGCTCGGTGAGGGCGAGTTGCGTCAGATATTAGTAATATATACTCAAGTGATGGCTAATGAGTTAGTTAAGATTGCCTAGCCTAGTCATCATGCATGATTTTAGGATCTAGAGCAAATCTCTCTATGAGGTGGTATCATCCATTGTACTATAAATATGTAACATTGGAGTGAATACATTGTGTGTTGGCTAGTAAGCCTTTTCTTCCATGTTGTTCTTCTTGTCTATATTTTATCAAATACTTCCAATGTTGTGTACCCGCAAAACAATGTTAGACAAGCCAAACCAAGACAACATATGATGATATAAGCCTCGAGACAAGAGGGAAATCAACAAGAAACCTTGTTGTCCCAAAATTGCATCAATAAACAATTATATATCATCAATAACAGAGTTATAACAACTGCAAATGACATCATCTAATTAGCATATAATATTGGACAAATTAGTTTCAACTTTGAGATAATATTCCAATGCTTGAAACAATGAATTAGATGACCAATGAAGGTTGTAGAAATGAATTTATCAGTAAAATGTTATGAAAACCTTATGGATGTAGCTTATTATTTCTATAGAAACAATTTTTAACCAACAAAATAAGAAAAAAAGCCACCCAATCAATGGCCCTTGACAAGTAGATCAAATTTCATTGCTTACATGCAATTTTCAATGGTCAAAAGTGAATAAAACTTGTTGAGAAAGAGAGTTTACTACATCCCTAATGGCTGTAGCTTAGTGTTTATTAAAAAATACTAATCACTTGGCCAATTAAGACTCCCTTGAAACATAAGGGAGTCTAAATCATGTAAAATATAAATCCAACTTGAACAATTCCAAAACCTCAAATTTCATGTCTTCCAATGCAACATTTAACCATCTCCAATGCAAAGATTAGTGCCTTGTTATCGGGTAAATGGAGTCTCTTCCTTGGAAGGAAAGTTAAACAAAGAGGAATAAGAGATATTTTTTGAGAATTAAACCCTTATAAAACCCAACAACAATCCTTCCAAATCGTTTAGCTTGAAATCCAAAATGAACTAGGGTTTAAATTTTCTCTAGGGGTGTAAACCCTCTTACTTCCTAGAGAAATAAACCCTAGATAAGACTTGAAACAAGAGTGTAAACCATATTAATTATTGTTGTAAGTATTAAATCCCTTCAATAGAAAAGAAGAATAAATTTTGGTGGAGGGTGTAAGGCCTTTTACTCCTCCTAGGGTTTAAGATATATTTCTTGAATTTTAACAAGCAAAATGACAATAAATTGCATAAATTACTCAACAAGATCCAAGAGATAGCATGCAAGAAAAACTTACTACCAATATTTATCCAAAAATTTCCAAAGAAACACAATCAATAGAAATTTCTAGCCTTTATTTCTCCAAATAACAAGTATTTCATCCATTTGCACAAGAGAAGAGAAATATCGAATTGTCCAAAGAGGCCGAAATTTCAGTCCAAGAGAAAATTATCAAATGATGAGTTATGAGAAAATGAAAATGACTTTCCTAAAATTTATATGAGGAAAACCCATGTCATGTTTGTCCAATTTACAATTAAATCCATGATTTTAGGCTAAAACCTAAGTTACAATTCTTAATTAGAAATTTTTTTTTCTCTTTTTTCCCACCTAGTCTACCAAAATACCAAAAATAACAAAATAATGGGACATAAGTCCATAAAACTCCTCTATAAGGTGGAACACATGAATACAAGCCTCCAAAGGCTAGGATGTAAATCTAGGAAGGTTCCACATCATCCCCATATCAAGCAAGAAGGTGGGGCTTCAAGCCCACAACACCACCAAGTGCACTAAAATGGACTTGTTACCGTCCAAACTAGCATACCACTAAGGTTCATACCTTGCTATGGAAACAACATATGGGATAGGTTCCCAATGTCAACACAACACCTATCCTTCCCTATTTGAGCCAAACTCCTATGCTAAGAGGCTCTGGGAGGCTTCCCGCAAACTATCACTTCACCATGAAGAATATTAAGACCAGTGCCTAAACAGAGTACATTAGGTGAAGGTAGGAGTTAATTGTTTAAAATGATTGCTAAAATAAAAGATAACGCAGAAAATAAAATGACAAACCAAAAACATAACTTGTCTCAATATTCAAAATAATGGCCAAGTAATGCACAAGAAAGAGGGGTGAATTTTGTTACCACTTTCTGGATGATTTGTAATGTGAATTTTCTTGGTTTTCTCATCCACAATTGGTTGGAGGCTCAACCATTGAATAATATTTTTCAATAATAATGATAATAATGATAATCTAGTTTTAAGGTCATGACCAATCTAGACACCAAATTGGTGTATGAGACCCCCTCTGCCCAACGATTTGACTGGTAAAATCTATGGAGGTATACATAACCTACCCCCCTCTGGATTTGAACTTGCGACCTCTTAGGAGGAAAAAAATATTATTAACCATTAGGCCCACTCAAGCTATACAATAATATATTTTTAAGGTCACGACCAATCCAAGCACCACATTTGTGTATGAGACCCCTTGTTTGTGGGACAAGAGACCCCCTTCGCTTTGTGATTTGACTGGTAAAGTCTACGGAGGTATACATGAAGATTTCCAAGTCCTATCAAGATTGACAATTGGGTCTGTCTTTGAACATAGATTGGCTCTAAGTTTCAACTGTTATGTAAATGTTTTTTTTTTGTTTTAGGACAACCAACAGTCCAATAACTGCTTGTTGATTTGTTATGGTTGTACTTGCAATTTTAGGTGCTCTAGCATGTAGTTTTAGTAACCAGAAGTTAGCACATGCATACTAAAATAAATACAACACACCTAAAGATATTTACAGCTGAAAATAAGAAAATCTAAAAGACTAACACACATCATTTTGTACACATGTAGTTTTGGTCAACACGACCCTAGATAAAACCCCCTTGGGGAAAACCAATTTGGGATATATGTCTATTTATGAGGAAATAAGATGGTGGAATACAAAAAGTACAAAATATAGATGAAACTGATATAATAGCATCTTGATCCAAGCTGAAATACAAGTCCAAAAGAACCAGGTGCGCCATAGGAAGGTGCACCCCCCATACAAGTTCTCAAATCCACTGAAACTGCTCAAGAAGCAAATTGTGAGATCATAATAGAAAACCCCTCCTCAGGAATGCAGCTCTGCTGGATGGCCTCTCTCTGCAACTGATCTCACTGCAATCTGATGGGTAGAAGTCCTCCCCACTATTGATGCGCTCTCCTCAACAAGTGCTCCCTCCACAGTAATGAAACCTCCTCAGTAAATAAACCAAGCTAGATGCTGAATGCCTCCCTCCATGAAATAATGCGCCCAATTTCAAAAAACCACATGCAACAAACCTCATCTCAAAGCTCCCTCTCTTCCTCTCCAAGTGAGAAAATGAAGTTATGAGCTCTCCTTCACCCTTTGTGCCCACGTTGAACCTCCATAAGGAAACCTAAGAATTCGATGGCTGAGATCATCCCATCTCCCATCTAATCAAAGGTTGAGATCACTCAAAAATATTCTCACTCAATAACCCACTTTGGGTTAAATTCTCTAAGTTCACTTTATGTCTTTAATTCACCCACAAAGTGAATTAATAGTCTTTTTAGGAATAAATGACTAAATTTCACTTTTGACTTAAAACTCCTAAGTCAAAGTGAAATTAGACATAAAGTACAAGGCACAAAGTGTATAGTACATCCCACATGTGTCTAGGAGAGAAGAAGCACATGGGGAACACCTCCCAAGTTACAAAACTCAACACTCCCTCTTATCGAGGAAGGTGTTCCTCACCAAGCCCATCTTGTCTCTAAAGTAGACATGTTTTCCCCTTGGCAGGGCCTTGGTGAGAATATATGTAACTTGGTCATCTGTCGATACATACTACAGCTAAACTTTCCCTCTCTGAACCCAATCATGAATGAAGTGGTACCTGATCTCAATATTCTTTGACCGATCATGAAACACTGGATTCTCATAGGGTTTTATGAAACTCTGATTATCACAATGAATGATGGTCGGTGTCATCTTCTGACCAAACAAACCAGCCAACATATTATGAAGCCAAATGGCCTCACAACTAGCCCGACTGGCTTCCATATACTCTGCCTCAACCGAACTCAAAGCAACTGACTTATGCTTCCGACTGAACCAGGAAACAAGTCCTGGCCCCAAACCAAAGAAACACCCTGAGGTGTTTTTTCAGTCAACAACACATCCTACCCAGTCTTAGTCTATGTAGCCAACCAAACTGACTCCATCTCCTCTGACATAGTCTAGTCCATAGTCAACTATCCCATCAATGTACCTCAAAAATGTGTTTTGCCCCAACCATGTGAACACTCCTCGGCTCAACCATGTACTAATTGAGAGTGTTCACGATAAAACAAATATCTGGTCTAGTGTTAACTAGATACATGATTGAACCGATCAACTGCTTGTAAACTGTGGCATCTACCAACTGGCTATCTGAAGAGATAAGTTTCTTCTAGTTGGTAATCATAGGTGTAGACATGGGTATGCAGTCCTCCATATGAAATCTGCTCAAAATATCTGCTACATACTTCCCTTGCCAGAGAAATATGTGACCCTCCTCCTGCCATACCTCCATACCCAGAAAGTAGTGCATCAATCCAATATCACTCATCTCAAACTTTGATGCAAGTCCCAGCTTGCACTCAACCATGAGATCCTCGACTCTAGTGATGAACAAATAATCCACATATAAGATGAGAATAAGTGTTTCCGCACCTCTAATGATGAAATAGTGGTTAGGATCAGCATTGATCTTCTCGAAGTCCATCTGAAGCAAGTAAGTGTCTATGTGAGAATACCAAGATCGGGGAGCTTGCTTCAGTCCATAAAGTGCTTTTTTCAAAAGACACACATGAGTCTCCCTGCCACTCACCTCAAACCCTTGTGGTTGATATATGTACACCTCCTCATCAATAAAGTCATTCATAAATGCAGTCTTCACATCCATTTGGTGAATGTTCCAAACCATATCTATTGCTATGGAAATGATACTCTTGATGGAGGTGCATCTCACAACTAGTGTGAATCTCTCGTCATAATCAACTCCCTCAATCTGAGAGAAGCCTTGTGCCACAAAACGGGCCTTGCATTTCTCAATGCTACCATCTGCAACAATATTGGTCTTGTACAACCACCTGGAAGTCACAATTGACTTCCCCACTAGACTCAGAACCACATCCCATACATCATTGTGCACAATGGAGTCATACGCCTCTACCATGGCCTCTCTTCAGACCTACTGGTCCACTTCCTGCACAAATGTTTATGGTTCTATATCCTTGATACTTGTCACTAGTGCAAAATATGCTCCCAATTTGACTGGAGGTCTCCTGTCTCTGATCTGGCTCTTGGGCTCCCCTACATTCTTTCTGGCCTCCTTCAGGGTCTCCTGAAACCATCTAGGTCTCCGCTTCCTTGAAGTGGTCATAGGAGAAGTAATGTCACTAGGCCCAAGAGTGACTACCTCAAGACTCATCTCAACAATCTGAGATCCTGAAGTTTGTGCCCCATCTGAAGTTTGTGTCCCATCTGACTGAACATGCTCTGACTGTGACCCTGAAGCTATGCATGGTGATCCTGTCACCCCTGATACTGGTGTACCTGAAACCTGAGACTGTGGTCCCTCTGAGACTGTAATCGACGCCTCTTCATCATCCTCAACTTTGACTCTCGACCAAGAGATATTTAAAAATCCATATCCTCCTCAAATATGACATCTCTGCTCACCACCACTCTCCTAAGTGGCAGATTGTAGATGCGATAGACTTTGGACACCTTTGAGTATCCAACTAGAATCCCCTGCTTGGCTATGGGTTCTAGCTTTGTCATCCTCTCCGAGGGGACATGAGAAAAGGTCAAGCACCCAAAGATCCTGATGTGCTCGACATCGGGCCTCCTACCAGTGAAGGCCTCCTCAGGAGTCATCTTCCCCAATATCCTATGGGGGATCCTGTTTTGTAGGTAAATTGTAGTAGCACATGCCTCTGCACATAAGTACAAAGTCAAACTTTGATCATGCAACGTGGATCTCGCTGCACCGGTAATGACCCGATTCTTCCTCTCGACAACCCCGTTCTTCTAGGGGTTGTAGGGTATGGTCATCTATCTTCTAATGCCATGTTGGGCTCAAACATCTACAAACTATCTCGAGGAATACTCTCCCCTGTTATCTGACCGCAAGACTTTGATCCTCTTTCCCGATTGGTTCTCCACAAGAGATATGAACTCTTGGAATGATGTGAAGACCTCACTCTTGGCCTTCAGTAAATAGATCCAAGTCTTCCTCGAGTAGTCATCAATAAATGTGAGATAATACTCACAACCACTCAACAACCTCTGATTCATGGGCCCACACACGTTTGTTTGTACTAAATCCAGTATCCCAATTGACCTAGTGTCACTTCTTGGGAACGAGGCCTTGGTAAAATTACCAAGCGCACACCCTCTGCAAACATCCTGATGATCTATACTGATATGTGGCACTCCGGTCACATCCTCTCTTAGTCCTCTGAGAGCTCCATGATGTAGGTGGGCCATCCTATGATTCCATAACTCACAACTTTGTCTGCTACTATCGATGCTCACTACCAATGCATGAAGAGGCTGAAAAAGAAATATGAACAATTTCCCACCCGTTACTCCAATCACTTGTCCTAAGGCAAGTGAAGACCCTCGAGGATGAATGAGTACCTCGTTGCCTCTGAATGTCACTTCAAGACCTCTATCTTGGAGGGTGGAAACTGAAATCAAATTCTTCTTCAGCCCAGGAACATAGAGAACATCCCTGAACAATATCGGTTGCATGCTATCTCTTTGAAAGGTAACTATCCCAATCCCAACAACTCTGACCAATGTGTCATCTCCAAGAGAAATCTCAATCTTGACCTTGATGTATTTGAGATCAGTAAAGTGCTCTTGAAATCCAGTCATATGGCTCAAAGCCTCGTTGTTAATACACCAAATACTGGGTGCCGTCTCAACTGAAGTGTAGCATATGAGGAAGGCACACTCTCTCTGAAACTGTTTCTGAAAATCTGCCTCCTTTGCTCTAGCTGCAATATCACTCTTCTTCTTCTTCCTGTTAGGGAAATTTCCAACATAGTGCATGAACTTATTACAAACAAAACACTTCACTTTGATCATATCTCTCCTCTGACCACTGCTCTAACCACTGTTGATCTCTCCTCCACTCCCCTATGGTGGGACCCCAAACTTAGGACCCTGCCGACCCCCACGACTGGTCTTCTTCTTGGCCTTTGTCCAAAGAGAAAGATCCTCATCACCCTGACTAGACTATTGCTACTACTACTACCACTATCCAGAAGCCTCGTCTACAAGCCTAATCTCCTCCTGGATGAAGTCATCCCACATCCTCTCCCGTGTAGGCATGACGTCCCTAGAAACAATGCCATCTACAAATGGACCCCAAGGTTTGGTGAAGCTATTCATAGCTTGCCTCACCAAATAGTTAGGATCAAAAACCTCTCCGACGACTCCAAGATCGTCTCTGATCTAAGTGTAGCGACCAAGGAATGAAGTTACCGACTCATCCTTGAGCATGTGAATGCCCCTAAGTCGGTCATGAAGAACCATCTTCTGGTTCTCATTGGAGATCTCATACAACTTGCATAGAGATGACCACATCTCATATGAATAATTATTCTCTGTCAAATGGGGTATGATATGATCACAAATTGCATAACAAATGGTCCTCGTTGCCTTGTTGTTCCTCTTCCTGAACTCTTCCAACAATATGGGGGCAGTGATAGGAAGAACTAGAACAGGCACCTCGACTATGTCCCATAGCTCGAGGTCCTCTAAGACAAAGACCATCCTCACCTTCCAAGGCGACCAATTGCTAGCCCCAACTATCTTGTCCTCAACTCACATTTGAGATGCTGACATGTCTGCCAAACTGCACTCCCAACTGATGCTCAAACTACCAAGGAAAACACTGCCTCACTCCTATCAACACAGGTGTGAAAAGAGACAAGCATAATCTGACCTCACTCCTAACAAAATAGGTGTGAAAAGAGGTCAAGTCAAGTCAGCCTCACTCCTACTCCGTAGGTGTGAAAAGAGATCGATGACAAAGTTCCAAAACTGCCCAACTATCCTCTACAAATATCTTCCCACTAACAACCATTGAATGAGTCAATGGTTTTCCACAAAATATTGCCAAGAAGATGTATATGACAGCCAACACATGTGTTGTCCAAACTGCTCAAAATTTCAACCACCTCAGCTCTGATACCATGAAGATTTTCAGATACTATCAATATTTCCAACTGGGTCTGTCTTTGACCACATATTGGCTCTAAGTGTCAACTTTTATGTAAATTTTTTGTTGTTGTTTTAGGACAACCAACAGTGCAAGAAATTTTTGTTGATTTTTTGTGGTTGTACTTTCAATTTTAGGTGCTCTAGCATGTAGTTTTAGTAACTAGAAGTTAGCACATCCATACTAAAATAAATACAACACACCTAAAGATATTTAGAGCTAAAAATAAATAGATCTAAAAGACTAACACACATCATTTTGTACACATGTATTTTTGGTCAACATGAACTTGGATAAAACCCCTCAGGGAAAAACTAGTTTGGGATATATGTCTATATATGAGGAAAGAAGATGGTGGAATACATCAAGTACAAAATATAGATGAACCTGATACAATAGAAGCTTGATCCAAGATGAAATACAATTCCAAAAGAACCAGGTGCACCCTAGGAAGGTGCGCCCCCCCATACAAGCTCTCAAATCCACTGAAACTGCTCCAGAAGCAAACCATGAGCTCATAATAGAAAACCCCTCCACAGGAATGATGATTTGTTGGATGGCCTCCCTCTACAATTGATATCACTACAATATGATGGGTAGAATTCCTCCCCACTACTGATCTACCCTCCTCAACAAGTGCACCCTCCACAATAATGAAACCTCCTCAGTAAATAAACCAAGCTAGATGCTGAATGCCTCCCTCCATGAAAGCATGTTCCCAAGCTCAAGAAACTTCATGCAACAAACCCCATCTCAAAGGTCCCTCTCTTCCTCTCCAAGTGAGAAAATGAAGTTATGAGCTCTCCTTCACCCTTTGCGCCCTCCTTGAACCTCCATAAGGAAACCTAAGAATTTGATGGATGAGATCATCCCATCTCCCATCTAATCAAAGGTTGAGATCACTAAAAAATAATCTCACTCAATAAACCACTTTGGGTTAAATTCCCTAAGTTCACTTTATGTCTCTAATTCACCCACAAAGTGAATTAATAGTCATTTAAGGCATAAATGACTAAATTTCACTTTTGACTTAAAAATCCTAAGTCAAAGTGAAATTAGACATAAAGTACAAGGCACAAAGTGTATAGTACTTACCACATGTGTCTAGGAGAGAAGAAGCACATGGGGAACACCTCCCAAGGTACAAAAATCAACAATACATGCCCTACCCCCTCTGGATTTGAACATGTGATCTCTTAGGAGGAAACACATGTTCTTAATCAGATAAAAATAAGATAAAATCCATTTTTACAATACTTGACCATTGAACATGTCCGCATGAGATATTCGCTCCACCAAGAGAGAGATTGCATGGCCTCGAAGATGGTGTGATTTGGTGAAGGAAGCCCAACGTCCCACTTGGGGACAATTTATCCTTGAATAATGAGATAAAAATGGTAATATTTTGTCCACATTGACCTTTCTTTACTCCAATGGTTAGTTTAACCATTCAAATCCATAAATGAGGAGATACGATTTGTCCCAAAGAGGATGGTTTGGTCATTTAATGCATAAATTAATTATTTTTCTTGGAGAGAAGATCATCTTTGACTTTATAAAAATTCTCCCAAGGCTAGTAAACCCCAACGTTCCATTTCCTTGACCATTTGACTTGGGATATGTTCCCAACGATTCTATTATAAGGATAGGATGGTTTTCCTTTTAGAGGAAATATCTCCTTCAATATTTCATCAATAAAAAATGTGCAATATGGGTTTTTCTTGTAAAATTTTTCTGATCATTTTGAATCCATGTTGTATTTTTTCCTCCAGGAACCCACTGCATTGAGATCCGTGAACTTCCTCAAAATACGTGCAATGATGAAAACTTTGTGAGACTATGATGTTGAAAAATAGAAATGCTAAATGCACCATGGCCAATGGATACAAACATAGTCAATACAAAATAACCATGTGGGAAGACATAGGTGTGCATGAAATGGACCGGACTAGGCCCCACAAACTATAATCACTCCTACCTAAGACTCATGGCTCTGCACAACCATGTGTTCCAACAGATCCATGCCAAGGCCTCCAATTATATATAGGACGGGAGACATTGAGACTAGGACTAAGGGAACTAATCATGGTCGGACCAAGTCTTGGATTCCATTACAAATTCATCCACTATGGTTTTACATTAGTTTTGACTTGCATCCTTGGGCTTATGATGGTGTAGCCAAGTGAAAATATAGAGTACCTCTTGGAGAGGTAACATCTGACTCCAACTGCGGGACACTTTCTCTTTTTGAGAGGATGTGAGGACCCCATAATCTTCACCTATAAACTTGAAACAATCTTACACAATTTTTATTAAATGCTAGGAGAGGGAAAAGGACACAAAGACTACTAGGGAAGAAACTTGTTGACTGCAAATGGGTGTACAAGGTCAAGTACAAGGAAGATGGTACACTTGACAAGTACACAACATGGTTGTTTGCAAAAGGGTTCTCTCAACGAGAAGGCATTTACTATGATGATACCTTTTCTCCTAAAACAAAGATGATCACCATCTGACTTATTTTATCCATGGTAGCATAGTTTCGCTAAAAGGTCCACCAGATGGATGTGAAGAGTGCCTTCCTCAATGACAATTTGCAGGAAGAGGTATGCATGTATCAACCATAGGGTTTTCAGGTTTCAGGGAAGGAGCATCTGGTTTGCAGATTGAAAAAGGATTTATATGGTATGAAGTAAGCACCCATGGCATGGTACATCAATATTGACATATACTTGGATGAATAGGGGTTCTAACATAGTCCTTCAAATTACAATATGTATGTCAAAAGAGTTGGTAATGATGTCATCATTTTGGTCATATATGTAGATGATTTCATTATTACAAGTAGTGAGGAAAGTGATATAAAACAGATCAAATCCAATATAAGCAAAACTTTTGACATGATTGATGTAGGCCTCCTACACTACTGTATAGGTGTAGAAGTTTGGAAAACAGGTAGAAACATTTTTGTCTCACAAATAAAATATGCCAGGAGTTTTCTTAACAAGGTCAGAATAATAGATTACAAAATCTCATCTACATCTATGGAGAAAGGGATGAAACTTTCATCCAAGAATGATTCTTAAGGAAATTAATGAGTCAATATACATGATATTAGTGGATAGATTGATATATCTTACAACCACTAGACTTGATTTGAGTTTCATTGTAAGCTTCATTTCCAGATTCATGACAGTGCCCAAGGTAGAGAATTGGTGTGTAGTGAAGTGAGTGTTGAGATATGTGAAAGGGACACTTGATTTTGGCATCCTATACAACAGATGAAAAGACTCTCGATTGTGTGGGTATATAGATTCATATTGGGTAGGTTCGGTTAATGGTATAAAATTCACTTCTGGATATGTTTTTAGCCTTGGCATGGGTGCAGTCACATGGAGTAACAAGAAGCAACATGTAGTAGCCCTTTCATAGACAAAAGCATAATATCAAGGAGCAGTGAAAAGAGGGTGTGAGTCAGTTTGGCTTAGGATGATGCTTTCAGATATGCAGATGCAACAAATAGAGACAACACCCTGTTATGTGATAATCAAGGGGTGATCAAAATTGCCAAGAATCCAGTCTTTCATGAGCATACCAAACATGTTTAGGTACATTTCCACTTCATCAAAATTTTTGTAGAGGATGGATCTATCGAACTGCAACAGTGGCCCATAGAGGACCAAATTGCAAACATTCTCACCGAGTCTTTGGGTCCTAAAAAACATTTAAAATTTCAAGATAAGGTTGGTGTAGTTAGTATATTGGCCATTAAAGGAGGGTGTTAAAGGAAATATTAGCTTATAATGGTCAATTATATATTAGACTTGGGCATTAATAAAGTCAACTTGACTTTAGATTATTTTATGTTCTTATGTCTTATTTCACTTTATTTTGTTTCTCGATCTATCTCACAATCATAAAGTGGATTGACTTGAATTTCTTGTAATCCTATATAAGAAAGCTTTCACTTCCTCATTATAAAAAATACAATACAAAGAACTCTTCAAGTTATCTTGGTTTCTTTATGTGCTCAATTTCTATAATAAGTCTACATTGAATTGGTTGAATGATTGAATTGTATACAGGGTGGAGGTTCAAGAAACCCTTTTCTATTGTCAATTTAGTTGTAATCAAGACCTACATACACAAGGAGGCCTCATTCAATCTTTAAAAATTGATACAATTCTAGAATTATTAGAGTCACTAAACACTAATAATCACTACTAAATACAACACAACATATCTTCAATATGTTCTAACTTTTTTGCAAGTTTCGCAAGAAAAGCATAATTTTTCTTTACTCAATCACAACTCCATGATGATGAAATAAAACAAAGGAATCAACATTTTGAACTAGTTTTTATTTATAAAAACCCACTTTTTGAATGTGATAATGATTCTAATCAACAATCAACACAGTACCAACTCAGTGAAATAACTTCAGACGCAGTTTTAGATAATGATGAATTTTTTTATCAATAGGTTTATTTTTCTCTTTCCTATCCCATCATCAAACTTGGGAAGAAATCATGAACAAAAATCACAGAACAAGTGTCGAATATGAAAATGAGGTTAACTTTGATATTCCAGATTATTCCAAACCAATCCAGTTTGAAAGTGTTGAATTCCTTCAAGAAGATTTAACTTCACATATTCCAGTTTAGCATTAGAATGCTAAGTGCCAACATTGTCAACAAGTTGGTCACATGGAGAATCAATGTTTTGATCTCCATCCTTGTCAACATTGCGGCAAGCATAACCATTCTTCAGATAGATGCTCAACACTAAAGAAACCTACAAGATTAAAAATACACTATGGGTGGATCAATTCATGACTATGGTCTTCAATATCCAAGAAGATATATCACTCATACAAAATAATTTAACACTACTACATATTGAAAAATTTGCGATGACTTCTTGCGACGAAAGTACCCTTTCATCGCAAAATTCAAGAGAAGAAGTTCAATTTTTCAATTTTATTATAAATCCAGCCCGTATTCGTCACTCTATCGACGAAAGAAAAAGTTCGTCACTCTTGCGACGATCATGAAGATAGTGGACGCTCGTTGCTCTTGCGATGAACTTGTGCATTTGTCGCAAGAGCGACGATAACTATTGATCGTTACACTATTTGATAAAGTCCATATTGACCATTATACTCTTTGACAAAGTCAAAATTGATTTGGTCAACTTTCATTGCAAGCACGATGATATGACCGTTATACTCTTTGATAAAGTCAACATTGATTTGGTCAATGTTTGTCGCGATTGCGACGAAAAAATATCTATAAATATTTTACGAATTAGAGATAATGTGAAAATCTTGCTATAACAACGATGGTTCAGAAAGGGTATTTTTGTGTGGAAGTTGTGTGGAAGTTGTGCGGAAGAATGTCGCAGAATATTAGAGGTGGGAAAAAAGGTAAAGTGGGTGAAAATAATGATGGTAGATGTTATTGCCCTTGCAAATGTTTTTGCCTCATACGTCCTGTAAGAATTTTAATAGTAACAACTACAAAACATTGTAGGAAATATGGGCACATGGATGGCGGATCGAATGAATATTGTCCTATGGTAATTAGCTATATATTCATTATCTATTTTTATATTGTCAATTTTATATAAAATTATATATATGTATAAATATTGTTTGAATGTTTGTTATAGTACACACTAATTTTGCATGATTTTTTGTAATATAAAATTAGAGTTGCCCTCTAACTTTCCGCAGAATATTGCACCAAGTAGTAGTATAAATGATGTTGTACAAGCTGAGGAACATGATCAAGAAAATGAGTATCTCATGGAAGAAGATGATGGGACAAATCAAGTTAATGATCCCATGGAAGAAGATGATGGGACAAATCAATTGATCCAAGATTTTTTTTCTCAACTGGATGAGGATGAGGATAGTGATGGTATTTATGATGAACCTCTATTAGAAAATGCAATAAATGACTTTATGAAGGATCATGATCAAATCTTCTCTCCGATACATTGATTCTAGTGAACTTAAAGGTTATGAATAATTTGTCAAACACTTGTATGACACAGATTCTAAGGTATGTAATATGTTTCATCTCATATTATACATAAATGTTGACCTTTTTCTATTTGTTTTTAGTGTTAATTAATGTATAAAATAAGAATGCAATTTTTACGATTAATATTCTTTACATTAAGTAGTTATTTGTTATGTTGTATATTGTTAGGTGAATTTTTGTTACCATCCTCAAATATTTTACCTCGCACATATCGAGGTTTGCATGCCATTATGAAAGACATTGGAATGGATTATCAAACTATAGATGCATGTTCTAATGATCATATTATATATTATGGACAACATGCTTTGAAAAAAAAATGCCCACAATGTCTTATCAGTAGATATCAAACCGATCAAGTAACAAAAAGGGTGCCTCGAAAGGTTCTTCGTCATATTCCCATAATTCCACGTTTGCAGCGATTGTTCAGGTGTGAAATAATAACACAATTTATGGATTACCATGCACGTAACATACGTAGATATGGCGTTCTTCGAATGCCTACCGATGGTTATGCATTTAGGGAAATTGAGGAAAAATGGACAGATTTCAAAGATGAACCTCGTAATTTTAGGCTTTCATTGGCAGCTGATGGTGTTAATCCATTCAGAGAGCTTAGGTCTATTTACTTAGTGTGGTCTATTTTTGTTATCAACAATAACATTCCTCCTTGGATGTCAATAAAGAGGGAGCACATAATGTTGATAATGATTGTTTCAGTTATTTATTTACATTAATTTTTTGAATCTAACATTTTCATTTGTTTCATTTTTTGCATAATATCTTTTGTTTATTTATTTACGGATATATACATGATATCATGGTTATAGTAATTATGTGTAATTTCAAACAATTAGGTAAGTACCAGGTTAAAGATATGAATGTATATATCGAGCCTCTTATCGATGAGCTACTAAAGTTATGGGATGACATCACTATGTATGACATCTGTAAACCAATTGGGGAGAATAAATTTAAATTCCGTAGAATACATTTATGGACAATTCATGATGCCCCAGGGATAACACATTTTTGTGGTATGTAGAATTCTAATATTTTTCTTTAATACTATATAAATTTTTAATGATATCATGCTGCATGTTTAATTTTTAAATAATTTCATCGTATAATTGACATTAATCCATTTGTTGTAGGTATTCAAACAAAGGGTAAATTTCCATGTCTAGTTTGTGGTCCTAAGATGAAGTATCGTCATTCAAAAAGTTTAGGAAATGTGGTGTTTTATGAGTATAGGCACCTCCTCCCTAAGAACCATAAGTATCATACTATTGAAAAACATATTTTCAATGGGAAAGAAGAGACTGGTTTAAAACCACGAAGAATGACACCTCACCTATCGAGGTTGGAATATAATAGAAATCATCAAGGTACTCAATTTATTTATGTATCGTATATCATGTAATGTTTTGAATGTTTATTTTAATCATTGAATTTATTTTACCATATTTGATCATTATTTTTGTGATTTCTTTTATGCTTCATGAAGGTCGCCATCATGAAGGTATTAATAATGGGATTCCACGAGGAATGAAATGTTATCCCACTCAATTCATGAGGTTTCCCTACTATGAGGAGATAAAAACAGCTCATTTGTTTGATACAATGCATATCGGGAAGAATGCGATAGAAACGTTATGGCGAATCATAGATGGTAGGAGGGACAAAGAAAAAATTGTCAAAATTTGTACTCACATTTAGGAAGCCAATCATGCAATGCGAAGTGTGATCCAATCAAATAAAGATGGACTAGACCGAAATAACCTTCCATGGTTACTAACAGAGCAACAAAGCAATGATGTAAAAGAGGTCATTCAAATAATTAAATTTCCCATGGGTTTTGCATCAAACATAAATAATATCTTAATGAAGAAAGGTGAATTTGGTGGGGTAAAAACACATGATTGACATACCTTCATTAAGGTAATAATTTTGGCATACATATTTATATATATTTGCCTTATACATATTTTATTTATTTATTATTTTTGTCTACTTTGGTTGAAACAAATAACGATTCATTTTTTTGTTATAGTATGTTCTACTGCTATCTCTCCCAAATGGCTTTGACAACAACGTCAAACAAGTTATATATGATCTTGGAAAATACATGAGGTAAGTAGTTGTCATTTATATGCAAAATGTCCTTTCAAATTTTTGTTGTACTTAATAATACGTGTTTTACTTGTAATGTAATATATTATATTATGTTATGTTGAAACATGTTATTTTCTTGTGTCATGATCTCATGTATATGGTTGTCATTGAAATAAATCCATGAAGATGATATAAAGTATTGGAAGAGAGAAATTCCTCGTCTAATATGTGAAATRAAAAAGTATATACCTTCAACATTTTTCAATGCACAAGAACACTACCTCATACACCAAGTTGAGGAGATTGAAATTTGTGGACCTGTTCACACAAGGTCAATGTGGATGGTGGAGAGACACTTGAAATAATTGAAGGCATTGGTTAGACAAAGAGAACGTCATGAGGGTTCTATGGTGGAGGGATATATGGTATATCAATCCATGGTGTATATTAGTCAGTATCTTCCTAAATTAACAATGTCAACTATGCATACAGTGGATCACATTTGGGATGTGAACTCCATCAAAAAATTTGAAGATCAAGAGCACCTATTGGGGAAAGGTAGAATGAAAAAAATCAGAGGTAATATATTAATAATTGTGGAGATTTATATTAATAATAAATATACAATTTCATTTTTTGTGTATATGATCATACTCATTAATATATTAATATATGTTATTTCATAAATTATTAATATTTATAACCTGGATGGACGTTATAACTAATATTTAATATTGGTGAATTATGATTTTTGATTCAGTTGCTCAAGAGTGGGATGCACTGCATTTATACATTGCAAACAATATTGACTGGATGAACACATGGATTGAAATATGTAAACAACATAATGGAGGTAGTTTGTCATGGAAACGATTGTCTGCATTGGTTAGAGAAGATCGTTGTAATGAATATGCCAATGTTATGCAAAGGGAAATTTATTTAACATATGGTTTGAAAGATGGACAAGCAAGCAAATTCACCCATTTTATTCAATTATTTTATATTATATTAATGTGACTACATGTGTACTGTATTTTTCAGATATTTTCCAAGTTATATAAATATATATGTTAATTTATTAATTGACAATGCATCTTTTACATATCTGGCATATTGCAGTTGAAACACCACAAGGCTATGTGGTGCAATGGTCGTAAATTTTGCATCAAAAAATTGGATGAAACCAAGAAAAATTATGATAGTGGGATAATTGTAGTATTCCAGGTCAGTAATGTTTCCTCTAGGAGTGACAAACATCCCTGAGAATCTGAAAATAGATACTATGGGTATTTAAACGATATACTTGAGTGCGAATTTAATTCCTTCAAATTAGTTTTGTTCGATGTGAAATGGTATAGGTTATGAATGCATGAATGTGATGAGGAAAGAAATCTTATTCAACACGCCAATAGATTTCCAAATGGTTAAAACAATGGTTTTTGAAAGAGAACATGATTTCTATGTTTTTCCAAGCCAACGTGAACATGTCTTTTACTCAAATGTTCCACGTGAGAGGGATTGGTCATTTGTTGCTAGATATGATCCAAGAGGAAGGCCATTTAAGTATACTCATTTACAAGAATAAGATGATATTGAATATCAAGAAGATGATTCTCCAGATCAGATAGAGTTGAAAGATCATGTAGGGTCGACAGATAAAGAAGACGAAGAAGATCATGATCCAGGCGTAGGAGACAATATTACAATTCTTGATGATGATGTCAATGAAAATATGATTGAAAGTGACATTGATGACGATGATGCTATTGTCAATCCTTTCAACACCGTTTTTGAACCGAATGATGATACAGATGTCGAGTTAGATGAAGAATATCAAGATACAGAATAATGATGATTACATAGATGTTGAGGTTGGATTAGGTACGTGACTATATATTTTAATTTGTATGAATTATTATCTTAAAATAATTTACTTATAATGTCATGGATTAATTACATGTTTTTAGGTTTTATGCGACGCTTTTATATCCTATGTTACATGTTGTTTAATTATTATATGAAACCTGAAAATAGTTTCCAATATACTAAAGTACATGGTAAACTAAAAATATCATTTACAAAAACATAATTTCATTTACCTTCATTAATTTTTGTTTTTGTAGTTTATATGCATGAATCTTACTAGGACATTGCTTTCGATTATTTTCTATTTTATAGATTGGGTATTGGGGATCAATTGAGAGTGATGTGAGGGGGAGGGGAGGGTCCATATGAGCTTCCAACTTCACATGGTTGGCCTTGTTTAGTAGAGGATAAATTATTCTTGAAACCAAGAGAAGTGCTTTCATTTTTATACCATCGTGATCATAAATGTCATCAATATTGTTGTCATAGTATTGCATCAACGAAGTTTCGATGAACGTGTTTGTCATTTATATAGAAGTTTTGTTGAAACCCTATTTTTCTTTCAAATTAGACAAATTGGTTGATGCAAGTTTTAAGTTTGCATCAACCTTTATTCATTTTTCTTTCAGGTTCTACATTAATGTATATACAATGTATGTGTGTCATAGTTGTGATGAAAAATCCCTCTTTTTCATTGATTGCTTAATCAACACCATAAAAATAATCCCTTGCAGTACTAGATGCGGAGACATGTGTACCATCGAACAAATTTTAAAAGGAACAAGGAACAAAAATTGTACTAGGACTAGACATGGGCAACAATGACCTATGAATGGGGCTAATGTTGAAATTTTTTCAAAATGTTTCTGTATGCACTGAAATTTTACATGGATAGACTATTCACATGCCTTAACAATATGGGATGGTTTCTAGACTCAAATTTGACTCACACACCCACTTTTTTCCATCATCAATTCATCATGTAAACCATAAACCCTATTTTTATTTCAAAGTACACAAATTGGTTGACACAAGTTTTAAGTTTGCATCAGTCTTTCTTCATTTTTCTTTCAGGTTCTACATTAATGTATATACAATGTATGTGTGTCATAGTTGTGATGAAGAAACCCTCTTTTTCATTGATTTCTTAATCAAAACCATAAAAATACTCCCTTGCAGAACTAGATGTGGGAACGTGTGTACTGTCGAACGAATTTTAAAAGGAACAAGGAACAAAAATTGTACTAGGGCTAGACATGGGAAATAATGACCTTTGAATGGGGCCAACGTTGAAATTTTTTCAAACTATTTCTGTATGCACTGAAATTTGACACGAATAGACTATTGGCATGCCTTAATGATATGGGAGGGTTTCTGGACTCAAATTTGACTCACACACCCACTTTTTTCCATAATCAATTCATCATATAAACCATAAACCCTATTTTTCATATGTTCTAGTATATATGTTAATGATTCCTAATTTCATATTTTTATTTGACTCAAGGTACAACTAGCTTGCAAAGTATCAAATTTTAATTTCAAGTTGATAAACCAAATATGAAATGAATACTAATTAAAACCATCAAGTATTGGAATTTGTCATTTAAGTGTAGTGTCATGTAGTTATCTTTTAAAACATAGAGAGAGTAGTCTCTATTCAAGTAGAGAAATATATTGATATTGGATTCTCTTCTAAGCTGATGTTGATATTTTTAACCTTCAAGAAATATTGATATATATGGTGGTGTGAAAAGAAGTAGAATAGGTACTAGAGGAGAAAATCAAGGATAATTTAGTACCCATCACTTATGCAAACATTTTCTTCAGCAAGAGAGACAAAGAAGGGAATTTGTCGGCAAGAGACAAGGAAAGGATATCATCGCAAGAGCAATGAATGTAAATAATCTTGCGACAAATTAGCTATACTATCGACGAAATAAATTCTTCGATAGTATAACTAATTCGTCACAAGAACCTTTACATGGGATAAACAAAGGAAATGGATGAGGTGGTTCCAATTATATCTAATTCATCATAAGTATCTTCAATTGTACACATGGCATATAATTCATCGCCTTTCTTCATTTTTCTTTCAGTTTATACATTAATGTATAGACAATGTATGTGTGTCATAGTTGTCATGAAAAATCCCCTTTTTTGTTGATTGATTAATCAACACCATAAAAATATTCCCTTGTAGTACTATATGCGGGGATGTGTGTACTTTCGAACCAAACATAAATTGTACTAGGAATAGACATGGATAACAGTGACCTGTGAATGGGGCCAACGTTGAATTTTTTTCAAATTATTTCTGTATGCACTGAAATTTGACATGGATAAACTATTTTCATGCCTTAACGACATGGGAGTGTTTTTGGACTGAAATTTGACTCACACACCCACTTTTTTCCATCATCATTTCATCAGGTAAACTATAAACCCTATTTTTCTTTCAAAGTACACAAATTGGTTGACACAAGTTTTAAGTTTGCATAATCCTTTCTTCATTTTTCTTTCAAGTTCTACATTAATGTATATAAAATGTATGTGTGTCATAGTTTTGAAGAAAAAACCCCCTTTTTCATTGATTTCTTAATCAACACCATAAAAATACTCCCTTGCCGTACTAGATGTGGGGACATGTGTAGCGTCGAATGAATTTTAAAAGGAACAAGGAACGAAAATTGTACTAGGACTAGACATGGACAACAGTGACTTGTGAATGGGGCCAACATTAAAAATTTTTCAAATTGTTTCTGTATGCGCTGAAATTTGACATGGATAGACTATTCACATGCCTT
Organism: Picea engelmannii; assembly: GCA_009831015.1. NCBI lineage: Eukaryota > Viridiplantae > Streptophyta > Pinopsida > Pinales > Pinaceae > Picea > Picea engelmannii. The sequence goes on from ML786290.1 coordinate 727,253, forward strand.
AATGATATGGGAGGGTTTCTAGACTCAAATTTGACTCACACACCCACTTTCTTCCATCATCATTTCATCAGGTAAACCATAAACACTATTTTTCTTTCAAAGTACACAAATTGGTTGATGCAAGTTTTAAGTTTGCATCAGCCTTTCTTCATTTTTCTTTTAGGTTCTACATTAATATATATACAATGTATGTGTGTCATAGTTGTGATGAAAAATACCTCTTTTTCGTTGATTTTTTAATCAACACCAAAAAAATACTCCCTTGCAGTAGAAGATGTGGGGACGTGTGTATTGTCGAACGAATTTTAAAAGGAATCTGGAATGAAAATTGTAGTAGGACTAGACATGGGAAACAGTGACTTTGAATGGGGCCAACGTTGAAATTTTTTCAAATTGTTTCTGTATGCACTGAAATTTGACATGTATAGACTATTCGCATGCCTTAACGATATGGGAGGGTTTCTGGACTCAAATTTGACTCACACACCCACTTTATTCCATCATCAATTCATCATATAACCATAAACCCTCTTTTTCATATGTTCTAGTAAATATGTTAATGATTCCTAATTTCATATTTGTATTTGACTTGGGGTACAACTAGCTTGCAAAGTATCAAACTTTAATTTTGAGTTGATAAACCAAATATGAAATGAATCTTGCAACGAATTAGCTATACTATCGACGAAAAAAGTTCGTCAATAGTATAGCTAATTCATCGCAAGAATATTTACATGGGATAAACAAAGTAAATGGATGAGGTGGTTCAAAGTATAGCTAATTCATCACAAGTATATTCAAATGTACACATGGGATAAACAAAGGAAATGGATGCGGTCGTTCCATCTAACGAAATATTGGTATGATATTATGTATTACTCTACCTCCAAAATTACCCAATTTAAAACCCTATATGGTTATGAACCCCCGTCACCAAAGAATTGGGTCATTAAAAATGCAAGTATAAACTATTATTAATCTCTTTTAAAATAAAATTGACAACCATATGTTAACTCTCTCTCTCTCTCACATGGAGAAATACATAGTTAAAATAAGCTAGCTTAATGAAATCAATGCTACAATAAGTTCTAAATTAATATGCATGAGTTGATATGATTTTGGCCTCATGAATGAGAAATATACCTGGAATGATCAATAATGCCATCATCATCATAAATGTCATCATTGTTACATTATGGACTAGACATGGGAAATAGTGACCTGTGAATGGGGCTTAGAGGTCGTGAATATGTTTCTGAATGGTGTTACATGGTTTGCAAGGAGTGTAGCTCTTATATGGTGCAATGTAGTGTAGTCTATAAGAACAATCTCTATGCCAAACCTCAAAATGGATAGTACCATATCTTGTTCATAAGACAAATATTCTTTGTATGTTTCCTTTTTGGTGGCTCAAGCCCTCACACATGATGCATGACAATGAAATGTAGTAATTTGACTATTGAATCATAGTATTATGTCACATGCAAATTCTGAATTGACTTAGCTTGCAAATGAAATTTGGCAAGCCCTTATGGCCCAAGCATCATTTGATTGGTAGGATATTGGTAGATTTCAAGAATCTTATCTCTGCAAGGAATGTTTCTTTGGTATGATATTGGTAGATTTCAATATTCTTATCTCTTATATCTTAGCACATGACGATCGTCGGGGACGATTTGAAGAAAAACAAGAAAGTTACAATTTTTAAAAGGTAAAATCCGAGCAAACTGAGAACTAATATGCCTTACCTTCATACATAGAACATACACGTACCTTATAATCCACCTTAATAGTTACATAAAATTAATGTAAAACAACCTTAAAACTAGAAATTATACATGTTCAAATAGGTTTCCACTAACACTCTTATAAAACAAACCCTTATGTAATTGTTAACATATAACCCCTAACATTTATAACCCTCTTAAGCTTATAAACCCTAATATAACCTCCCTATCCCCTACCATCTATAATCTCAATAACCTCTATCCCATCAACAACTAATAGAACCCTTGGTATCTATAAAGACATATAATCTCTAATCCTTACACCTTCTATTGCATCTAACTAAAATAACATTAGGTTCCTATATCCTTTGATCCATAACCCTATAACTCATCTCATTCCTAACCCATATGACTCCCAACACAAATAACCACTTCCACATTACATTATAACCCATAATATAAGACATAACCACTACAACTCCTAATCCTTAAAACTTTATATAACACCTATAAAAGTTAATCCATAAACATTATAACCCTCAACCCACACCCCATAGTAGGTCGTGACGAGCTTAAAATTGATGTATATTCTATAATCAAGTTTTTGTATATGAATTAAGGGATTACCTTAAGACACCTAACACCTAACTATTATAACTCAATCACACCTAAACCCTAATATAACCCATCACTTGTATAACCTTTATACCCTTATACTTCATAACCACTATCCTATATAACTTAACCCCTGTAACCCCTTACCTCCAACATTCATCAGTGTTAATTCTTAACTCATATAACACACTCATAGGCTTGCAAACAACCCATACAATGGACTCATGTGTTGCCTAGAGAACTATTCATTCAAGGCTCTTGATCTCAACAATATTCAACAATATCTTGAGGCACCACTTGTCTTCCTTCCTCGACCATGGTCAAGATCCTATGATATATACTCAGTGTAAAAAACCTCCTAATTGAGTCCATATATTCCAACTCTGATGCTAAAAAATCCTTAGCTGATATGGCTTGTTTTATGGTAATTTGCAGGTGTTGTTCATGGTGATTGATCCTAAGAAGTGATGTTTAGGAAATAACATCCAAGTTTTTTCCTCCCAGACTAACCATGGAATTTGAGATCAAGAAGGTCCAGTTAGGGATTAAGACCCTTCTTTCCCCCTTAACCTGCATTTTAAGCCCTCAAGACCCATTTATGTTGTACAAAACCTACTCATGGCACCATTATATCTTGCTTTGGATTCTAAAGAACACCAACTACAACCTTGAGAACCATTCCTAATGGGGGGTCTGACACATTTTTATTTAGAATATATGTTTTGGTTTAATAATGGTACTTGTATCCATCAAATAGTCCAAAAATAACCTACAAGGGTCCTATGTGATGGATCAAGGACTTGTCCAACACTATATCCTGAGAAGTTGTGTGGGTTGTAGTTGTTGTTCATAGAATTTAAGCCTAAGAATGTTCACGTAGAGAACAAGTACTCCCTTGTTTCCCTCCCTTGACCTTGGTTAGACCTTGAGACCCATTCTTGGTTCAAAATTAACTTATTCATGGTGCCCAAATTCCACTTTGAGGTGAATGATATGTTACATAGGTCATATGTGGTGGTTTGACTATTTTTCTATGGTTCTTGAGTTTAAGAAGCAAGGTTTAGGGTTGAAGACTCTTGTTTCCTTTCATCAAATATAGTCATGAACATAATACCCATCCATGATGATCAAGAAGACCTTATAATGTCACCCATATTCAACTTGGATGCCAAAGACTCCCTAGAGAGGACTCGTGTCATGATTTTTAGGTGTTGTCAATGGTGGTTCATTAGATCGAGAAGGTTTAGTTAGGGCTTTAGGCCATTGTTTCCAACTTGCCATGTTTATGCCTCTACACCCATTTTCAATGTACAAAACTTAATAATGATGCCTATATCCCTCTTAAAGGCCAATTAAGTTATGTTATGTTGGTTTGAGGAATTGGTCAAGGCTCTTGATGACAACTTTTTCACCCATCCATGGTCTTGTGTGGTGACCTGAGGACTTGTTCATGGTGCTTGAGATAGATATGGAATACAAATTGCATTTATTTCATCTTATGAATTTTTTTGTGGTTCTATATAAATAATTTAGGACCTATATGTCATATTCTAGGGACCAATGGCCATGCACAAGGATACACATTAACCACAAAACATGTGCTCTATAGGAGGTCAATATCCTTAGAGTGGGATATGGGTTCCATTAGAATTTTTTTTGCATGACAGGTGGGTCTCATGTCATGGTACGAGGGAGAAATCTAGGGAATTATCCCCTAAATTAATATTATTGATCTAATGTGCCACAATAAAGGCCTTAAACCACAACATAAACCCTTTAAAGTGGACCTTTGGCATACAAGTGGGATATCAATGTGATTAGGAGTTTTTTCATAGTAAGGATGGGTCTCGGAGCCTTGACTCAAGGGAGGAAAATAAGTGACTTACACCATAAATGGATATCTAAGGCTTATTATCCATGAACATGAACTCAAACCACAAAAAATACACTTTAGAGGTAACTTTTTGCCTCTAAGAAGAATGTGGGTACTATTATAGGTTCTTATGCATAGGGGTTGGTTGTCTTAAGGCACTTTCTATGGTCAAGTGGGGGGAATAAATTATGCATATCAACCATATACCATATATTAATTAATTATATATATATCTATATATATATATATATATATATATATATCAAAAAACAAAACCACCACATTAAACTTAAACAAATGTGAAACTAAAGATCAGTTGCACACGAATGTGGACCCGATCTCGTTGATTCGAAAATTTGAAAGACTCAAAGGAGGGAGGGGTTGGAGTGGAGATATATTACATTGATTATTTGGTGCTCTGACCACTATAGTTGCTGAGAAAAAAACCAAGCGAAACCCCCTTCCGAGGAGAAAGGAGAAGAGAAAACCTCACGACTGATCTGAGCAGAGAAAAACCCCGAGAAAAAATAATCTCAATTCGGCAAATTTCAATTGGACATTTATAGAGGCAGAGGACCCCAACTATCAAGCCAAACCTGTAGAGACCAAGATCAAGACCGAGGGCCATCCGAGACTAAGACTGAGAGTTGTGCATGAGATTGTCGAGGGAAAGGAGGGAATCGAGGGCTATCTGAGACTAAGACCGAGACTTTCGCGCGAGACTGTCAAGGGAAAGGAGGGAAATAATGGTATGTTATTTAAGCTACCCTAACCTTTCTTTCAATGATATCTAGCATTGTTTCATTGATTTGATCTAGGTGACTATTGATAAAAACCCATTGAATACACAGTTCCCTCAGAATTTCCCATGATTTTACAAAACAAATTAACCAATGTGCCTTTTAAAAATACAACTAGAAAATCGTTTGTATCTTGGTGTCTTGGTTGTTGCTGGGACTTAGGTGCAGGTGTGATTGGGATAGACTTGCAGGGCCATCCGAGACCAAGACTGGCACTTGCGTGCGAGACTGTCCCTTGAAATTTCCCATGATTTAAAAAAAAATAAAAAATGCCTAAAATAAAAGCCTAAGGTGTCCCCAATAAACCTATTCTACCATAACCCTAACCTTATACTACCCACATGCTTCATTCATCACTTAATAGCGGATAGGTTCATGTGAGAGTTGCTCAAGTTTTTCCATAATGAATAAATTTTGTAGTGGTGAGAATGGAGCAGTAGTATTGTTGAGGACATGCTCATGAATTTCCTCTCCTTTTGACTCCTCCATCGACTCATCCTCTTGATATCCTATATCCTTTGAACATACACTAGAACCATGAATCCACAACGCCATCTCATTTTCACTTCTTCCTACTCTTGAGAGGACTCTAGCCACCTTTGCCATTTATTTGTCAATGCTTTTCTTAGATGGTATATTTTCCATAGTGTGGAGGTCAATGGGTGTTCCCTTTTCTTGCTATTGGTTCACTCATATATATGAAGGGGTTGTTTGTTCTACTTCATTCCAAACTAGGAATCCCAAGACATAAAGAACATAATCGTGTAGATCATGATCCCAAGAAATCAAAATTCCATGGGGGTTATGTTTCCCATGTATTTCATTCATTGATGATTGTTGTCATTGTGGGAATAATGCTTCATTAGTTCAAACCCAAAACCCATATGAATTTTATCTCAAAAACCATATGAATTTTCTTCATTAAGAGTGTTTTACAATGAAAAACATTTTAAGATTCGTGCCTAATTTCACATGCTTACTATTAATCACTTACATAGAATTGGGCCTTTACTAGCACCTTTTCAAACACAATTTGCCTCATTTGTTAGCCAACATGTGTTCCCTCACTTTTTCACTCTTTCTATAACCAACTATAAAAGGATCATAAATCAATGCATTACATAGATGCACTATTTTTCTTCAATCATAATCCAATCTGTTTATGATTGCTTGAATATATTGGGTCTATAAGGCTGATTATAAATTGCATTTGCATTTATATTTGGTTTGTTAGATGAGTTTTTGGAGTTGTGGCTCCCATGACCCCAAAAGGGGATATGACAAAGGGCCATATATGTATGAAGGGGTGGGAGAAGGAAAATAATAATGTTTTGTTCTCATATTAATGCAGAATTAGATTAATTTTCCAAATTATACCAAATAGGCCATTTGTACTTGGTTGACCCAAATATCCAACCAAATCTATTTCCTTTTCCACCTAATTTGTAGCCTCACTTGAGGATATCCAAGATAAACCTTATTGTTCCGCCCACTAATGATGTCTATAACCCTAATATTACTCCATATTTCATTGGTAAAGATAGATGGGGAAACCCACACTTGGATCGTGTTATCCCAAGAGCCCCTAAAATTTCTCCCTTTGATTTGATTATACTAATTTGAAACCAACTTACCAAATATGTAGAGGTCCCCAATATTGTACCAACTATTATTGATAAAGGAAACAATTGAAGAATATGAAAGTACCATCTATGCCTCTTTAGGACCCATAAACTGATCCTATGACATTCCCTATTATTATGAAATATGGTGATATCACTTCCATTGTTGATCATGTTGCTAGCTGACCCCACCACATCCATTTTTCCTTCACCACTCAATTGTTAAAATATGATATGAGGATGATGATTTACTTTGAGGATATTCACTTAGAGGTATATGTCCCTATGTATCTTTCTTTGAGTACCCATTTCCCATTTCCCTTTAATAATTCTTGGTCATCCACAAGGTGAAGCCCCCGTGATCCTTATGAGTATTTAAGATGTGTATGGTGGTATCTATAATCATAAAATTTTGCTATGTTATAAATGCTAACATTTGATTCAATGTTGTATAGGTTTACTAAGTGAACTATGAAATTTTCATGGTATTTTTAAAATTTGGGTCATTTTTCTTCCATTTATCTAGATAATTAGCTCATACTTTTTGTCATTAGCAGTACTGCACACATAGTAATCTATCGATAAATTATTTCTTTGCTTAAAACCTCTTGCTCCTTCCCATATCTATTTTTCATCGAAGTTGAAATTCTTGCATTTCATTTTCCTCTTGCCTGGTTTAAAGAGTCGAGTCAAAACTCCATAAGTTTCACGACCACTCCTTTGAGTAACAACAACCTAAAATCAAGCGCTAATTAAAATTTATCTAGCAACTTTTCTAGGGATTTCAAACCCATCTTAGCTTAGGTGTAGAGCTTTGGAATAGGATTGTGAGAATAACTTTCCAAAGATTATAAACAAATATAAATCCTTGAGTTAGGGAGTGAAATCCAGTTTCTATATCACTGACTTTGGGAATCCCTTCTAACACAAGGGTCAATCACGAGGTCGCATTGGGGCCCTCAGAGTAATAAACCCTGCTTTGTTGGTCTTGGTGTCGACTTTCGATTGTCCCCCCGCTACTTTGGTATAGTAGGTGGTACCATAGAGGCCATAATCATTTATACTTCCTACACAAGGTGATAACACAGGGAAGGTGGTGTTGTACCTGGGATCGACATTGGCTAGAATCACTCGGACTCCTTAGAGGGTTGCCCACTGCTCGGTGAGGTAACTTGCACCTGGGCGTTAGTTCATTAAGAAGGTTGTCAACGTAACTTTCCCACTCATCGAAACTCAACCCCTTCATGCATCAATCCTATGATGTTGGATTCCATCACCAACTAGAGCTTCTTTGTGAGAAGGTTTGTTTGCATGCTTGACTCCTAGATTAATTAGTGTGTGTTGTTTTTTCTCCTTAGTTATCCTTAGGATTTAGTTTTTGTCTAATGGCATCAGTTCCAGGGTAATTCCTCATTTGATCAATACAAAATATGGATACCATTAAAATAAAAGGGAATAAAGAGGTAACAAATATCTCATACCTAACTTACGTCTTATAATTATCCAACATTGTTCTTTACACTTAGTGAAACAAACACCAAATGGAATGGTTTGCACAAGGTCATGACCAACAAAGCTCCATATAATGCAAATGATAAATGTGATTGGAGAATTCAAAATATTATCATAAACCCACATCTCACATATTTTTACATGCACCATAGATTCACAATCTTTCATGAAGAGGTTCGAGAGAAATGCCTCCATGCAAAATTGTCCACATCAGAATTGTCCATGTCCTTGATGGAAAACATAAAATTCCTTTGAATATATTTTAGTCCATGTCCTTCTTAAAAAGGATGATCCCATTCTGGAAGTGGTCAAAGACTACTTTTATCCCCCCTCTATCTGGTAAATGCTACTTCTTATACTAGCCTTCCCCTACAATAGGGAGTGTTGTTGTCTTTGTCATCCTACATGGTTACTTCCCAAATTAATGCCTTCTATGGGGTTTTAACTCTATATTATGGGGCCGTTCAATTTAAAATTATTTACATGCAGGTAGGTTAATTCACTACTCATGATCCCTTTCCCCATCTCCACCATTTGGTATGCCTCCAAGGTGTTGAGCTAGAGTTCTCACAAGACCTTGATATATTGTGAGGTCCTCACATTCAACTCACTAAACCTCCCTCTTAACTTGAAACTCACCTCTCTTCCAATCAAGAGGGAATCCCCTCCTCTTAGATCAATAGTTATTTCCCTTGATCTGACCCTCTCCCAACCTCTTCAACATATCCCCCTTTTGATGGAACATATATCTTTCCTTCTTTCTCTCAAGTGGTTGATCCACTCACTATCCATAGCCCAATTGAACCTTGGGTCTCCCCATCAACCATCCCATTATCCCTTAGATCCATGAGTATTGGTAAATCTATATTGATGGTTCCTCAAACTTTACCTTGAACTTCTATCCTTGATATATTCTAAACAAGCAAAGTAAATATGTAGCAACAACAATTGGCTCCTTACAATCAAAACTTTCCAAACCTTAGCCAATGAATGTTAATTTCCTACTCCAAAACATTCATATCCATATGTAAACCAAGTATTCATGTCAACCTATACACAATCTAAAAACCAAGCATTCATGTCAAACTCTACACAATCCATAAACCCAACATTCATGTAAACCTCTACACAACCCAAAAACCAAGCATACATCCAACATTCTCCCAACCTCTTGGACATGAATACATGAAGCCTCAAAACTATAACATTTAGGGAAACTAGAATCCAATCGTGAACATGTTCATCATTCCACCCTCTTTCATCCATGGTATATGATCACGTACTCATACAATTATGGGAGGAGAAGGTGGGAATATACCACCCTTTGACAATAACACCCCCCCTATGTTGCATACTCAAACCAAACCTTGAGCTCAATTGGAGATGTTGGCCTACATGAATGTTCTCTAAGCATGTACTGACTAGATGACCCATATAATTGAGTCCCTTTTATGATTTCTCCCCTAGGCTTACAAAATATTTGTACCCTTCTCTCTCCTTAGATATTTCCCGCATTACTTTGAGAGAGGAATGGAAAGCCAATATGGTAAACCCATTCTTCATTTAGATCCATCACAATGATTTCACCATCAAATGAGTAATTTCTGATCCTGGATTTTCCCTTAACATCATAATAACTCCTATCTATCATGTCCTTGGTGTTATCACATTAATATGTCCTTAATATGTCCAAAATCAAGAGGGATATCACATTACATTAGGTGCTTGACCACTATTCTGTAGTGTGAAATCTAACCATAGTGCATATTGCTTACATGGATAAGTGAGTCAAATTAAGGTCCACCCACCTAGAGATTCATACCCTTCACTAAGTTGGGAATCCACTGCATGCATGAGTGCCCATACTAATATTGGTAATTTCACCCTAGTCTAATTGTGCATCCAAAACTAAAGATATAAAATTTGTATTTAGAACTTTGAATATAGAAAACAAAGTTCAAAAATTGGAACTAGGATGAGGATGGACTACTCACTAACAACACGTGCACATGGAACTGAAGGTACAACCAAACAGGAACATGTCAGATATTTCTTCGTCGAGTGAGGAAAGCTTAGGACAAATAGAGGGAAATGTGACTGCATCTAGTAGATAAAATAAACAAAAAAGGACCATAGGTGAAAAAGTCGGAAGAAAATTCTGTAGATGGATGGAATTTTTTCTTGTCGAAGGAGTATCATGCTCTTATGATAATGCGAGCATAGGAGACATAGAGGTTCCACTCAAGTATAAGAATCTAGTGAAAAAATGGGTACCTAAGGAACTACCTCCTATAGATGTTGACTTCATTGTCAACAATAGGACATATCGCATTGCACCATCCTCCCTGCATGGCCTGGGGATATTTTTTATAGATGGAATAACTATAAAATACAATACAATAACTAAATTGATGGACTATGTCAGACCATTTTACAATTATAACGATTGGATGCGGCTAGTCCGATACATGCAAAGTATGCAGAGATATGCACTCGTGCAAATTATACACAACTAATAAACAAGGATAAAAATAAGGGAGAGACTATCTATATTGATGGAATGCCTAAAGCTTCCAGCAATATCGCAGGTTTTATAAACAACACATGACCCGAGACAACAAATAAGCAACCGAATTGCATATATGAGGGACACGAAGAGAATCGGGTAGTCCTGTGTGCAATAAAAAAGATAGCTCTTGGAGAAGAGTTATTAGTGGATTACCATTTGAATCAAATAGAAACATCGACTCATAGTGTGTAGGTACTTATGAAACACCTCTTTAAGAAATATCTACTTTTTTTTTTTGATGAAAACGGTTATAAAGCTTGTATTAAAAAAGGGGTGGACTGGCCACAGATTCGGTTACAAAATAGGCCCCGAATTTCTTCGTGCCTATCTTTCTGAAAATCCCTTCTAGATCTATTACTATAGACTTAAATCCTGAGCTAAGATTCTGTAAACCTTCACTAGGTACAGAGTTATTTACAGCAATGGCTTCTATACAAAATGTCATTTTGCTGAAGAGAGATCTTGCTAACAGACTACTAGTGAACTTGATTAGTTCATGGGCTCCTGCTTCTAGTCATTGTTTAGCTGAGCCATCTTTGCTTCCAGCTGATCTATTAGTTCTTCAAATTCTTGTTGAGGGTTCTTTATCTCCCTGTGTAGCTTATCTAGATCCTCTATAAACCCGATCTTTGTAGTAGTGATGTCTTCCTCTAGTTTCTCCATTCTTCTTCCTACTTCTGAATCCAAATTTTCAAGAAAATCCAACTGATACTGGAGAAGTTGCTTCAGATTTGCCAAAGTTTTATCCATATCCTTGAGCCTTTCCTCCGTGCTGGGTTTGCTAGTTGATCCTGATGCCATTCTTGAACGCGCCCCCTTTCTGCTTGCGCCTTGCTCTTTCCTGCTGGAGACTTCATGACCTCGCTGCCCTGGATAGACTGCAATCGCACCTTGGTAATGGGATGAGACTGGGGGATCGCCCTCTTTTTTAACTCCGTCTACACTTATTCTCATCATGTCCCTTCGATTCACAGGATTTGGGAGGGATGGCTGCGCAGATTCCCTGTCTCCACCATATCTGTGACTCTCCTTCTCATGGTACTACTCTGTCCCTTCTGTCCAACCAAAATTTTTTACGCATCCTGGTTCCATCGATTCCCCCGATTTCCTGACTGCTGACTTAGCTTGCATTTGACTGTGATAGGGAGGGTGAGTCAGATTTCATGGAAGTGCCATGCTAACTTCCATTTCATTCAATTTCAATACCCCCGGCTCCAGAAGAGTGCCTCTATTGGCTTCCTCGTCCGCCTCCCCATTCAAGTCCCTCAACACATGAAATAGTTGATACGACTTGAAGTTCCTTAGAAGGAGTTGGATCTTGTCAAGAAGTTTATTGAGAATTGCACTTTGAGTCTTAGAGCGGCGAATTATGGCCTGTATAATCACTCTTGAGTCACCAATTATTGTCAAGTCCTGGATCCTGTGATTTTTTGCTTGGATTAGCCCTTGCCAGAGAGCCATGGCCTCAGCTCTGTTGTTGGACTCAGTTCCTAAGCCCAAAGCGAAATGAATTGTTGTAGCCTCAATGGGATTTTCAATTATTCCCCCACCTCCAGCTTGGCCTGGATTCCCTTTTGAGGCCCCGTCAAAGAATAGGATTGGGGTGTTTCTTTCTCTTTTCCATTTGGCAAACTCCGGTTTGTCTTTCCTGATCTTCCAATCTTCTTGGATTAAATTGCTGGCTTTTCCTCCCATATTACCTTGGATCTTGAACTGGCTTAGCCAGAGTTCCTCTAAAGCGTCCAGCGTGGGGTTCTTATTTGAATTGCAGAGATAGGGGGCAGATTCACCAAAGAGAGCATGAATTTTGGTGGTGACCATGGCTGCGCTTCTTTGGTTATCTCTGAAGAGTCTATTGTTCCTTTCTAGCCAAAGGGTCCACAGGATAAACTTTGGAAGTACTTTCCACATCGTGAAGGCTTGATTTCTTTTCTTTACAGTGAATGGGTAGAGGGAGCCCCACTGGAGGAGGAGATTTCTTATATCAGAGGGAAGGTTGAGGACACTCTGGGTTCCTATTGCTAGCTTCCAAACTTATTTGGAAAAATCACAGTTGAGGAGGAGATGATCTATGGTTTCTTCAGCACATAGACACAAGGGACACCTGTAGGGACCTTCCCAACCACGTCTTTTGAGGTTCTCCCCTGTTTTGATGCTCTTGTGCGCCAGTGTCCATATGAAAAGGTCTATTTTTGGGATGGAATTGGACTGCCAGATTGCTTTCCAGATTTCCAGATTAGGTAGGGCAGTGGGGATGCTGGAGAAGAGTTGGTAGCCCTCTGTTGTTGTGTAGGCATTTGCATTTCCTCCCCAACCTATTTCATCTTTACCCTTCTTTTTCAAAGGGGCCTTCCCTTGAAGACAACTTTGAAGGGTGCTCCAATCCTGTTCTAGTTCAGTAGGTCTGTTGGGCACTCCCCACCCTTGCCAAGTCTGATGCTTGTCCTCCCCCCAGACTGAGATGTCAAAGAGAGTAACAATGTTTTGACTGTCCATCCAGTCTTTGAGGCGATGAAGATCCTGTCGTAGCTCTAGGGGGGGTTCTCCCATAATTGAGTCTTGCCAGATTTTGATTTTCTTCCCGTTTCTTGGCACCCAAGTGAGGTGAGGATTGAAATGAGGCATAACCTTTTTGTAGAGAGTGAATATGGGGGAGCCTTTCGATTCTTTGCATGGAAACTCTAAGCTTCGGTCCCTGGGCCCCCTAAAATATTTTCTCCAGAGCGCTAGTTTGCTCCAAGCTGGTTTTCCAGTGACCATCCTCCAAAGCAACTTTGCCCCCAATGCCAGATTTTAAGCTTGGGTTTTTTGAAAATTAAGTCCCCCTTCCAAAAAGGGCTTTGAGGTTTTTTCCCAACTTACCAAATGCAATTTCCTTTGTGCCTGCTTTCCTCCTTCCCACAAGAACCTCCTTTGAAGTGCTTCAATTTTTTGAATGACAGTGGTAGGGGCCAATAGCAGTGAGCTCTGATAGATGGGGATGCTGGTCACCACGGATTTAATCAGGACTACCTTCCCTGCTAAATTTAACCAGTTTTCCCCCCAGGAGGAAAATTTACTTTTTAATTTGTCTATCAGGTGGTTCCAGTGAGATACTTATGGAGCAAATTTAAAAATGGAGATTCCCAGGTATTTAAAGGCCTCCCAATTAGTGTGCCCTTCCATCCCCATAACTCTTGTGATTCCAAGCATCTCATTTGGCGTGATATTCCAGCCATATATTTTACTTTTGGCCTGGATTATTTCACTTCCGGAGACAGCAGCGTAAGTGTCCATCTCTTCCTTAAAAAAATTCGCTATTATTGGACTTTCTCCCCCCAACAGCAGTGTATCGTCTGCAAATTGTGCATGGTTTATTTCTTTCACTCCTTGCACGATTATTAGTCCCTGGAGGTTTTTATGAACTTGGGAATTTTCCAGCTAATAGCTTAGAACTGAAGCTTGGATTGCATAGAGCAAGGGCGAAAGGGGGCACCCTTGTCTTAAACCCCTGGAAGCTTGGAAGAAATTTGTTACTTTCCCATTCACCAACGGGGCTATCCACGGTGATCCGATACAAGCTTTTATCCAATTTACAAAGGTCGAATCAAAGCCAAACTTCCTCATTACTTCAAATAAGAAATTGTGTCTAACTCTATCAAAGGCATTAGCGAGATCCAGTTTGATGATCATACCTTTTTCTTTCCTTCGTATGCTGGAGTGAAGGGCCTCTTGAACCAGGATGATGTTATCAGCAATATGCCTACCTTTGATGAAGCCTCCTTGGTTTTCCGAAACAATGAAAGGGAGGACTGGCTTGAGACGATTGGCTATAACTTTGGTGAGAATTTTACAGCTTGTATTGCAAAGGGAGATTGGACTGAATCGGTTGAAGGAGATTGCTCCTTTCTCCTTCGGGATGAGTGCCAGGAAGGATGAGTTGGTGCCTCCACCCATCTTGCTACACTGTTGTGATTTCTTAATCATTTTGGTTAGATCTTTTTTTATTATATCCCAACATTGCTGATAGAATCTGGCCGTGAACCCATCTGGCCCAGGGGCCTTGTCTGGGTTCATTTGGTCCAGGGCCTCCTTTATCTCTTGCCGCGTTACCTCCCTGGTCAGCTTGCTATTGACATCCTCATTTATGAGACCTGGGATAATGGTGAGAGGATACATTTGCGGGCCTGTTTCTATCCCTTGTGGTTCTGTGTAGAGTGTCTCAAAGGCTTCAAAGGCTGCTTGTTTTATTCCCTCTGGATCTGCAATTGTTTTATTTTGGACTTGTATTTCTGTAACTGCTTTGTATTGTTTCCTTGCCTCTGCTTGCTTGTGGAAATAGCTTGTGTTTTTGTCTCCTTCTTTCAGCCAAAGACTTCTTTATTTTTGCCTCCAGTAGATTTCCTCCTCTCTGTAGGCTTTGTGCCATTGTCTTTGAAGGCTGTCTTCACATTGCAAGGCTTCTTGCGTGATCTCTTGGTGTTCCATTTCTAGCTGGTGGCTCTCGAGCTGCATTTGGGCTGCTATGCGCATGGCTATTGTATTTGGCTGGCTCTTTGCCCAAAGTTTAAGGGATCTTTTTAATCTTCTCAATTTTTCCTCCCAAACATAAAAGGCTGAGCCTTTAATAGCATTGGTCCACGTTTTGGAAACTAGAGAGAGAAATTCTTTGTCTTGGATCCAAGTCGGACTAAATCTGAATGGGATGGGTCCTTTGACTTGGTCTTTTTTAATTTCTAGCTGAATGGGCTTGTGGTCTGACCCACTGTGGGGTAGGATCTCTACTTTTGCTATGAGTCCTAGTAAGAGAAGGGAGATTTGGACTATAAATCTGTCCAATCTGGCCGCTATATGCCCAGGACCGATTCTCTTATTTTTCCAAGTGTAAAGTCCTTTATCTGGCTTGATGTCTAGCAGGTCATAGGCTGAGCCTAGATCTTCCACCCATTCTCTAGTTGGATCTCTCACTATGGAACCCCCTCTTTTTTCCTCTTGAGCTAAGTTTACATTTAGATCCCCACCGAGAATGATATTGTTGAGATTGTTTTGCTGTAGGTAGTCTTGAAGGGACTCCCAGCATTGTTTTTTTTCTCCTAATTGCTGCGGCACATAGATATTAAAAATTCTTACCTGGTAACCCGAGTCTTTGTGA
Organism: Picea engelmannii; assembly: GCA_009831015.1. NCBI lineage: Eukaryota > Viridiplantae > Streptophyta > Pinopsida > Pinales > Pinaceae > Picea > Picea engelmannii. The sequence continues at coordinate 743,102 of ML786290.1, forward strand.
AGGAGTTTGGTGTGAATCCAGTGCATGCATGTGTCAGAACTGATCAGGTCTATTTTGGAGGCGTTCCACAGAATGCAGAGTCCTCCTGAGGTGCCTCTGGCGTTTTCAACTATTCCTTGGCTGCCTCTCCAAACGTTCAACGAAGTTTTAAGTGAGTATTTCTAGCTCATCTTTGTCTCCTGGAGAAGGAGGATGTTTGATTTCGAGGCTTTGATTATATCTTTTAGTGCTTCTTCTTTCCTTTTTCTACCCATTCCCCTACAGTTCCAGGAGGTTAAAATCATTAAAAACCTTGGGGGGAGGAATGGCCTCCTTGGGAGGCTTTGGCTTGCTTTCTCGTATGCCGAACATTAATAAACTACTTGATGGTTGGTCGTGACCCTTTGAGGACGTCTTTGTAGGTTTCCTGGTCTCTTTCATCTTTTTTTGTTTTCCTGCCTCTTCCTGTTTTCTTTGGAGTAACCCAAGTCTCGTTTTCGTTTTCTGAGTCGTTGCCTGTGGAGACCTCCCCTTCCTCTGTGTTCTGACTACCCTCCAATCTTTGGGGGGAGTTGTTTTTCTCCCCTTTTCTTCTGCTAGTGGGTTCCCTTTGTCTTCAGGGTTTTGGTTGCCTTTTGCCCCTTCCTCTTGAACACCTTTACTTGGATCTGGTTCCTCTCCATCGACTTGTTTTGCCAAAATACTGAAGTTGTTCTCAGTTTCTTTGTTTCCTGAGGCTTTGGCTTGCGGCGGGGCTGACTTTTCGTTCCTTGGTCCTTTCGATTTGGATTTCCCCTTCCGGGCTTGTTGCCAGCCTTCGTCCCCTGTTTTCTCTGTAGCCGGGTTCTTTGGGCAGTTCCTTTGGAAGTGGTCGTATTCATGACAACCTCTGCACTTGAATGGGAGCTGTTCATAGTCCAGATTTTGGAAGTGGTGCCAATCCCCAACTTTTAACTTGATTGCCTCTAGCAGACCTACCTCCAGTTCGACTTCCACACAGATCCGCATGCAGGAGTACTAGTCTCTAGCCTCTGCTCAATCAATGTAGCATCCCAATCCATTTCCTATTGCTTGAAGCGAGGTTGGGTTCCAGAAATGTATCGACAAATTTGGGAGTCTTACCCACACAGGGACGTCTTTGGGAACTTCTGAGGAGGGGTCAAATCTTGGGGTCCAGTGGTTTAAATAGAGTCCTTGGGTGCCCATGAAGTACGGTCCATTTCTGAAAATCAAATCTTTGTCCTCCTGAGAGATAAATTCGAAAATGAAGTACCCTCTCCCGACCGCATAGCACATAACACTGTTTGTGATCAACAGTCTCTAGTTTCATTGTATCCAGTTGTCTGTGGATATGGTTGAGGGCCATAGCCCCATGAATTGACCCATGAGTCCTCTTTCAGAGAGGGAAAGGGCTACTTTCATTGGAAATTAGGGCGGCAGGTCAATCTCCGGAATGGCATCTAGTTTCTTGACGAAGCTTGGGGGAACTGAAGGAGTAGACTTCTTGCTGCAAGCTGCAACTAGTTTTCGAAAGGAGGTGGATGGAGAAGGAGGGGGCGGCGGCTCCCCTCCTCCCTGAGCTTCCATGGCGGTGATTGTGGCAAACCCTAGACATCTCTACAGCCAGGGCGCGATTTCGACACCTATCGTTGATATGGTATAACGTTGATGCACATGAATTCCACACTTACTCACATTGTTAGTGTCGTTGATAACTTATATTCCCAAATCCATACAACTTATGCTCATGGTTGTGACATCCCCCTGGGATTTAAGATCTCAACAATAAAATCCTTCTTGAAACACCTCGAATCACATCTCACCACCCTGCACTCACCAACACATCTTTAATAAATCTCTACTTATTGCATTATAATTTTTTTTTATCTTTAACATTGTTTTAAATATTTCACGGTCCCAATTTTATAATAATGTGGGAGCTTGATCGTTGAGGTTGATTTTATTCGGGTGGCAATCAATTTTTTTGGTATCCTTAATTTTTTTTTTTATATTTGGGAGTTCTAATTATATTATAATGTGGCAGGATGATCATGGAAAAGGGCCAGTCGTAGAACATGTAAATGATTATCAATTTCCACTTTCATTTTACGTGAATTTTATTGTTTGCTTATATAATTTTACTGAAATAGCATTGTTTTTGTTGAAATTATATGTAGTCGGTAGGCCATGTTGATCATGATTCCACCGATGAGAAGGGGTTGTATTCATCCCCTTATCCGATGGTATTAATAAAAAAAAATATCATTAAAGCGAACAAGGAACTTGCTAGCTTATTAGATCGTCCATATCAAACTCCCGACGTCCTAGAAAAGATCAATCTCCTTATGTCACAACTTAACACATATAAGGTAGTAACCATAATTTAAAGTGTTTTTCTCTAATGTACTCATATGTTCAATTATGAAAGTTTGTTCTTTAAATTTTACATTATCTCATGAAAAAACATTTTCTTTTTTATAAAGAGATTTTTGGAGCCTGTTCAACCCGGTGTTGGTAGTAGTGGCACTGCAGAGATGCCACAGAGTCCTGATGTGGGCGGTCATACAACTCCTAGAGTACTATTTACTTCTCCATCTTCCACACCTAATTTATATAGGAGCCATGACACGCACCACCAAGCATCCACACATCGGTCAGACTCTAGATACGGTGACAGAGATGAGGCTGATGATGTGGTTGACATGGTTGCATTTCCTGGAGCTAGACGTGTGACAAGCACGAGGACCCTTCTGTGCACATTTTTGGTCGACGATAATGAAATTCCATTAAAACAAATAAGACTCCCATGTAGTTTTTCATATTTTAATTGTTTCATGTTTTCCATATCATACACAAATCATCTAGATTATTAATTTAAAATTAATGATCATATCTTTTTGTGTGTAGGAAACGACCATTTTTATAGGCACCTAGAGAGCAAGGCCTTGTTGATTTTTGGGGAAAACTTACGCATGAGATGGAATTTCCAGAATTCCAACCTCAAAAAATAACTTATGGATTATCTTGAAGGCCTATTTGGAGTAGACACGTTCAATAAAAAAGCGGTCACCTCTGCAGCGGGAAAATATTTAACATATACGTGGAATGTTTATAGACAAAGTTTGGCATGAAATCCTAGGTATGAGTGTCCTCCCTCAATTCCAGAGAAGGAGTGGAAGGCGATCATTGATGATGCAAAAGAAAATATTTTGAAAAAATCAGGAGAAAAAATAACTGGTACCCCAAGGTAAATCACAATATTTTGATTTCAATACCAGCTTTAATTTTTTTTAGATTTAAATAAAAGTGTAGTTATATATAACATACTTGAAAATTTTGATGATAGGTTGCCTGACACTTTGAAGGCAACCAAAGAAAGGATTATCAAACATGGCCAACACAATCTAGGCCAGGGCGGCTACTCGAGGTTATAGTCACGAATCGTAAGTACCCAAACATCTTAAGAATATTATTTGTATCGCATTACAACTTTCAGGTAATTGCAGCCAAAAACATTAAAAAACATACCCTTATGCAATGCAGGGCGATGACTTCGAAACTGAAACCATGAAAGAAGACCTCCAACTTGGTTACAAGTACGGTTATAAGGTCATGGTTGATCGTAGGAAAATCATGGGACAGACCCTAAGATCCAGTTTGCGGGATAAGGTAAATAAAAAACAGTCCACACTAACCTTTCATTACTGATAAAATATGTAAATGTTTGATATCGTCCATAATTTAATGTCTTACTTTGTTTTAATCGGGGTAGCAACACTATCAACGAAACCATTAGTAATGGACAATAGAGCGTTGATAGTGCAATGTGGCTAGAATATCATGGCGCTCCCCAGTAGCCCCATCCCAGTGGGGTGCAACCCCAAGATGTTCCTGTGACTGAGGGACATGACGGTAAAATAGTTGTATATTAATTATATACTTAATAATTCTGTACTTATAAATTTTGACGTTTCAATGGAAGAGAATGTCATAGTTGATGCTCCTTGACTTGAAGATCAGGTGAACATGACAACCATTCCAACAGTTTTGACTAGAGGACCAGGTAAATAATTACATTGAAGACTTTTTTTTAATATTAATGAACTACTTCAATGATATTTAAAACTTGGACATATAAATTTAATATTTTTTGTTTTTGTAGGTGATGGACCCTCACATCATCCTCCATGCCATGGGTAAGAGACTAAACATGCTCGGCGTGAAAGGAATGAAACAACATCAACTGCTGAAGAGCACCCAGTGAACGAAGACATGGAGATGGATGAATTACTTAAGAACTGAAAAACACAAAAGAAGACTAAAAGAAATTGATGATGTGTAATAATTTTATAAGACAATTAGATGTACATTATATAGCTAAACATGTAATGATGCATATAATGCATTGACATTATGGGTAATTTTTCATCTGATAATATACACAAGGCTATTTATATGGCTTGCATATATCTGTGAATGTAATTTTATTATACACTTAATGATAATTTCATCTTCTCTTAGTCTTGGTATATATTGATTCAATACTCCTTGGTTCTATTGGCATTGGCATACAATTTTTGCATCAATTTGTGGCTTCATGGATATCATCCTAGCGATTTGAAGGCATTGGTAAACGTGAAATTTAAGAGGTTGAATTGTTCAAGTTTGGATTTAAATTTTACATGCTTGTTTGTTTGTGGGTTTCAAGAGTTCCAAAATTTTATCTCTTTTTCTTTTAAGAATGGTAATCTCTTTGTATTTTAAGATATAACGTGAGAATCCAAGCAAGACCTGGTGCCTTGTTCTTGGGCTATGGAGTCTAGGCAACAAATCGAACTTAAAAATTGATAAAGAAGATGTGACAAAACCACCAAACAACAAGTGTTATCAGTCAAGGACAGATCTGATATATATGTAACAACCATATGAAATTATCAACAAAGACACAACAACACATCCATTAAATTCTTGCACCCACATAGGACATCAAAGATGATATTAGAGTAAGAGAGATAACCTTATATTGAATGATCAACCCTTAAGCTATCTCCTTTAGAAGGGGCACACACTATCTCAATTATATATATTTTTGAATAAATATATGTTTGTTAGGTCATATCAGGAGTATAAATTCTCTTTGATATCTCATCAAAAGTTGAAATTCTTACAGTAACTTCCTTGCATTATGAAGAGCATGAATAATAATGTTGTTAAGTGACAAAGTATGAAGAACATTCATGCTTAACCACCTTATCAAGAAACCTACTGGCCTCCTCAATGTTTATTAATTCTTGCAAAGACCATCCATTAATGTAGTAAATGTTACAACATTAGGATTGTATCCCTTGGACACCATATCATCCAAAACATTGTAAGCTTCCTCCCACCTACCTTCTTCACTACTTTAGTTTTTCTTCCTCCAATTGCATGTGAACCAAATGATTTACAACACCCATCTCTTTTAAGATTCTACCCAATATTAGATTGTCTATATAAACCCAAA
>ML786290.1:760738-775497 GCA_009831015.1 Picea engelmannii
TGATGTTGTCTAGTTGGTGATGATTATCCAGTTGATGATATTTCCCAGATGACATTGTTCAGTTGATGATGACATCCAGTGAACTGTCAAAAGATAAAGAATATCCTTCTTGTTAAGAGGGAGTGTTAAAATATTGTGTAACTGCAAAGAAAATTCTTATCCCCTTTTGTGGATAAAGTAAAAGATAAAATATATAGTATTGATTAGATCAATCTCCTTTTGTTGATTGATCATGTCAAGCATTGTAATTGACCAAAATCCATTTTGTGGATTGGTTAAACCCTAATTGTAATATGCAAATTAAGAAGTCATCCCCCAGGAAAATTAAAGTGGTTCTAACCACCCAGAAAGACATGTCGACCCTGCCAGTGAAGAGACACCTCCTTTAAGCGCTTGCCAGTTTGTATAAATAAAGGAATCCAACACCTCATTTGTACACACACTCAGCTCACTCATCTAGTGTGCAAGTATTGAAGGAAGGTGCAGTTTCCAGTTGTGGGAAGAAGGAAGAGAGAGAGGTGCATTGCTTGGGAGAGGATATTCTCTAGTGTTTGGTTCTTTTTTTTGGCATTGGATTGGCTATGTCTCTTTGAGTATTTTCTGGTCTAGTATCATGGTATTTTGTCTCTCGTAGAGAGAGAGTTATTCTGGAGCTATACTTGGTTATTGAATCTATATTAAAAAAGTTTTGTTGGGTTTTCTTCCCCTTGAGGGTTTCCCGGGATAAATGTTGTGTATCTTGTGATTGTGTTTCTCTCAGTGATCCTATCTATGCTATGGTTATATAGTAAATTGAAAAGTAACCTAATAATATCTTAAACTTTAACAATTCATACTCTTGTGTTTACATAAGAATATTTCAAAGTGATAGAAATACTATGAATAAGGGAATCAATTTTTATTTTATTTTTTTAAAACAAATATATGTCATCATATCGACCCTTACCAAGATTCCTCTATATATGCATGTGTATCTTGATTTATTCTTTTTATATTTTTGTTCAAATGATTTATTCTTTTTAGATATTTTGGTTCAAATATTGGTTTGACTAGGGTGACCTGTTGACATGAAGAGAGAGTTCATGGTTTGACTAGGGTTCATTTCCTCTTGAAATGAAGAGAGAGTTCATGGTTTGACTAAGGTTCACCACTTGATGGTCAAAAAATGGTGATCCTCAGATTGAGTGCGAATGTGTTAAAAAAAGTGAGAGTTCACGCTCGTTTAGGGTTCAACTAGGGTTCACCATCACAATGTGTTAAAAAAAGTGGGTTCACGCTCATTTAGGGTTCAACTAGGGTTCTCCATGTGATGGCAACATAAGGGTGGTTATCTAACTTGCAATCTGAATGCTAATGTGTTATATTCCACAAAGTTATCATACGCCAATGTGTTAAAAAAAGTGAGGGTTCACGCTCGTTTAGGGTTCAACTAGGGCCCGCCGTGTGATGGTGACATAAGGGTGGTTATCCAACTTGCAGACTAAATTCCAATGTGTCATATTCGACATGGTCCTTATACTAAATGCCAATGTGCAACAAAAATTTAATGAGTTCATGCTAGTTTAGGGTTCAACTAGGATCCACCACATGACATAAGGGTGGTCATCCAACTTGCAAACTAAATTCCAATGTGCTATCTTCCACATGGTCATCAAGGGAGTGTATGCACTCACTGTGTCGGTTATTTCACTCTTAACATCAACTCATTTTGTACTTGTAGGTCATATCAATGCCACTTCCAGAGTGATTTAATACTTGATTTGTGGCATACAAATATCACAAGAGGACGGCTTGCACCCTTCATGGTCATAGGAGAATTTCAAACAAATTTCATTTGGCTTGATGGATTCTCACATTCCATCACCGTTTCCTTTGTTCATTCCACAAAATAAAAATTATTTGAGAATAAAGAAAGAATGTCTATCTCTATTTCCTCTGGTAATGCATTCTTCATTGGTTTAATTGATAGAGGTGTAAACAAGAGGTTAAACCCTTTGCCTTCCCCAAGGGTTTGTGAGTAGAATTCAAAGGACATGGTTATGGATTTGGATTTCTAGTATAAGGGGATCCCAGGTTTTGAAAGGAGACGCTTATGGATTTTAACACGATCTTTCATTTTCAACTACCCTTTTGAACAAGGTCCAAATTTTCTTTTCTCCTTTTTAAAATCTTAGTTAGCTTTTGGGTTGAGAAAAAAAAACAAAAAACAAATGTCATTGCAAATGCAAGGTTTCTATTTACCAACAAATGTTGTCATTGCAGGTTTGTCTGCCAACAAATGTCATTGGAGATTGCATGGTTTTCAGACATACAGGGGTTCTAGGGTTTATCAGTTTCCTATATTAGGCTCAATGCTTTGTGCAAAGTTGTGTGTTCGTGTTAAGGATTTTTTTTCCTTGAAAAATATCCTAGGTTTTATTACTAGAGAAATTTGTCTAGCTTCTATTCTGATGACATTGGTGTTTCTCATTTCATTTGTTTTGGTTTTAAAGCCAAGCTCCAACATTTTCCTCAACGTAGTTAGGGTTATATTGTTGGAAGTTTGAAATAAGATGTTTGGGTTTATTATTTCATTTGTTTTGGTTTTAAATCCAAAGTCCAACATTTTCCTTAGGGTTCTATTGTTGGAAGTTTGAAATAAGATGTTTGGTGTTTCTCATTTCATTTGTTTTGTTTTAAATCCAAAGTTCAACATTTTACTCAATGTTGTTAGGGTTCTATTGTTGGAAGTTTGAAATAAGATGTTCAATGATTATTTAATTGACTACATTGACTACATTTACTACAATTTCTTATTAGTAGACTTGTGTTTTATTAGTGAATTTTTATTAATGAATGTTATAGATATTTGGAAATTTGTTTTGCTCAAAAATCCTTTTTAGAGACTATAAAATTTTGGTTATAATTGTATGTAGTAAATACTTAGGACATTCATGAAACATATATCATAAACATATAATAAGATATCTTGAAATATCACTCAAACAATAAAAGAATGATCAACATACTATGAATAAGGGAATCAATTTATTTTCTTTTTTTAAATAAATATATGTCCTCACAAGAGCGACGACTGTAAGGATTCTTGCGACGAAATATATATACTATTGATGAATATTTTTTGTCGATAGTATAGATATTTCTTTGTAAGAATCCTTACAGGCGTCGCTCTTGTGATGATGCCTTCGATAGCTTATTCATCGCAATATTCTTCACCTCGTCTCTCTTGCGACGATCTCCCTAACTTGTCTCTCTTGCGATGATATCCCTACCTTGCCGTGCTTGCAACGATCTCCCTACCTTTTCTCTCTTGCAACGACGTCCCTAAATTTTCTCTCTTGTGACGATCTCCCTACCTTGTCTCTCTTGTGACAATTTCCCTTCCTTGTCATGCTTGCAATGATTTCCCTACCTTGTCTCTCTTGCGACGATATCCCTTCTTTGTCGCTCGGGCAACGATATCCCTTGTTTGTCGCTCGGGTGACAACTTCCTTGGTTCGTCGCTCTTGCAATGTTTTTTCAAGTTTTCTGCACTTTCCACGACACATGAAGTGACATTTCGGAGACCCAATATTCGTCACAATATCCACGACATAACATTCCAAGAGTGTCAAAAGAGTCATCACAAAATGACCCAAATTTACTAGTGTAGTCTTAAGTAATGAAACATCTTGTAGTAGAAATTATTTCCTCTTATCTCCTCGTACCTCATAGGGGGAAATATCATTGATGATATTTAGGCTTCAAGTTTTGAAATCATATTAATCAAAATAAGACAAATGTATACAATCAAATCAGAGAAGTTCAACATTGAATCTGGGGTCCTCTTCAAATCAACATTTGAGAAGATAAAACATAGAATCCAATCTCCTCTCATTTCTCTTTATTACCCAATTGGAATACAATGGGATGTTGTTCGACACCTAAAAGTGAAAAAATTGGTTAGTGGTCATCCCAAACCACCAAATGCATGGTATCAATTAGTGGTCATCCCATACCACCAAATTCGGAGAGAACTTCAATAATTCACCGATAAAAGAATGGTGATGCTACATGTTCACCAATTAGCAGAAGATGTCAACTTATTCCAACAAAATTATTGGCATACCAAGAAACAATCCAACCCAAGAGAGTAAATACTATTAAAATTGCAGCAAAGAGAAGGTGTTTGCCTATGTTCTTGTGTCCTAGAGAAAAAGGGGGACATTAAACACCCAAGTGGACTCTTTATTAATATTTCCCAAGTTTAACTTAGGAAAGTATGATAAATTATGTTCTAATTTGTTGTTGACTTTATTGGCCTATTTTTCTAAGGTTTCCTTGGAAAATAATTTAAGTTGTTAGTTAAATGTTATGATCCCAATAAAGAGATAAGATCAAATGTGGATCATTGATATCTTTAGTAGGATATAGATAAAGGTCAATTAAATAATATAAAGTGAGGGTGAGGCCACATGCTATTGTATTATATTGTGATCATATTTGAAGGGTGATTGAGAGAGAAAGGAGGGGGTGTAAGGGTTTACGAAAGAAGCTGATTTTTCTGCATATTTGTGAGAGAAGGGTAGTGAATTAGAAGGGGCTTGCTTGCAGTTCAAAGATCTACTTTTTTTAGGCCAATTCACTTGGGCATAAGAAGGAGCCGTGAGGGATGAAGTTTCATAATACAGGGGCCAAGAGAGGACCGTACAGGGCCGATATTGATAGCATAAGTGTGTTGGATTGTAGACAAAAATATAGAGGTCAGGAGAGGCACTTTGAGAAGGTTTCTCAGGGTTAAAACATTCCACATCTGTTGTAAGATAAATTTATGATTTGTATATTGTATTATTGCTAATGATATTTACTCAAGAATAGAAGAATAAATCCCTCCTTTGTCGGCTTTCCATGGAGTTGGGGTTTCCAAAGTATATCTTGTGTCTTTTGTGTTTGGATATTTATTTTTTGTTGTGCATTGAATATATACTCAGTTGTGTAATCATAGTGTAGATCTGAATTTTATTTATGTAGTAAGATTTAAATTTTCTGGGTTAAAATCTATTGAGCTAGATTACCTCTTTGTTGGGTATCAAAACTTTTACATGGTATTAGAGAAAACCTCTGATTGAACACACGGGTCTCAAAAATTTACAGACATCTAAAAAGGAACTTGATACAACATATCTCTTCAGATCTAGTGCAGATCTCTTTAGATCTAGTTTAGATCTAGTTAGATCTAGCAAACTTTCTTCAATTTTCATATTTCCAGATTTTATCACAATCTCCATGGCTACCATCGTAAGGTATGAGGACAAGTTAGAGGGTGCTTCAAATCATTTTCAATGAAAATTCAAGATCACAATTTTTCTCAAGGAGAATAAGTTGTGGGCACATGTTAGCACAACAATTCCAGTACCAGTCAATGATCCTATTGCCTTGGACCTCCATGAGGTGAAAGAAGCCAGGGCAGAAAGGATTCTCTTGGATGGTGTCAAGGATCATATGATCCTACATATAGCTGAAAAGAAAAATGGTAAGGAAATGTGGGACACGCTAACTAAGTTTTACCAAAGTGACAATCAAAATAGGAAGATGGCTCTCTGGGAAAATCTACATACCACGAACATGACTAGGGGTGAGATTGTGACATCCTATATGACAAAGATGATACAGGTTAGTGATGTGATAGCCATTGTATGGGATAATGTTTTGGATGATGAGCTGGTTATAATAGCCTTGAATGTCTTTGGAAAGAAATGGGATGTGTTTGTCAAATGTGTGGTGGGCCGTGAGAAATTTCCTACTTGGGAGAGGCTATGGGATGACTTTATACAGGAGGATATTCAAGAGGGGTCTCAGCATGGAGATCAGAGGAAGAAATCTAAGGATGAGGAGAACCTTGCATTGGCCACCAAGAAGGGAAAGAGAAAGAAGATCTCTACATAGGGAGCCTCTTCTAAACAAGGTGGCAAGAAAAAGTTTGACCCTAACAAGGTCAAATGTTATGCGTGCCATCAACTTGGAAATTTTTTCAATCAATTCCCCAACAAGAAGAAGGGAAAACCCAAGAAGCAGATGGTTGCTACAACTAATATGGATGCTTTTGCAACCATATTTGAAGAGGAAGTTTTGGTCTTATCATGCCTATCCACCTCCATGGTCATTGGTACATGGTACATTGGCAGTGGTGCTTCAGGCCACATTACAAGGGTGTGTGAGTACTTTAGAAACTTGAAGGAGTACAATGCAAACTTCAACATTTTACTTGGAGATAATGTCAAGTACATGCCGACAGGAACAAACACTGTGAGGTTTCAGAGGGATTCTGGTAAACCCTTGTCAATTAATGATGTATTGTTTGTGTTAGAAAAATAGGATTGCAGAGCAATAAAATAAAATAAATGCGGAAATAAAACATAAAAGATACACAATACAATATAGACACAAATATATGTGTTTCACCCAGTGTGGGCTACGTCCACCAGAGATATTGCCAGGTCATTCCTTTTTATTATCTAGCAAAATGAAGGGATACAACCTACAACATGCCCATTGTAACTTCCTCTTCTTTCTCTCAAAGTATCCTCCCTCATAATAAAATATTCACTATCACTCACAACTGAAATGAAATTCCCTCATAAAAGAGGATTTCCTTCTAGGGAAAAAATCCCTAACATACTTCTACCATAAGATCTGTGACCTTATAATCAACGGTCTAGATTGACTACGAAATTGCAATATTTTACAAGGAATTTTTTTCCCAAAATCCCCTTTGGAAAGTAGTGGGGAAGAAAGACCCCCCAAACCCCCCCATTAAGAAATGGGATCCAAGCACAGTTGAAAAAAACCTTTTAATCAGGAAGATAATTAGGCTCCACAACCAACAATTTGTTCTTAGTTTGACTAAAAATCTTATTTATGTTTCAGCCCTACAAGATAAGGGGTATGAGGTCACTTTTTGGGATGGAAGAGTACTTATACATCCAAATGGATCCAATTATAGCATGGGGAAAGTGTTGGGAGTGACAAAGGACAAACTGTGCAAGTTGCAATTTGAACCAGCTTGTGGGTTGGTTAGTAGCAACAACAGCAGTGGCCGAGACTTGGGGGAGCTTTGGAATAGGTAGTGGTGTCGTCCTAATACACACCTAAAAGTGTGTAGAAGTATCCAACCCACTTGGTGTGTCCTTGGAGGCACAAACCTAAGTATAGACCCATTGTCACCTCGATCTAAACTCCTTCCATCTAGGCCCACTCCTAGGGAAGCCAAGGTGGGTAGAGCCTATTAAACTATGTGAAGTTTTTATTAAAGTTCTAGGAGTTAATTGGTTTATTTATTAGGGAGACCCAGCCCAATGACTAGCAATCATGCATATGTAATATTTCAATGAAAAACAAACATTTTACTTAACACAACAAGAATTAGATCAGTGCCTAAAGATTTTCCAATCTCAATTATTCCAATATATATATATATATATATATATATATATATATATATATATATATAAATCAAGATACTTCTACAAAAATGAAACAAATCTATGAGATATCTACACAATGAATTGAAAGACAACTTTATACTTTAAAGAATTATGTTCAAATGAATGAAGAGTACTTGAAATGAAAGAATAGTTATTCACATGAAATTAAATTGCTTAAAAGTGAAACTGCTTGAAAAGTAAATTTCTTTAAAATAAAGAAATGACAAAACTTGAAATGTAGAAAATGTGATTTGAAAGTGTTGTAATGTGTGTAGGTTACTTTTAATAGATTTTTAGGTCTCTCTTTGAATTATGGTCAATTAGATGTGAAAGTTGCAATCCTAAGCTATGTTACTACCCCAAATCCTTATCCCTTCAACCAAGAGGAAGTGTTGGGTGCTCAACAAAATAACAACACGATTCCCCTCTAGCTCCACAGGTCAAATCCAAGATGTGTTGGCGATCAACAAGGAGGACACTTAGTGTCGTGAAACTGTCCCCGACTTCAACCCCTTCTAGCCTCCCAAGTCACCCATTTTTAATGGTTTTAGCAATAATAGAATTAGGTGCCTAATTAAACTAGCCACACAGTCCTTTGTCCTTTCTTGTTACCCAAGATCCACAAAGTGGCAAGGGGAGGGAATACAGGGTAGAAGGCGAGGCAGACAGTTCGATTACTTTGCAAAAATGAAATTCTAACTAGCCTTCATGATATTACAAGGGTGTCTAAGCCACTCACATGCAAGGTATGGGCACAAATGAATAATTAAAATAACCTGCAATAAATTAAATTAAAAATTTAGCCACACAACTTTTCCTTAAGGACAAAGGTGGACAAAATAAAATGAATTTGCAAACCTCACAACTATGGCATAATGTGGAGGGAAAGCCTACCGATTTTGGTAACCTGCGTTGTAAATACTTGCTACACAATGAGGAAAGAGAGTGATTCCTTTAAAATGGTATACAAACTACTTTTCAAACTCAAAGAAAAAAAACTCACATATATCTACAACAATACTACTATAGATCTATCCCCAACAAAATACTTTTCTTGGGGGTTTTCAAGTAAAACAATTTGTGCAAAATAACTACAAACTACAGAAATATTACCTCATAAGAACACAAAAAAAGAACAATGAAATTACACCAAGAGAACACCACAAAGACACAAAAAGCTCCTCCAAATCTTCACTTCTATTATTGAAAAGAGTGGTTGCAATATGACAACAATATTACAAGAGAATAAATGGGGAAGAGCAAGAGAGAGTGAGGAGAAAATTGGGCAGCATGGAGTTGCTATGAAATTAGATGTTAAAAATGAGGAGAGGGGGCTTTATTTTAAAGGAGAGAGAGAGTAGAGACCCCCCTTTCATGCATTACAAGTGTCGCTCCCAAAAGAGGGAGGCTCACTCAAAAGGGATGGGCACCATGAGAGAGGGGAACTCTAGTTAGAAGAGGAAACTCAAAAATGGGGGACTAAACCCCCTATCCTAAGTTTAAACCTCTATCTAATGACCCAAGGGGTCACCCAAGGTGTGGAATGGGCCCCCCTTGTGGTCCCCATCACAAAATGGCCAATCCAATGGAGATGGTGAGCCCCACAAGAGACAAATTCGCCCCCCTCTCTAAAGTTAAGTTGAATGAGAGGTAGGAAAGGGGGGATTTGATTTATTCGACCCCTATTACATAGAAATGACTTAGGAAACAACTTTTCCCCTTTTTCTCATGTTTTACAACTTTAGGAAAAATTTGGCATTTTTTATTTAGTCAATTATTTGTTGATTTTTTTACTAACTTGGACTCCTCATAGACATTGACCTAGAAAAACTTGTCCAATTGAGATGAAAATTGGTCCAAGGGTGTAGGGGGTCATAATCCATTTTGTTTTAGTAGTCACACCCCTATACAAAATCCTCAAGGACCAAATTTTTATATTTTACATCAAAAATAATTAAAAATTTCCAATTTACTGAAAATTTTAATTATTAAAAAATCCTATCAATATTTAACGGAATTTCGCAATAATTTAGGATATGTATATCATGGTCATATACAAAACTTTAAGACCTTATTCGCCTATTGGGTTCGATCATTAAAATGTGTTTCACCACTTTGGAGGAAATTTGAGTGAAAAACTCAAGTAATTAAATCGCTGAAAAAAGAAAAAATAATTACCTAAGGAAACAAAAACACTCGATGAAAGGAATTCCCTAATGATAAAGTCTTAGGAAACTAAATTACAAGATTTGACCCATGTTAAAATTTTATATTTACAAAATTTTCTCACGCAGGGGAGAAGACATTCCATGGAGAGAGAAAGAAGTTTTGGGGGCATAATTTCCTTGCTGATCCAAAGGTCTTCAA
The DNA here is from genome assembly GCA_009831015.1 of Picea engelmannii. Classification (NCBI taxonomy): domain Eukaryota; kingdom Viridiplantae; phylum Streptophyta; class Pinopsida; order Pinales; family Pinaceae; genus Picea; species Picea engelmannii. The sequence goes on from ML786290.1 coordinate 770,569, forward strand.
ACTGGTTGTACCACAAGGTACATATCTTCATGGTACATGATGTTGACACCTAGTTGAAATAGGTGGTCAACATCTGGATCCACATGGGGACATGTGGTTGATCTTTGGGATGGAGAGCATGCGAGAACCTCAGAATATGAAAAAAAAGTTCTCATCGATAACCAACATAAGTACATGTAAAAAGAGTAAACAATAATCAATAAATGAAATGACTATACACCAAATTATATACATAAAATAAATAATGACACAATTGAAAGAATCAAAGGAAAAAGGTTAGAGATACGTTACAAAGGGTGCCCCTTTGGACATTAAGTTGCTCATGATTTGAGAAATAGTTTGAGGGTTCACCATCCAAACAGATAAAGTGGAAAGAATTAGGACCATCCATGTCATAGATGAAATAAGACCTCATATGTCTAAAACATTCATGTCCAAGATGACGTGTTGAAGATATTTTTCCAAGTTTTATCAGCTTGGAGTTTTTCTTGAGAATAGACCACCTAAGAAACATGTGTCTTTTTTTATTCAACTAAATGTGGCAGTTTGGAAAGCCTTGTAAATTTTTTATGAATTTATGAATTGGACTATCATGATGGAAGGCCAACCACTGCTCACAATGATATGGAATTTGTAAACTGAAGTTGGCCCCCATATTACCATTATATTGTATCGAATCATATGATGGTTGAGAGGTTGGAAGTGGAATTTTCAAGGACACTACTTCATTATTCTCATCAAGGTTGTCAAAGATATTCTTTGAGTAGATGGATTGTTCAGGAGGAGGGCAGGGATTTGAATTATCTGGATATTCAACAACTTCAAAATCAAATTCCTCTTGATAAACTAATGACTCATCCTCAATCTCTCCCAGAATTTCCAAATGAAATTCTTCTTTATGCTCAGTGAAGTTCTAGATCTATAAGATCTGAATATCCATTGTAATTACTTGCACAAGCAATGTAATTACTTGCACAAACAAGGTGAGATTTCACGGTTTTTAACTGATTTACACAAATGAACTTTGTGGCTTTAATAACCTCTATTAATTCCTTGATGGGAGCATCTATCTTAATATCTGAACTGATTGTTTTTATATATGGAGGTTCCTTCTCCTTCCATTTTTCCATAAAATCATTAGTCAATTCTTTGTAAGTTTTATCATGTTTATCCTTGAGTTTCATGAACCAATATAGATCATCATAATCAAAGGACAAGATACATAATTTCATTCCCACATCTTCATTCCAAGCATTGTTACACCATTTAGCAAAGCAATGAGAAACCATATAAACATGACATCTAGCATCAACCACATTACTACCTTGAAAACAAGGCAACTTTTGTAAAACTCTTTCTGGAATCACATATGGATAACCACTTATTGCAGAAAAATGAATAGGTCTATAAATATCATCCATTTCTAAACTAGATTTATTAAACAAAAATAAAATGTCTACATAAATGGACTGGAACCCAAAAACTATTAAGGATCCTACGAGAAGAAAGATTTACTAACCTCCACCAAAAACCCTTTCAGGTTCAAGGATGAAGCTAAGAAAACTTTGAGTTCCTTCTTGAACAATAATTTGTCAAATTAGTTTGAAGTGGAGTCAGCAGATGATCAAGTTTATTCTAAACAAGAAAGAAGCATCAAACAAAGAAAAGAAAAAAAAAGGAAAACAAAAAGTCACACTACAGGAATAGAAAAACTTATCCTCGGCAACAACACCAAAGATGGTGACATCCTAATACACATCTACAAGCACAGAGAAATTGCCAACCCACTTTTTTTCTCCTTGGAGGAACAACTCTAAGTCTAGACCCATTGCCACCTCGATCTAGAATCCTTTCATCTAGGATCACTCCTAGGGAAGCCAAGGGGGGTAGAACCTATTAAACTATGTGAAGTTTTTATTAAATTTGTAGGAGTTAATTGATTTATTGATTAGGGAGACCCAACCCAATGACAAACAATCATGCAGATGCAATATTTCAATGATAAACAAACCTTTTACTTAACACAACAAGAATTAGATCAGTGCCTAAAGCTTTTCCAATCCCAATTATTCCAATATACATAAAGGAAATACACACACACACACACACACACACACACACACACACACAAAGCAATATACTTCTACAAAAATGAAACAAATCTACGAGATATCTAAATTGATTGAAAATAAGTAAATGTCAAAAATTGAAATGTAGAAAATTTGAGTTGAAAGTGTTGCAATGTGTGTAGGTTAATTTTAATAGATTTATAGGTCTCTCTTTGAATTAGGGGCAATTAGATGTGAAATTTGCAAGCTTAATCTATGTTACTACCTCAAATCCTTATCCCTTCAACCAAGAGGAAGTGTTGGGTGCTCAACAAGGAAACAACAAGGTTCCCCTCTAGCTCCATAGGTCAAATCCAAGATGTTTGGGCGCTCAACAAAGAGGACACTTAGTGTCATAAAACCATCTCCAGCTTCAACCCCTTCTAGTCTCCCAAGTCACCCATTTTTAATGGTTTTAGCAATAATAGAATTAGGTGCCTAATTAAACTAGTCACATAGTCCTTTGCCCTTTCTTGTTACCCAAGATCCACAAAGTGGCAAGGGGAGGGAATATGGGGTAGAAGGCGGGGAGAAAAGTTTGATTACATTACAAAAAGGAAATTCTAACTAGTCGTCACGATATTGCAAGAGAGGTTAAGCCACTCACATGCAAGGTGTGGGCACAAATGAATAATTAAAATAATTTGCATTAAATTAAATGAACAATCTAGCCACATAACTTTTCCTTAAGTACAAAGGTGGAAAAAATAAAATGAATTTTCAAGCCTCACAACTATGACATAATGTGGAGGGAAAGCCTACCGATTTTGTGTCAAGGTGGGTAAATAATTTGGAAATAAAATAGAGAAAGCTAACACTAGACACTCAACCTTCTCTTTGTGGGAGAAGTGGGGCAAACAAATTAACAAAACAAAAAATTAAATTCCTAACTATCCAACACGATTTTGCAAGGGTGGCAAAGCCACTCACATGCAATGTGTGGGCATAAATAAAACTTGGAAATAATTTACAATTTACAACTTATGAAAATGATAAAAGAATGTAATCCCAAGAGACTTTCTTGGGCTGCTTACAATGATTTGGAAAGCAAGAAGGGGGAGAGGGTTTTGCACCAAGGCATTTGGATGCTTCCTTGAGCTCCTTGTGGCCAAAATTGGGCAGCACCTCCTCTTGGATTGGAGAAAACCTGTAAAAAAAAGCAAGTGTGCTAGAAATTTATAGAAATCACTTCAAATCTATTATTAATTGTTAGTATCTAAAACATAAATTTTGTACTAAACTCTGAACATAAAACTTGATTAGATTGCAAGATTTATAAGAGAAATAAGTGTAGAAATTATGTAAAAGAATGTTGAAATAATATCAGAAATATTAGTGAAGAGAAATGAAGTTATTGGAGTCCTCCTTTCCAAGCTTCGTTAACCCAAAAAGTTGTAAATACTTTCTACACAATGAGACATGAAAGTGATTCCTTTAAAATGGTCTTCAAACTACTTTATAAACTCAAAGAAAATCAATTCACATAGATCTACAACAATACTGCTATAGATCTATCCCCAACAAAATACTTTGCTTGGGTTTTTTCAAGTAAAACAATGTGTAAAAAATAACTACAAGCTGCAGAAATATTACCTCACAAAAACACCAAACAAGAACAACAAAAGTAATCAAATATAACACCAAGAGAACAACACAAGGATACCAAAAGTTCATCCAAATCTTCTCTTCTATTATTGAAAAGAGTGGTTGCAATATGACAGCAATATTACAAGAGAGAAAATGGGGAAGAGTAAGACAGAGTGAGGAGAACATTGGGCAGCATGGATTTGCTATGAAATTAGATGTTAAAAATTAGGAGAGGGGGATTTATTTTAAGAGAGGGAGAGAGGAGATACCCCCATTACATGAATTACAAGTGTCACTCCCAAAAGAGGGAGGCTCACTCAAAAGGGGAGGGGCACCATGAGAGAGGGGAACTCCCATTAGAAAAGGATACTCAAAAATAGGGGAAGAAACCCCCTATCCTAAGTTTAGAACTCTCTATAATTCCCCAAGGGATCAGCCAAGGTGTGGAAGGGCCCCCCCATGTGGTCCCCATCACCAAATGGCCAATCCAATGGAGATGGTGAGCCCCACAAGAGACAAATTCACTCCTCTGTGAAGTTAAGTTGAATGAGAGGTAGGAAAGAGGGGATTTGATTTATTTGACTCCCTACTACATTGAAATGACTTAGGAAACAATGTTTTACCATTTTCTCATGTTTTACAGCTTTAGGAAAAAAATGACATTTTTAATTTAGCCAAATTATTTGCTGATTTTTTACTGACTTGGACTCCTCATGGACATTGACCTAGCAAAACTTGTCCAATTGAGATGAAAATTTGTCCAAGGGTGTAGGGGGTCATAAGATATTTGTTTTTAGTACCCACACCCCTATACCAAATCACCAAGGACCAAGTTTTTACATTTTACATTAAAAATAATTGCAAATTTCCAATTTACGGGAAATTTTAATTATTAAAAAATCCTATCAAAACTTAACGAAATTCCACAAGACTTTAGGAGATGTCTAGAATGGTCATACACAACACTTTCATCCCTTAGTCACCTACTGGGCATGATCATTAGAACTCATTTCACCAATTTGGAGGAAATTTGAGTGAAAAACTCAAGTAATTAAATCGCTGAAAAAGCAAAATTAATTACCCGAGGAAAACAAAACACTCGATGAAAGGACTTATCTAATGATAAATTATTAGGAAACTAAATTGCAATATTTGACCCATGCTAAAAGGTTACATTTACAAAAATTTCCCATGCAGGGGAGCAGACATTTCATGGAGAGGGAAAGAAGTTTCG
>ML786290.1:784259-801744 GCA_009831015.1 Picea engelmannii
CTTAGGAATGCATGCATGCATAATAGTGATGGTAAAAATAGAAAGTCTAAAAATAGAACTAGTCAGTTAACTCCCAATGAACTAGTGTTACTCCCACTGAACTAGTGTGTCGAAAATAGAAATTTCTCCAACACCCCCCCTGAGCATCACTATGGAGTAAAAAATGAGTCCCGGCTACTAGGCCATTTTAGGTACTCATGTACAATGCAACTAATGAACACTGAATAAAAGTGAGGAAAGAGGGAAAACCACGTGGGAACAAAATCCCCCTTCAAAAGATAATGTATTAAAAGAAGAAAATGATAGCTGCTAGGCAACTGTGTTCTTCATTGCAAGACGATCCCGCAAAGTATGAAACTTCTGCTCATTGAAAGTCTTTGTGAAGATGTAGAAATCTTTATGGATCTGATGAAGTCCTTTGGCAACCTGTCGGGCCTTGTACTTCTTGATCCTGTGGACCCATCTGCACCTGAAAATATTCCTTTCTGGTGGATGTGGAACCAGATTCCAAGTTTGGTTCTGTAGGAGTGATTCATACTCCTTCTGCATGGCTTCTTGCCATAATGGATTTCCCACAACAATATTGTAGTTCTGTGGATCAGTAGATTGAACCATATAGCAATTCATGGGCATCGCAGGTTCTGAAGCTGAAAATACATGAGAAGTCTCCTCATGCTGAGATCGAGTCCTCCTCGAATCCAATGGATTACCTGCAAGGTTGTCTGCTGCCTGAAGTGTGGTATGTGCCTTCTTGAGCATCTGCTGAAGCTTCGACGTTGGCTTCTTATTTGGATGTACTACCTGCTTATTTCCATGTACAGAAGATGAGTGTATGGAATCATCTCTGATGTTTGAAACTGATGGAAGAATGAGAGTATATGCATGTTGCACTGGAGGTGCATGCAAAGTACTCTTGTTATGTGTAAGTAGAATAGAGGAGTCATCATCATAAAACTTAGTGAAGTTATACAACCTTGAATTGTGATCCACATCACCAGTTGCAATGATAGAATTGCCATGCATGTTAATTATTGAAACTGAATCTGATGTAAATTCAACCTTTTTACCTTTCTGAGCAATTTGATAAACTGAGAATAGATTCATAGAAAGATTTGGAACATGTAAAACATTCTCAAAACTACCATTGTGGAGTTCCACTCTCCCTTCTCCTACTACTGCTACTGGAGTATCATCCCCCATGAGAATAGGGGGTCTTGAGCATGGACTCAAGGAAGAGAAAACTTCCTCTTCGCTACCATATGATGGGTTGCACCAGAATCTATAATCCATGAATCAGATGAAGAATTAATTACAACAAGAGCATGATGATTACCTTTCTTAGGAGCAATATATTCTTCCTTATGCTTCTTGACTCCCTCTGGAATGAAGTTTCCAAGGTTGTTCTGCTGAAGTACATGTTCCATAAGATCGATTTGTTTCTTCATGCATGTGGAATCTTCATGATTCGGTTTATTGCAGTAAGTGCATTGCTTTCCCTTCTTCTCCTTCTTCTTGGAATGTAAAGAGTCTTTGGAACCTGAAGAATCATTAAAGGATTTGGAATATCCCTCCTTCCTATTATGTTTAAATGACCCTTTTCCATCCTGCATGGTGAGTGCATGTACTTTGGGATCTTTCATGAGGCCCATATGTATGAGTTTTGTCTACTCTTGTGTAAGAGACTCAATGAACTGAGCCAACGTAGGCATTTTCCAATTTGTTCCAAAAAGACATCTTCTAGAATGGAAATTGGAGACATATACAATGTATTATGGTCCTAGCTTGGCCAAGATTGTTAGAATAAATTGTTTCTCTTGTGTAGACTTATCAATACCACATTCACCCAAGCTTAATAGCAAAGATTTAAATTTAGTAAAAAAAATCTTGTATATTATCAAAACTTTTAGAGTCTAAGGTATTCAACTCTACCTCAAGCATATGACCTCACATCTCATCCTGCTTTCCAAAGAGTCCTTCCAAGGTGGTCCAGATCTCGTTTGGAGTCTTGCATGCGGCAACATGAAACCACAAATCAGTGGATATTAACTCAATATGTAGTCATGTGGCCTCATCCTTATGGTTCCCTCATCTCATCTTCTCAATCGCTGATGTAGGTTCTATTTCTGTCGCCATCGTCAAATTATACAATCCTTTCCTTCTGAGTTGGAGTTCTTCCTTGGGCTTCCAATCAAAATAATTGTATGGTGTGAGGATTACCACCAAGTTTGGCTATATAATAGTTGTCATATCCGTCTCTCCCACTGAATCCAAGAACCCCTAAAAATTTACTCTCAATTTGCAAGTGAAAAATTAAGAAATTAAAAATTCATATCAGTTTCAGGAGATGATCTTGCGACTTACTTTTTGAGAAAATGGTTAGGAATCTCACCAAACGGTTGAAAACCCACTTCCAAAATGGGCCGATTTACTTTCCTCCTAGGTCGTTTCCTCCAAAACGTAATATTTTGGGAACAATGAATGTGGAAAGGTACAACCACAGATTCGTATTAGTTTCAGGAGGCTATCTTGCGGCTCACTTTCTAAGAAAACGGTGAAGAATCTCGCCAAACGATTGAAAACCCACTTCCAAAATGGGCTGATTTACTTTCATTGTAAGTTGTTTCCTTAAAAACGTAATATTTTAGAAGGAATAATTGCTGAAAGTTACGACCACGAATTTAGCTCGTTGAAACCCCGATTTTCCTTATTCTTTGGCTTGTCTGGCTCGCTCCAAGCAACATAGCTCTGATACCATGTCATTGTTTCATGGAAAACTGCACAAGAGATCTAGCTAAAGAAAGTACAAACAAATATTATCAAGAAAGGAAGAGAGATTCAATATGGAAGAATGAGAAAATATATTTACACTACTCCAATGAGCTGATGATTGATACATAGATCATGATCAATATGATATAATGAATGAGTGGAATACACTCATATATAGGGAAAAACATTCCATAATTAAGAAAAACAATCAAGAAGTTAGCTTTCCTTAGGAATGCATGCATGCATAATAGTGATGGTAAAAATAGAAAGTCTAAAAATAGAACTAGTCAGTTAACTCCCAATGAACTAGTGTTACTCCCATTGAACTAGTGTGTCAAAAATAGAAATTTCTCCAACAATCTATATAACTAAATAAAATCATATCTGAGGTATTTGTGGCTATTTATTGTTTTAATTTTATTGTATCTTGTTGTGTATATGTCATTAGATATATTTCTATCTTTTACTTTTTTCAAACACAATCAAAACCATAACAGTAACTCAAGAATACAAAACTGCAAAGTGTTTGAAAAAATACCACAATTAGAAAACAATAAAACTTAAAAGGTTCTAAGCAAATCTGTTTGGGAACATTGCAATCCCACTCTTTATAGGAAACACATTGGCTCTTTGATGTATTTGGTTAACACCAGGACAAATTTTTGTTTTGCAGTCAACACACTCATTCAATTCATGGTTGAGCCAAAGCGTGCATCGTGTACATTGGGTGGATGTGAAACATGTGTTGAGATATCTGCATGGGACAGTCGAGTTTGGATTGAGCTATATCCAGGGGGGTGGATTAAATATTGTGGGTTATTTGGATGCAGATTGGGCAGGAAACATTGTAGACAGGAAGATCACGTTAGGTTTTGTTTTCAGCTTGGGTTCAGGGGATAATTCTTGGTTCAATCGGAAGAAGAAGTCAGTTGCTTGAGTTCTGTAGAGGCTCAGTATATGGAAGTTAGCTTAGCATTATGTGAGGCCATTTGGATTCGGAAGCTACTCATGGGGATATTCTCTCAGGATTTGGAGACTACAATGATCCACTATGACAATCGGAGTTTCATCAAGCACTCTGAAAATCCATTGTTTCACGATAGATCCAAACATATTGATCTTTGTTATCACTTCATCATGGACTGCATGCAAAAGGGAAGCGTGAGGATACAATTTGTGCCAACTGGTGAGAAGATAACAGACATACACACACATCCTTTGGTGAAAGGAAAATTTGTTTTCTTCAAAGACAATTTGGGGGTTGTGCAAAACACCTTCCTCGCTATGAAAGAGTGTTAAAATTGTAGCAGAGAGAAGGGGTTTACCTATGTTCTTGTGTCCTAGAGCATAAGGGGGACATTAAACAACCAAGTGGAATCTTTATTAATCTTTCCTAAGTTGAAATTAGGAAAGTATTATAAGTTATTTTCTAATTTGTCATTGACTTTATTGACCTATTATTCTAAGGTTTGCTTGGAAAATAATTTAAGTTGTTAGTTAAATGTTATGATCCCAATGAAGAGATAAGATCAAATGTGGATCATTGATCTCTTTATAAGGATATAGAGAAAGGTCAATTCAAGAATATGAAGTGAGGGTGAGGACACAAGCTATTGTATTCTATTGTGATCATATTTGAAGGGTGATTGAGAGAGAAAGGAGGGAGCACAAGGGTTTACCCAAGAAGCCAATTTTTCTGTAGATTTGTGAGAATAGGGAAATGAATTAGAAGGGGAATGTTTGTAGTTCAAAGAGATACTTTTGTTGGGCCGATTCACCTGGGCATAAGCAGGGGCCATGAGGGATGGAGTTGCGTCGTACAAGGGCCAAGAGAGGACCGTACATGGACGATATTGATAGAAAAATTTGGCTAGATTGTAGTCGATAGTACAAAGGTCAGGAGAGGTGCTTTGAGAAGGTTTATCAGAGTTGAAAAATTCCATATCTATTATAAGATACATTTTTGAGTTGTATCTTGTAATATTGTTACTGATATTTTCTCAAGAATAGAAGAATAAACCCCTCCTTTGTTGGTTTTCCCTGAAGTTGGGGTTTCCAAAGTATATCTTGTGTCTTGTTGTGTTTAGATATTTATTTTCTGATGTGCATTGAATATATACTCAATTGTGTAATCATAGTATAGATCTGAATTTTATTTCTACAGTAAGATTTAAATTTTCTGGGTTAAAATCTATTGATCTAGATTACCTCTTTGTTGGGTATCAAAACTTTTACAAATACCATATGAGTGTACTTCAATACCAAAATGTTATAGCCCTTATGGCATGCTTTTAAAGGCAAATAGATGTAAAATTTCTTATTACATTAGATTACAACAACAATAAATCTATTATTTTATCTTCCAAATATTTGTTAATCACTTAACCAATTCAACTATATGTTATGTCAAATCAGCATGAAGAAGAAGGATTTAAATCTACTCGACGAAGAAGATAACATAAGTTTAAAGTCAAATCTGAAAGTACACAGTATTTGGATAGTTGGAAACTTCATATGAATAAAAGATGGAATACAAGTATATACTTCAACTTTATCGTAGCGCTGGTACAAGTTAAGATCTTCAAACCCTAGCTAGGGAAACCATGAGAAAACCCTAGCCACCAACTCCTCCTAGCTAAGAATCACTCCCAACAAAAAAAGATCACTACACCAAAGATCCTCTACATGCTAGCATCAACTCCAACAAGTCCTCCTTTGCATATCAACAAGCTTGTGTCACACAAGCTCTCTGTATATGTTTTAGGAACTAGAAGGCTGACCAACAGGTATGTCTTTGACCTCTTGTTGGGCTCTAAGTTTAGTTATCCAAATATTTCCTTGCTGCTATTTTAGAACAGAAAACAGGGATGTTTAATTCTACCAAGAAATATTCCTTCAACTGATGGTTATATGCTCTTTTAAGGTGCCCATGCAAGTGTTTTTAGAAACTGAATGTTACCACATGCAAACCTCAAAACATATAACACTCCTCTAGGATATTAACAAGCTCCTAATGATGATATACAACTAAGGATACATGAAAATGAACAAGTGCAATTTTTTGTCCCCCCCCTCGACGGGGAAAACTAGTTTAGAGATAGATGTATATATTTGGAGATCTCAAAGCATGAGTACAATAAGGAAAAAAAATACAAGTGAACCTGGTACAATAACAACCAAACTTGGATTCTTTGGAGTCCCTTGTAGATGTGTCTGCTAGCCCTTGAACAAAGATGCCCTTTTCCTTGGTGCACCCTTCTTCTATTGCTAATCCTTTGGCCTCTTTCCTTATCTCTTGTCTTTGCCTTTGCCTTGATGTAGTCTTGCGCCCTTAGCCTTGGAGAATGTGCCCACTACTATGGTGTGCCTCTTGCCTCACACTTGGCATTACTCCTTTACTTTCAACCCACACCAACAAGTGCACCCTCACACACTATTCCACCCTCTATGCTCAAGAGTGTGCCCAATCCAAGTATGTGAGCCTCTTCCTCAAGGATGCGTCCTCTCACAAGCTGGATGTGCCTCCTCCCTTTGGATGCGCTCCTCCACTAGATTGTGCACCTCATCCCTTTAGAATGTGCCCTTGTTCCAATACTAGCGCCCAACCTCCATGAATGCTCTTCAAGGAAGCTTGTTCCCTCAACGGATTCTCCTCCAAACCCTTGACCTCATGTGCCCTTCTTCTCCTCAAGAAATTTTCCCAATTCCTCTCCTCTCTTCCTCTCCTCACTCAACTCTCTCAAGTGACAAGTGAATCTCATCCTTACCCATTTCCCTCCTTTAGCCTCTCTTTGGCCAAACCTAAAATACCAATGGCCTAGATTCAATCTAGCCATGTCTAATCAATGGGTGAGATTTAATCGAAAAAATATCACTTAGAAACCCACTTTCTTAAGTTTCCTTAGTTTTCTTTATGTCTATTAATTCACCCACAAAGTGAATATATTGTCACTTTATGACTTAAGTGACATATTTCACTTTTGAATTAAATCTCCTAAGTCAAAGTGAAATTATAACATAAAGTAAAGTATTAAGGGTAATAATCTACCCCCTTGTATTTAGAGACTCACAAACACAAGGGGACCACTTTCCAAGGTACCCAAAACTCAACACTCTCCACATAGCATTGTTTTCTTCCTTAGGGTTTACAAAACCTAGCCAATGCTGCATCACACAAGAACGTGGCAAGACAAGTCTAGCCCTAACCTTTAAATGTATATGTCCATCCTAGGGTTTAAGTCCTCAAACCTCAAACCCTAGGTATTCAACTCTTACATCGACACAAGCACCAAGACCTCCATGGAACAACAAAGATACAATAATCAAGTCTTCTTCCAAGCAATACATCACAAAAATCTCAGAACTCATCAAGATAATATATTCATGATCTTTCCCTAGCCTCGCATTCCATAAGAAAAAGGCTCCAAAATCATGCAAAGCATTAGCTCCACTCTCCATGTCTTTTACTAGGGTAGAAACCTTAGCAATACACCATGAACCATAATAACCACCACCATCCCTAATTTCATGTTCTTCTCTGTTTTACATGCATAGCACAAACCCTAGCATCACAAGAGAAAACCCTAGCATCATGCAAGTGAAATCTCTCCAACATAATTCTCTCTCTCTCTCTCTCCTAGGGTTTTCTCATGAAACCTATCATCTTTCTTCCTACAAGATTTCACTAAGAAAATGAAAATAATAGAGTGCAATGATGATTAATACAAGAGGTATCTCCTCCCTTTATATATAACATAGATGAAAGAGGCTAACATAAAACAAGGACATAAGATGATAACACCACATGGAACACTCTATAATATAAGGATGTACATGTGTCAAACTATGTTTTATCCAACCCCCAAAGTGAAATTCCCTCCAAGCATGATCCTCCTTGGGCTCAATGTCCCTACTCTAAGATGGCGCATTCTCTAACACATTGTTAGTCCAATGCTCCCTCTACCATGGTGGTTCGCTTTCCAAATGTTCTCATTCAAGGCACTCCTCCCCTAAAATTATTCCACATTTCCTCTCATTTTCCCAGTGTTACTCTTGTGTGTGCCAATGCAATCACTAAGCTCCAATCCTCCTCAAAATATGTGTCAAGGTTCATCACCAACCTCCATGAAGTATGCTCCTCAACCTAAGTGTCCTCAAGTCAAGTGTCTAACTCTCCAAGGTGTATATCACATGGTCCCAAAATCCTAGGACTAAGTGACCTCCTCCAAGTGCGTAGCACTCCTACTAGGTAGGTACCTCCCCTAATCAAGTGGTTATTCATCATGTCGATCATGGTAACAACCTCTTAGGGAAGTGTGTTATTCTAGTTGTTAGTCCCTAAAGTTGCACTCGACTGCCAATGGCAAGCTAGGGCATCATCAAATTATTGCAATGGTTTTTATGGATAAATGTATATTGGTGTTTTTGAAAAGGTTGGAGGTCTCAGCAATAAATGAAGAAAGAGAATATCAATCTCTGATTATAAATAAGTGTTGATCACACTTACTTAGTCAATGGTAGTCAATTTAATAAAGCAGATAAAACCATAAGAAGAAAGAAATATGAAAGTGTCCAATGTGTTCACCCACATAAGAAGATTCATGATCCTAAATGTCATTCAGAAACAGAGAAAAAGACACTTAAAAAAAAGTCTTGGAATGGGAAAGAAATCAGTGAAATCTTCACTGTCTTATCAACATAACAAGATAATTTCAATGCATTGCAAAGATAACACGTTTTACAAGTAATAAAAGGAAGAATGAGATTAGAGGAGAAAGTATGCTCATCAAAAGGGTTGTAGCATTGAGTGCAAAATGAAATAGTTCCTGCTTCACAATCATAAAAGAGAATCTCAGTCATGCATTCCCTGGTCTCTATTAAACCCTCTCGGGCCTCCTCCTCCTCCTCCCCTGGGTGATAAATTTTTTATGAAATTATAAACAACAAAAATATTTCTAGTTTTTAGGGATTACAATCTTATCATTAAACTAAAACTAGCATAAATCTTTGATTCGACTGCAGGAGATCTGGAATCAAAAACCCCTTCAAACCTAGAGCTTGTACACAAATCTGATGCTATCATTTGACTGCTTAATTCGTGCCTTGAAGACTGGGATTTTTTCCTGAAAATATGGATCTTCAAACTAGTCTGCTGCCAGATGTGCTCTGTCACCATTAATAATCTACCACCTGTGTCTTTGAAGGTCTAAAAGCTACCTAAAGATGCTCTGTCGATTGATGCTTTGAATACTGATTATTTTCCTGGAATTACTGATCGAGCTATTGTCGAACTGTCAAGAAAATCATCCTTTGATTCTTCTCTCTTCTCCAAATCTTGAAGTGATAATGATATCTGCCTTAATATGCTGAAGCAATGAGTCTATTTGGAAAAGTTGACACTTGAACCTGCTATTATTGTTCTTTGACTGTTGGTTCTGTTCATTCAATTTTAGAAATAATTTTCTTTGACAAAAAAGAAGTAGAGGAATTTTCGTCTAGATAAGGGGAGATTTCAAATTAGTTCAGATACTCTGCCACCACATACTTCTGATTTCAACAACCTCTAAGAACACATCGACCTGAAGTATTGGTTCAATTTGTTTGTTTACATGCTTTTATCTATCTCGAAAATGAATTTTATACCTCCAATTAGAATCCTTCGAAACATCTCAACTTGGTCTCCACCTGTGCCAAGTTGACCAAATTGATTTCCACTGAAGGCATAGACATCTCCCGTTACAGTGATGCAGACAATATGCCACAATCCAACGACTACTCTTTGTATTTGAAAAACTCCTAGAAATGAGACATAACTCGATACTTGTCCAATGCTTCCCTTGTGTTTAGAGAGGGCTCCAAAACACTCGAAACAAATCTCTTTACAGTTGGAGTTGAAGGTTGCACCATGGATGCAGGCTCCTTTGATAGAATTAGAACCATGAACAACACGATCAAACCCAGAACCATTTGAACCAACACTAGAGCTTAATGGACCTGATGCCGCAGGAATATTCTAAGTGGATTAGTTCTGCCATGGAAGTTCTACCTTGCATATCTGGCGATAGATCTTTGACTAAACGTTTTTAGTAGGAAGCGAATTTGACGAATTTCTGGCAAAAACAGCCTCAAAGAACCACCTGTATTTCCTAAACCGTGACAGCTGTTGAAAAAATGAAAGAGGTTTTTCTAAATCCCCTCGTCTGTGAAAAAAAACCATGCTTGGTTTTTCAAATTTCATCTTTGTTTGGTCACAAACTGCGCCCGAAGTTAAATGCAATAACAAAGATCTCGGTAGCGCTTTTTCATACTGTTGAACTGATGATTTCTCTTGCTATCTCCTTTATTCTTGGAAATAGCATTCTCCTTTGGCACTTGATAGGGTGGTTTCACACAGTTAGCGAGCTTTGGCTCCTTGACATTCCATGGGAAAATAAAACAAGTCTCAGGCTCCTTCCTGGGTCCACACTTGGTGCTTAGTATGTGTTGCCCATACTGTGTTGTGTGGTGTTGCTAATGGTAAATGCTGACATGTGTGTTGTATGACTGCAGGTGCGTGGCTTCGAGGACTGAAGATTGTCCTTCGGGCGCAACGATTTTTTGGTGAAATTTAAAATAAAACCAACCCTGTGCAAAGGCCAATGAAACCCAAAAACCAATTTGTGAAAATCCTTTAAAAAATAAGCCTTCAAAAGGCCAATTTATCTCAATTGAGGCATCATAGCACTATGTCAAAGGTATATGGAATAAGGACTTCCAACCTTCCTGTACCTCTTCTCTAATGAGGCGAGTTAAGAGCTCAACACTACTTCTAGCATATGCAATACCAGTGTTTTGGAACAACACTTTTCGGTGCTACATGAATAACCCCATTCCGGCAACAGGAAGACAATGGAATATTTAGTATATGGATACTAACACTAGTATTCTAACCAAGGTCAAGCATCCACCCACACTGAGCCATCCATATGTCCATGAAGCATCGCCAAGGGAATAGGAGACCTAGCACTCTCCTGCAAGGTGAAAACACTTAAATTAACCACAAAAACTAGTTAAATGTAGGCAAGATTCTATTGAAGAAATCCATACAAGTGGATTCCCAAGAGTAGGAGGTAATTGGCAGGCCCAATTTTAAATTGGATGACTTAGCTTGGATACATAATGAACACCTCTAAATGAAATCCTCTATGTTTTTTAATCATAGATGGCTGGTAAAAATAACATTGCAAATCTTGGATGGTTTTGGTGGTACCAAAGTGTCCATAGTATGAAGAGGAATGATCTTCTTTGATGATTAGCAACCATGCAGATCTATGAGGGATACAACTGATATAATTTTTATAGACATCCATCACAAATAGTGTAATCCAAAAGGGTCTTTGATTAATGACAACATGTTGTTGTAGGGCTTACATAGCTAGTCCAAATGAGTGATTCGTTGCATTCCAATCTTTACACGCAACAAAGAAAACTACAACCCGAGGTTTTCTTAACATGTATGCCACTTGGTTGGCCCTACATTTTCTATATTTGATGACCAAGTGAAATTGCCAAATGTAGAAGTCCCATTTCTAATGTCATTTGTCTTGCATTTTAGACTGAAATTAACAAAATAAGTGGATGATTGATCAATTTGGAAGATGGTTTCCTTACTGATAATATAATGATGTTATTACTTTAATTCCTGTATGAAAGCATCAAATTATTTATCATATGTGTTGTAATTAACTTCTTCCTCTAATAAACTCTCAGAATGATATGCAATGGGATGTCCTCCATGTTTAGGCACTGCTCCAATGGCATATTGAGATGCATCAGTCTCAATTTCAAAAGGTTGATAGAGATCCAATAGGCTGAGTACTAGTTTTGAACATAGGGCATTCTTGCGTTAGAGGAAAACTTGGTTGGCTTCTGGGGTCAAGAAAAATTTCTTATGATTGGAGAGTTGGTATAAAGGGTGAGCAATATGAGAAAATCATTTAATGAATTTTCTAGAGTGATTCACTCCACCCAAAAAGTTTTTCAAATTTGTAGCAGTGGTAGGATCTACAATTAGAGTGGTGATTTTACATTATTTGGATATGTGCATTCTCCCATCTAATCAATGATGAAACCCAAATAAGTGACTGATTTCTAGGAACCACAGAAGTATATAGCAACATAGGTAAGCTCTCATCTAGCCATCATGGAACATTTTTTTCTAGTGTAAATGATAATGCGGATAAGTAATGGCTTCAATACACCCATTTTTGTGGTATTTTTAGGCATGGAGCTTCCTTGCGGCTCTTCAATTTTGATAATGGAGGATAAAATCAAATAGCTCTAATCATTGGGGGTTCCCACTCCAAATTAAATTGATCAAGATCGGATTTCAGATGCAGTCAGGTGACATGGTACTTCGATCGGACGACTCCTCTTTAAATCACAGTTTGAGTACATATGGAGAACAAAGACCTAGATTTCGTTGCAGATTGTGTGGGATTGGAGGAATTTTTTGTTAGGAATGATGAATTCATCAACATGCAAAGATTAAATAAGGCCATCTATTTGAAAAGATTAGGCTCGTTGGATCCCCCCATGATGAATGATCCTGAGGATCCTCGATCCTTTCGAGGCCTCTCATTCAATGAGAAAGGTGGTTGACCTTCATCCATTTTCAAGGATTATATTTCTAGTGGTAATCAACCTAAGGATAAGGTGATTGACATTCAAGGTTCTGTATCATAGACATAATTGCATGCGGAGAAATCAACGAAGAAGGAACTAGACAAAGGTCTCAGAGAAGATGGTGCTCCCTCCCTTTCGCCCATTGGTCAAAAAATTCGGGTGCATAGGAAAGCAAAGTTCTTGAAAGCATTCAAAGAGAGAAGGCGAATGGTGGTGGGGGATGACTTTGGAATCACTGACATTTCAAGGATGTTGGGAAAAATAGCAGTGGGATTTTTTTGTGGGAAAATTGTTTCTCTAGTGGCGATCAAAAGATGGTTGGAATTTAACTGGTACATAGTGCTAGGATACTTACCAATATTTCATACCCTATCAAGATTATGGATTTGTTTTGAGTTTTGATCACACGAGGACATGATGGAAATTTTTAGCAGATCCTGAGGTTGGGGACCTTTGGGTCTAGTTCTGAAAGAGTGGTCAATTTATTTTCACCCATAACGAGACATGCTATCTCCTGCAAAAATATGGGCTATATTACTGAATCTCCCATTGGTTTTTTGGAGAGAAGAGATTTTAAAGGAAATAGGGAACAACATTGGCAGGTTTGTAGGGTTAGAACCGGGGTGGGATTCCAAAGTAGATTGTCATTTGGAATGGATTCAAATTGAAGTTGATCTTTTTGAAGGTTTTCACAATGAGATTGAATTGGTATGGGCATACATTTCCGTTAGTCATAGGATCAACTATTGGCGAATCCCCTTCCGGTGTAAAGGTTTCCATGCTATAGGTCATGTGTAAGCGTAGTGTAGTAGAACTCTCACACATTTTCCTCCTTTTTCGAAAATTTGGAAAATAAAATCTGAGGTGGAAACCTTAGATTTGATCTTAGTGGCATCAAATGCCAATGTGGATTATATGGGACAAAAACAACCTTTTCTCAGTCATTCTAGAGGTAATGCAACCAAGTCACAAAATCAAGATCTACCAAGTAAGGAACAAAGTCTTGTTTCTCCTATTATTTCCAATGATGAGGTTTCTTCTTCAAAAACATTTCATGTTGCAATAGAACCGACTCCCCATCCCTCGATATTTCCTCTTAGGTCTCCCACTTCACTTTATGTTTTTCCTCTTTTCTTGGAAGATCCCGCTAAAGTTTTAGATGAATAAATTTGAGGTCCTATAGGCTTCCCAACAGACATGTCTTGTGACCTCTTATTGGGCACTAAGTCTAGGTACTTTCAAATTGTTTTTCTCACTGTTTTAGTACAATTTTCTCGATGTCCAAAACAACCCACCAGATATGAACTTTACCCACTCTGAAATCTGCCCACAAGCTTTGGTTTGATTCTCTTTAATGCCAGTTGTTATAAGGTTTAATTATGGAAGGTTTTGTTGTCCAAGTTATCCTTATTTAACATTAATTAAACATAAAACACACCTCTAGAATCTTTAACAACTATAAGATGAAAATACTAAGAAAACATGACAAATGACCACATGATTTTTTGGTCAACATGACCCTGGAAAAACTCCGATGGGGAAAACCACTAAGATATATATATATATATATATATATATATATATGAAAGAAAATTCTACAACAAGTAAATACGCAAGGAACCTGATAGAATCCAAGGTTCTTCTCAAGATTGCAATGGATTTCCTAAAAACTTGTTCCTGCTAGCCTTTGAACAAAGGCACCCTTTGTCTTGGTGCACCCTCCTCTCTTTTCTAAGCATTGACTTTGTCTTTTATTTAACTTTCCCACTTGTAGAAAGTTCACAATGAATAGAAGCGCCCTTTCTCCCTTTGCTTGGTGCGCACTTAGCCACAAGTGCACCCCTACACCCTCTTGTGCACCTACCACAAGTGTTGCACCCTTCTATCCCAAGATGGTGCCCACACTCTCCTTGTGCGCCCTCCTTAAGCTTGCGCCCTTACTTATTCAACATGGAACCCACACTCAAGATAATAAACCTACTTCTCACAAGTGCACCCAAGCTTCATGCGCCTTCCTCTCCTCAAGAATGAACCCAAGATTCATGCACAATCCTCTCCTCAAGAATGTTCCCAAGCTTCATCTCCAAACTCTCACTTCCTCTCCTCTCTTCATTCAATTCTCTCAAGTCACAATGAATCTCACTTTACCCTCCTTTTCCTCCTTTGGCCTAATCCTTAAGGCTAACCTAGAAACCAAGGGCTCAGATTATATCTAATAATTTCTCCAAAATGAGTGGAAGAGATTAGATCTCATAAATTCACTTAAGTTTCCATAGTTCCACTCTATGTTCATTAATTCACATTTAAGTGAATTAAATGTCACTTTATGACTTAAGTGAATAAAGTAAAAGTGAAATTAGAACATAAAGTAATAGCATGAGGGTAATACTCTCCCTCTTCATGTTTAGAGACTCACAAACACAAGGGGACCACTTTACAAGGTACACAAATCTCAACACTCCCTCTTACCGAGGAAAGTGTCACTCACCCCTCCAAACTTGTCCCTAAAGTGTACATCCTTGCCCCTTGGCAAGGCCTCGGTGAGTAAATATGCAACCTGATCATCAAAAATGGCCTCTGACTTTGATATTCTTGTCACCATAGCCAAGTGGGACCAAAACCTCTCTGGCTCTTTGCTCTCTCTCGTCAACCTCTGAGGCTCTCCAACATACTCCTTTGCCTCCTTTAGGGTCTCCTGAAACCATCTTGGTTTCCTCTTACCTAAAGTAACCTCTAGCTAAGTAGTCTCCTCATGTCCATGAGTCTTAGGATTAGATCTTCAATCAATAATCTGTGACCCTGAAGCATCTGCACCAACTATCTATATTCTCAGCAAGTGTGACTCTGAACCTGTCCTGGGTGGACCAGTCACCCCTAAAATCGGTGTACTCGACACCTGAGGATGTGTCCCCTACGAAGCATCACTCTGTAAATGTGGGACCTTCTCAACTCTATCTCTCGACTCGAGAGGTCTCCTGAAATCTATACCCTCCTCAAATCTGACATTTCTCCTCACCACCACTCTCCTCAGTGTTGGAATGTAGATCATGTAGGCCTTTGAGACCTCTGAGTATCCAAATAGCATCCCTCTCTCTACAATGGGATCTAGCTTTGTCCTCTTATATGAGAGGACATGAGAGAATGTCGAGCACCCAAATATGCACAGGTTCTCAACATCATGCCTACTCTTGCTAAAGACCTCCTCAGGAGTATTCCTCCCCAAATCTCTAAGGGGAATCTTATTCTGCAGATAAACTGTAGTACTGCAAGCCTTTTTCCATAAGTAGAATGAAAATGCCCGATCATGCAGCATACTCCTCGCTGCACCTACTATGGACCTGTTCTTCCTCTATGCAACCCCATTCTATCGAGGGTTGTAAGGAATGGTCAATTTCCTTCTGATACCCTGCTTGATACATAACTCTGCAAACTCTATGGAGGTATACTCACCTCCATTATCTGACTACAAGACCTTGATCTTCTTTCCTATCTAGTTCTCCACAAGAGATTTTAACTCTTGGAACCTATTGAATACCTCACTCTCGGTCTTCAAGAAATAGATCCAGGTCTTCCTGGAGTGGTCGTTAATGAAAGTAGCATAATACTCCCAACCACCCAAGGAAACTCATGACATGGGCCCACACACATCTGTGTATATCAAGTCTAGTACCCCAACTGATCTACTATCATTGCTGGGAAAGACAATATCGATGTACTTCCCAAGAGAACACCTCCTCACAATCTCTCTCAGCGATCTCACAACTCCATGGTGAACTGTGGCATACCCCTCATAATGTTGAACTGCGACATACCCCTCACAATCTCTCTCAGCGATCTTAGAGCTCCATGGTGAAAATGAGCCATCCTCTGATGCCCTAGCTCAAAAAAATGACTATTGTTGATGCTACTCATCAATACAAAGGTTGGAAAACAAATCTATAAAGGTTCCCCTCTTGTGTCCCAATCACTCTGCTAGAAGTTACACTGGACCCCTTAGGGTGAATGAGGACCTCTTTCCATCTAAAGGAAAAATCAATCCCCCTATCTTGGATGGAGGAAACTGAAAAAATATTCGTCTTCAACCCCAAGACATAAAATACATCCATGAACACCAAGGCTGACATACACTCCCTTTGAAATGATATTGTGCCATGCCCGACCGCCTTGACAATGGTGTCATCTCCAAGTTGATCTCTAGATCTATGAGATCATTAAAGTGCTTTCTCACACCTGACATGTGACTCGATGCTCCATTATCAATATACCAGATGTTGGATCACGTCTCAATTGTCGAACAACAAACTATCAAGGAGCACTCCCTCTCAAACTGAACGAAAAACTCATCATCCTATGTTGTTGTTGTAGTATGATGCATAAGCATCACTCCACCTCAACAACACGCCAAGAAGCCAATGCATCAGCGCACTAGGAGGGAGCGGATCCCAAAGAAGGATATGCCAGTCCTTTCAAATTTCAGACTGAATTTAAAATTTTAAATGTAAATTAAAGGTATTAAATGTTTGGAGGCTCAGGGAAATCTCAGTCACGTCTTTGAGCAGGCTGAAGTTATTGTAATGTTTTGTGTCGCCTTAACTAGCTGACAGGAAGATGGATCTAGATCCAATTCGGACTAGATGTCTATTAAATAGAATTCAATGTAATTAATGAGAGTTAGGTGAGTTGGAGGGAGAGCTCGAGTAGCCCCTCTTTTGTAAAAATCTCATTGTATCAAAATTCATTAGATTTAGCATGAAGAGTGGATGAGCAAGTAGATATCTCAGAGAGGAGAGAGCTGAGACTCTGTTGCAGTCCAGTCTGCACACATTGTAATTAGCATTATGTAATTAATATAAAAGAACATATTTCATTCTTCATGAATTCTCGTGTGGTGGATGTGTTCTTTATGAATGTTATCTGTGTGTGTGTTTATGTTCATGTATGATGTAGATTTATGGTAGGTTTCCATATGTAGGGTCAATATAGAATTCACTATCTATTTGAGAGTTTGTTAAGTTGTTCTGGGTTCTTTAGGATGTGAAAGGAGTGCACAATA
>ML786290.1:842584-913473 GCA_009831015.1 Picea engelmannii
GTTAGTCCCTAAAGTTGCACTCGACTGCCAATGGCAAGCTAGGGCATCATCAAATTATTGCAATGGTTTTTATGGATAAATGTATATTGGTGTTTTTGAAAAGGTTGGAGGTCTCAGCAATAAATGAAGAAAGAGAATATCAATCTCTGATTATAAATAAGTGTTGATCACACTTACTTAGTCAATGGTAGTCAATTTAATAAAGCAGATAAAACCATAAGAAGAAAGAAATATGAAAGTGTCCAATGTGTTCACCCACATAAGAAGATTCATGATCCTAAATGTCATTCAGAAACAGAGAAAAAGACACTTAAAAAAAAGTCTTGGAATGGGAAAGAAATCAGTGAAATCTTCACTGTCTTATCAACATAACAAGATAATTTCAATGCATTGCAAAGATAACACGTTTTACAAGTAATAAAAGGAAGAATGAGATTAGAGGAGAAAGTATGCTCATCAAAAGGGTTGTAGCATTGAGTGCAAAATGAAATAGTTCCTGCTTCACAATCATAAAAGAGAATCTCAGTCATGCATTCCCTGGTCTCTATTAAACCCTCTCGGGCCTCCTCCTCCTCCTCCCCTGGGTGATAAATTTTTTATGAAATTATAAACAACAAAAATATTTCTAGTTTTTAGGGATTACAATCTTATCATTAAACTAAAACTAGCATAAATCTTTGATTCGACTGCAGGAGATCTGGAATCAAAAACCCCTTCAAACCTAGAGCTTGTACACAAATCTGATGCTATCATTTGACTGCTTAATTCGTGCCTTGAAGACTGGGATTTTTTCCTGAAAATATGGATCTTCAAACTAGTCTGCTGCCAGATGTGCTCTGTCACCATTAATAATCTACCACCTGTGTCTTTGAAGGTCTAAAAGCTACCTAAAGATGCTCTGTCGATTGATGCTTTGAATACTGATTATTTTCCTGGAATTACTGATCGAGCTATTGTCGAACTGTCAAGAAAATCATCCTTTGATTCTTCTCTCTTCTCCAAATCTTGAAGTGATAATGATATCTGCCTTAATATGCTGAAGCAATGAGTCTATTTGGAAAAGTTGACACTTGAACCTGCTATTATTGTTCTTTGACTGTTGGTTCTGTTCATTCAATTTTAGAAATAATTTTCTTTGACAAAAAAGAAGTAGAGGAATTTTCGTCTAGATAAGGGGAGATTTCAAATTAGTTCAGATACTCTGCCACCACATACTTCTGATTTCAACAACCTCTAAGAACACATCGACCTGAAGTATTGGTTCAATTTGTTTGTTTACATGCTTTTATCTATCTCGAAAATGAATTTTATACCTCCAATTAGAATCCTTCGAAACATCTCAACTTGGTCTCCACCTGTGCCAAGTTGACCAAATTGATTTCCACTGAAGGCATAGACATCTCCCGTTACAGTGATGCAGACAATATGCCACAATCCAACGACTACTCTTTGTATTTGAAAAACTCCTAGAAATGAGACATAACTCGATACTTGTCCAATGCTTCCCTTGTGTTTAGAGAGGGCTCCAAAACACTCGAAACAAATCTCTTTACAGTTGGAGTTGAAGGTTGCACCATGGATGCAGGCTCCTTTGATAGAATTAGAACCATGAACAACACGATCAAACCCAGAACCATTTGAACCAACACTAGAGCTTAATGGACCTGATGCCGCAGGAATATTCTAAGTGGATTAGTTCTGCCATGGAAGTTCTACCTTGCATATCTGGCGATAGATCTTTGACTAAACGTTTTTAGTAGGAAGCGAATTTGACGAATTTCTGGCAAAAACAGCCTCAAAGAACCACCTGTATTTCCTAAACCGTGACAGCTGTTGAAAAAATGAAAGAGGTTTTTCTAAATCCCCTCGTCTGTGAAAAAAAACCATGCTTGGTTTTTCAAATTTCATCTTTGTTTGGTCACAAACTGCGCCCGAAGTTAAATGCAATAACAAAGATCTCGGTAGCGCTTTTTCATACTGTTGAACTGATGATTTCTCTTGCTATCTCCTTTATTCTTGGAAATAGCATTCTCCTTTGGCACTTGATAGGGTGGTTTCACACAGTTAGCGAGCTTTGGCTCCTTGACATTCCATGGGAAAATAAAACAAGTCTCAGGCTCCTTCCTGGGTCCACACTTGGTGCTTAGTATGTGTTGCCCATACTGTGTTGTGTGGTGTTGCTAATGGTAAATGCTGACATGTGTGTTGTATGACTGCAGGTGCGTGGCTTCGAGGACTGAAGATTGTCCTTCGGGCGCAACGATTTTTTGGTGAAATTTAAAATAAAACCAACCCTGTGCAAAGGCCAATGAAACCCAAAAACCAATTTGTGAAAATCCTTTAAAAAATAAGCCTTCAAAAGGCCAATTTATCTCAATTGAGGCATCATAGCACTATGTCAAAGGTATATGGAATAAGGACTTCCAACCTTCCTGTACCTCTTCTCTAATGAGGCGAGTTAAGAGCTCAACACTACTTCTAGCATATGCAATACCAGTGTTTTGGAACAACACTTTTCGGTGCTACATGAATAACCCCATTCCGGCAACAGGAAGACAATGGAATATTTAGTATATGGATACTAACACTAGTATTCTAACCAAGGTCAAGCATCCACCCACACTGAGCCATCCATATGTCCATGAAGCATCGCCAAGGGAATAGGAGACCTAGCACTCTCCTGCAAGGTGAAAACACTTAAATTAACCACAAAAACTAGTTAAATGTAGGCAAGATTCTATTGAAGAAATCCATACAAGTGGATTCCCAAGAGTAGGAGGTAATTGGCAGGCCCAATTTTAAATTGGATGACTTAGCTTGGATACATAATGAACACCTCTAAATGAAATCCTCTATGTTTTTTAATCATAGATGGCTGGTAAAAATAACATTGCAAATCTTGGATGGTTTTGGTGGTACCAAAGTGTCCATAGTATGAAGAGGAATGATCTTCTTTGATGATTAGCAACCATGCAGATCTATGAGGGATACAACTGATATAATTTTTATAGACATCCATCACAAATAGTGTAATCCAAAAGGGTCTTTGATTAATGACAACATGTTGTTGTAGGGCTTACATAGCTAGTCCAAATGAGTGATTCGTTGCATTCCAATCTTTACACGCAACAAAGAAAACTACAACCCGAGGTTTTCTTAACATGTATGCCACTTGGTTGGCCCTACATTTTCTATATTTGATGACCAAGTGAAATTGCCAAATGTAGAAGTCCCATTTCTAATGTCATTTGTCTTGCATTTTAGACTGAAATTAACAAAATAAGTGGATGATTGATCAATTTGGAAGATGGTTTCCTTACTGATAATATAATGATGTTATTACTTTAATTCCTGTATGAAAGCATCAAATTATTTATCATATGTGTTGTAATTAACTTCTTCCTCTAATAAACTCTCAGAATGATATGCAATGGGATGTCCTCCATGTTTAGGCACTGCTCCAATGGCATATTGAGATGCATCAGTCTCAATTTCAAAAGGTTGATAGAGATCCAATAGGCTGAGTACTAGTTTTGAACATAGGGCATTCTTGCGTTAGAGGAAAACTTGGTTGGCTTCTGGGGTCAAGAAAAATTTCTTATGATTGGAGAGTTGGTATAAAGGGTGAGCAATATGAGAAAATCATTTAATGAATTTTCTAGAGTGATTCACTCCACCCAAAAAGTTTTTCAAATTTGTAGCAGTGGTAGGATCTACAATTAGAGTGGTGATTTTACATTATTTGGATATGTGCATTCTCCCATCTAATCAATGATGAAACCCAAATAAGTGACTGATTTCTAGGAACCACAGAAGTATATAGCAACATAGGTAAGCTCTCATCTAGCCATCATGGAACATTTTTTTCTAGTGTAAATGATAATGCGGATAAGTAATGGCTTCAATACACCCATTTTTGTGGTATTTTTAGGCATGGAGCTTCCTTGCGGCTCTTCAATTTTGATAATGGAGGATAAAATCAAATAGCTCTAATCATTGGGGGTTCCCACTCCAAATTAAATTGATCAAGATCGGATTTCAGATGCAGTCAGGTGACATGGTACTTCGATCGGACGACTCCTCTTTAAATCACAGTTTGAGTACATATGGAGAACAAAGACCTAGATTTCGTTGCAGATTGTGTGGGATTGGAGGAATTTTTTGTTAGGAATGATGAATTCATCAACATGCAAAGATTAAATAAGGCCATCTATTTGAAAAGATTAGGCTCGTTGGATCCCCCCATGATGAATGATCCTGAGGATCCTCGATCCTTTCGAGGCCTCTCATTCAATGAGAAAGGTGGTTGACCTTCATCCATTTTCAAGGATTATATTTCTAGTGGTAATCAACCTAAGGATAAGGTGATTGACATTCAAGGTTCTGTATCATAGACATAATTGCATGCGGAGAAATCAACGAAGAAGGAACTAGACAAAGGTCTCAGAGAAGATGGTGCTCCCTCCCTTTCGCCCATTGGTCAAAAAATTCGGGTGCATAGGAAAGCAAAGTTCTTGAAAGCATTCAAAG
The DNA here is from genome assembly GCA_009831015.1 of Picea engelmannii. Lineage (NCBI taxonomy): Eukaryota > Viridiplantae > Streptophyta > Pinopsida > Pinales > Pinaceae > Picea > Picea engelmannii. Next base: position 847,115 of record ML786290.1, read on the forward strand.
AGAGAAGGCGAATGGTGGTGGGGGATGACTTTGGAATCACTGACATTTCAAGGATGTTGGGAAAAATAGCAGTGGGATTTTTTTGTGGGAAAATTGTTTCTCTAGTGGCGATCAAAAGATGGTTGGAATTTAACTGGTACATAGTGCTAGGATACTTACCAATATTTCATACCCTATCAAGATTATGGATTTGTTTTGAGTTTTGATCACACGAGGACATGATGGAAATTTTTAGCAGATCCTGAGGTTGGGGACCTTTGGGTCTAGTTCTGAAAGAGTGGTCAATTTATTTTCACCCATAACGAGACATGCTATCTCCTGCAAAAATATGGGCTATATTACTGAATCTCCCATTGGTTTTTTGGAGAGAAGAGATTTTAAAGGAAATAGGGAACAACATTGGCAGGTTTGTAGGGTTAGAACCGGGGTGGGATTCCAAAGTAGATTGTCATTTGGAATGGATTCAAATTGAAGTTGATCTTTTTGAAGGTTTTCACAATGAGATTGAATTGGTATGGGCATACATTTCCGTTAGTCATAGGATCAACTATTGGCGAATCCCCTTCCGGTGTAAAGGTTTCCATGCTATAGGTCATGTGTAAGCGTAGTGTAGTAGAACTCTCACACATTTTCCTCCTTTTTCGAAAATTTGGAAAATAAAATCTGAGGTGGAAACCTTAGATTTGATCTTAGTGGCATCAAATGCCAATGTGGATTATATGGGACAAAAACAACCTTTTCTCAGTCATTCTAGAGGTAATGCAACCAAGTCACAAAATCAAGATCTACCAAGTAAGGAACAAAGTCTTGTTTCTCCTATTATTTCCAATGATGAGGTTTCTTCTTCAAAAACATTTCATGTTGCAATAGAACCGACTCCCCATCCCTCGATATTTCCTCTTAGGTCTCCCACTTCACTTTATGTTTTTCCTCTTTTCTTGGAAGATCCCGCTAAAGTTTTAGATGAATAAATTTGAGGTCCTATAGGCTTCCCAACAGACATGTCTTGTGACCTCTTATTGGGCACTAAGTCTAGGTACTTTCAAATTGTTTTTCTCACTGTTTTAGTACAATTTTCTCGATGTCCAAAACAACCCACCAGATATGAACTTTACCCACTCTGAAATCTGCCCACAAGCTTTGGTTTGATTCTCTTTAATGCCAGTTGTTATAAGGTTTAATTATGGAAGGTTTTGTTGTCCAAGTTATCCTTATTTAACATTAATTAAACATAAAACACACCTCTAGAATCTTTAACAACTATAAGATGAAAATACTAAGAAAACATGACAAATGACCACATGATTTTTTGGTCAACATGACCCTGGAAAAACTCCGATGGGGAAAACCACTAAGATATATATATATATATATATATATATATATATGAAAGAAAATTCTACAACAAGTAAATACGCAAGGAACCTGATAGAATCCAAGGTTCTTCTCAAGATTGCAATGGATTTCCTAAAAACTTGTTCCTGCTAGCCTTTGAACAAAGGCACCCTTTGTCTTGGTGCACCCTCCTCTCTTTTCTAAGCATTGACTTTGTCTTTTATTTAACTTTCCCACTTGTAGAAAGTTCACAATGAATAGAAGCGCCCTTTCTCCCTTTGCTTGGTGCGCACTTAGCCACAAGTGCACCCCTACACCCTCTTGTGCACCTACCACAAGTGTTGCACCCTTCTATCCCAAGATGGTGCCCACACTCTCCTTGTGCGCCCTCCTTAAGCTTGCGCCCTTACTTATTCAACATGGAACCCACACTCAAGATAATAAACCTACTTCTCACAAGTGCACCCAAGCTTCATGCGCCTTCCTCTCCTCAAGAATGAACCCAAGATTCATGCACAATCCTCTCCTCAAGAATGTTCCCAAGCTTCATCTCCAAACTCTCACTTCCTCTCCTCTCTTCATTCAATTCTCTCAAGTCACAATGAATCTCACTTTACCCTCCTTTTCCTCCTTTGGCCTAATCCTTAAGGCTAACCTAGAAACCAAGGGCTCAGATTATATCTAATAATTTCTCCAAAATGAGTGGAAGAGATTAGATCTCATAAATTCACTTAAGTTTCCATAGTTCCACTCTATGTTCATTAATTCACATTTAAGTGAATTAAATGTCACTTTATGACTTAAGTGAATAAAGTAAAAGTGAAATTAGAACATAAAGTAATAGCATGAGGGTAATACTCTCCCTCTTCATGTTTAGAGACTCACAAACACAAGGGGACCACTTTACAAGGTACACAAATCTCAACACTCCCTCTTACCGAGGAAAGTGTCACTCACCCCTCCAAACTTGTCCCTAAAGTGTACATCCTTGCCCCTTGGCAAGGCCTCGGTGAGTAAATATGCAACCTGATCATCAAAAATGGCCTCTGACTTTGATATTCTTGTCACCATAGCCAAGTGGGACCAAAACCTCTCTGGCTCTTTGCTCTCTCTCGTCAACCTCTGAGGCTCTCCAACATACTCCTTTGCCTCCTTTAGGGTCTCCTGAAACCATCTTGGTTTCCTCTTACCTAAAGTAACCTCTAGCTAAGTAGTCTCCTCATGTCCATGAGTCTTAGGATTAGATCTTCAATCAATAATCTGTGACCCTGAAGCATCTGCACCAACTATCTATATTCTCAGCAAGTGTGACTCTGAACCTGTCCTGGGTGGACCAGTCACCCCTAAAATCGGTGTACTCGACACCTGAGGATGTGTCCCCTACGAAGCATCACTCTGTAAATGTGGGACCTTCTCAACTCTATCTCTCGACTCGAGAGGTCTCCTGAAATCTATACCCTCCTCAAATCTGACATTTCTCCTCACCACCACTCTCCTCAGTGTTGGAATGTAGATCATGTAGGCCTTTGAGACCTCTGAGTATCCAAATAGCATCCCTCTCTCTACAATGGGATCTAGCTTTGTCCTCTTATATGAGAGGACATGAGAGAATGTCGAGCACCCAAATATGCACAGGTTCTCAACATCATGCCTACTCTTGCTAAAGACCTCCTCAGGAGTATTCCTCCCCAAATCTCTAAGGGGAATCTTATTCTGCAGATAAACTGTAGTACTGCAAGCCTTTTTCCATAAGTAGAATGAAAATGCCCGATCATGCAGCATACTCCTCGCTGCACCTACTATGGACCTGTTCTTCCTCTATGCAACCCCATTCTATCGAGGGTTGTAAGGAATGGTCAATTTCCTTCTGATACCCTGCTTGATACATAACTCTGCAAACTCTATGGAGGTATACTCACCTCCATTATCTGACTACAAGACCTTGATCTTCTTTCCTATCTAGTTCTCCACAAGAGATTTTAACTCTTGGAACCTATTGAATACCTCACTCTCGGTCTTCAAGAAATAGATCCAGGTCTTCCTGGAGTGGTCGTTAATGAAAGTAGCATAATACTCCCAACCACCCAAGGAAACTCATGACATGGGCCCACACACATCTGTGTATATCAAGTCTAGTACCCCAACTGATCTACTATCATTGCTGGGAAAGACAATATCGATGTACTTCCCAAGAGAACACCTCCTCACAATCTCTCTCAGCGATCTCACAACTCCATGGTGAACTGTGGCATACCCCTCATAATGTTGAACTGCGACATACCCCTCACAATCTCTCTCAGCGATCTTAGAGCTCCATGGTGAAAATGAGCCATCCTCTGATGCCCTAGCTCAAAAAAATGACTATTGTTGATGCTACTCATCAATACAAAGGTTGGAAAACAAATCTATAAAGGTTCCCCTCTTGTGTCCCAATCACTCTGCTAGAAGTTACACTGGACCCCTTAGGGTGAATGAGGACCTCTTTCCATCTAAAGGAAAAATCAATCCCCCTATCTTGGATGGAGGAAACTGAAAAAATATTCGTCTTCAACCCCAAGACATAAAATACATCCATGAACACCAAGGCTGACATACACTCCCTTTGAAATGATATTGTGCCATGCCCGACCGCCTTGACAATGGTGTCATCTCCAAGTTGATCTCTAGATCTATGAGATCATTAAAGTGCTTTCTCACACCTGACATGTGACTCGATGCTCCATTATCAATATACCAGATGTTGGATCACGTCTCAATTGTCGAACAACAAACTATCAAGGAGCACTCCCTCTCAAACTGAACGAAAAACTCATCATCCTATGTTGTTGTTGTAGTATGATGCATAAGCATCACTCCACCTCAACAACACGCCAAGAAGCCAATGCATCAGCGCACTAGGAGGGAGCGGATCCCAAAGAAGGATATGCCAGTCCTTTCAAATTTCAGACTGAATTTAAAATTTTAAATGTAAATTAAAGGTATTAAATGTTTGGAGGCTCAGGGAAATCTCAGTCACGTCTTTGAGCAGGCTGAAGTTATTGTAATGTTTTGTGTCGCCTTAACTAGCTGACAGGAAGATGGATCTAGATCCAATTCGGACTAGATGTCTATTAAATAGAATTCAATGTAATTAATGAGAGTTAGGTGAGTTGGAGGGAGAGCTCGAGTAGCCCCTCTTTTGTAAAAATCTCATTGTATCAAAATTCATTAGATTTAGCATGAAGAGTGGATGAGCAAGTAGATATCTCAGAGAGGAGAGAGCTGAGACTCTGTTGCAGTCCAGTCTGCACACATTGTAATTAGCATTATGTAATTAATATAAAAGAACATATTTCATTCTTCATGAATTCTCGTGTGGTGGATGTGTTCTTTATGAATGTTATCTGTGTGTGTGTTTATGTTCATGTATGATGTAGATTTATGGTAGGTTTCCATATGTAGGGTCAATATAGAATTCACTATCTATTTGAGAGTTTGTTAAGTTGTTCTGGGTTCTTTAGGATGTGAAAGGAGTGCACAATAGGGTATTGGGAACTCCGTAGCCAACGCAAGGAGTGCGCATATGAACTCTTTCAAATTCAGAGGAGAACATGCCAGGAGGGCACACCAGAATAGTTCATAGACTCGGGGAGGAACCTCAATATTACTAAACACCTTGGAGGAGAGTTGTGCATAGAAGGCACATAAAATATTTGTTGAAGATTTTGTAGGACTCTGCTAGGGGCATTGAGCAGGTGCAAGGAGTGCACATAATAAACACATTCTAGAGTGTTGGAGGAATTGAGGAAAACCCTAGAGTTATTGAACACTCTACGGGAAGGGAGCTCTACAAGTGTGCATTGAGAGGAGGTAGGAGTTACCTTGGTAAACCTGAAGGATTTCAGGAATTCAAAAGGATGACCTGTGCAAGGAGTGCACCAGGAAAACGCTTAGATAAGTGTTACGAGAAGCCTCCTAAAGGCTTAATCAATCGCAAGGAGTGCACCAAAGCCAAAGCCAAATCCAAAGCTAAAGGAAAAGGAATTTCTTCGCAAAATCTCGGGGGGAGGAGCATCAAGTTGTCGGGAGGGAACCGAACAGTCCTTGGAAGGACACAGAAGTGTCGGGAACGTTAAAGGTTCAAGCCGAGCAAAGGCTCAAAATAATTATCCTCGTCATGCGCATAGTTCCTGCAAGGGGTGCAAAAAGGTCGAGAGAATTCCAATTCTCGGACAACGAGAAGAGTGCTAAGTGTGCATAGGGGTAAGGAATTGTCGAAGTCCCAAAGTCTCGAAGCCAAGCAGGGAGGCCCATCGTCAGGAGAGGGAAGGTGGCGAAAAATCAGAAGATCCTAGAGACAAAGATCCAGAATATTTGCATAGAGGAAAGTGCAATCTTCATGAAGTCGTGAAGAGCGATGTCAATTTGGATTGTCAGATCCATAAGGATACATGGAGGAGATCCAGATATTTCAGGGAAGTGGTGCTCTAGAAGGAAAAATGAGAACAAAGAGGAAAGATTCTCGAAGGCCGAAGTCTAAAGTACATCACAGTCGTGGATCTAAGGAAGTGATGGGGACCGTTGATCCTTGCACCATTTGAGTTCGTCGATTTAGAGTTTGGGAAAATAAGAGTTGGTTGTTGTGAAAATTTTGAAGCTCGAAGCCTGAAGCACCTTTTAGGATATATACTTGGGACACAACTTGAGGTCATATGATAAAAGGGACCTAGCACAGAGAGCTGGCACCGTTGCGAAATTTCTTCAAAAGGGTGAAGAAGGAGCCTGCGGGTCTAATAGGGCCTGCACTTTGGAGAAAGAGGGACCTGTGAAAATTGCATTGGGTTCTAATAGGGAACTGGAGAGTTGATCTGACTCAAGCAATCAAATGATCCTAGACCGGGAGGTCGTGCAACCCCGAGGAGAGAAGGGGGGGTCTGTGTCAGAAGTGGTATCAGAGCGCATTTTTTGTCTGTAGACAACAGGCAAAGTAGGAGAAGACAGAGTGGAATGATCTTTGTTTGATTGCTTGCAAGTGTGCAACAGTCAAGAAAACATCCAGGTGAGCTATAGGAGAAGTTGGAGACACTCTCAGTTGTAGAGTGGACAAAATATAGCCAGGTGGGCTGAAGACAAAGGACGAAGATGGTTGTTGAATGCCATAAGAAAGGTCGAGAAAGAGGAGACCGCCAACAAAAAAGAAAAATTAGATATGGACAAGGAGCTCAGTGAAATCAAAGTAGAAATGGACAAGCTTACATTGAATATGCAACAAGAGTCCCAAGTATGCTGGAGGTACGAGTGTCCTTTGAAGTAGAGAGAAACATGGTATGTTCAGAAGTTGTTGGCCAGAAGGAAGCAATAGGTGTTGAGGAGGTGGTTGAGGCATGATGAAAACCTCAGTGCCACAGAGGAGATGGTTTGCATCTGCGAACTAGATATTGGAGAGAACCTCAATAATGAGGAGAAGAGATAAAGAAGAGATCTCGAAGACTGCCAAGAGGGAAACAATGAGCTATCAGATTTCCAGATGGGCAATGAGCTGAGATCAATGGAGGATCTCATAAAATTCCAGGAGGGAAGTGATTAAAATTTAGATTGTCAGGTGGGAAATGATATGAGATCGATTGATCTCATAGACTACTAGGAGGGTAGGAGTGAAATCCCAAATTTCCAGGTGGGCAAGGGAAGAGACTTGAACTCAACTGAGATTTCATATCAACAAGGTGTGTTGATGGAGAAGGATTAGAGGATCATTCTGATCATTGGAGGAATTAAGATATTTCTGCCAACTAGCCAAGTAGGGGCTAGCATAGGTGTTGTTGATGCAATAGGAAGACAACCAGGTATGATTGTCCTAGAGGAGGAAAAGGAGAAGACATCAAAATTTTCCCCAGTAGAAAAAGAAGAGCATTCAACAGAATGGCTCATAGATTTCAGCCAGGAAGATGAACAAGAGATGACTGCATCACTTGAGCTTGCAACAAAAGAGGAAGCAAACAATATGGATTTTTCTGATCTGTGTGAAGAAATGCAATCCCTGGAGAGAAGGGTAAATATGCAGTGTCAGCACATCCAACAGGTTAAGTTGGAAACTGATGGAGGAACATGTTGACATGAGGAACAATTGGAAGAAGATGGAGATATACCAGCATAGGAACTGGTAGAAGGAAATCCTTCATAGGATGAAGCTACGCAACAACCCAGTGATGAGCCTGTAGAATTGGAGTCTATAGCAAGGTGGAAAGATAATGTCACAGGAGATAAAATCAACACGAGGGATCAAGTTGATATGCCCTTTTATGTGTATGAGGAAGAGGAATTGCAGCCGAGTAGACTAAAAAGGAAGAGCCAACAGACATAGGATCTGGAAGAGGTGATTGAAGAGGTCAGAGATTTGATGTTGAGGTCAGCACAAGAAGTTGTTAGTAGGAGGAGGTTGTATAGAAGAGGACCTATAGTAACATAAGGGAAACAACAACAACAACAAAGTAGAGGAGTAGGTGGACAGCTCGAAAGAGAAGTTTGGGATCTAGAGGGATTTCAACAAAGGAGCAGAGGGAGCTCATGAGCATGAGTTCATGAGCATGAGTTCATGATTTTCCTAGCAGTGGAGTATGATGCAGGAGCATCGCTCCACCTCAGCAACGTGCCAAGAAGCTAGTGCATTAGTGCACTAGGAGGGAGGGGATCCCAAATAAGGATGAGCCAGTCCTTTCAAATTTCATCCTGAATTTAAAATTTTAAATGTAAATTAAAGGTATTAAATGTTTGGAGGCTCAGGGAAACCCGAGTCATGTCTTTGAGAAGGTTGAAGTTATTGTAATGTGTTGGGTCGCCTTAAATGGCTGACAGGAAGATGGCTCTAGATCCAATTTGGACTAGATGTCCATTAAATAGAATTCAATATAATTAATGAGAGTTAGGTGAGTTGGAGGGAGAGCTCGAGGAGCCCCTCTTTTGTAAAAATATAATTGTATCAAAATTAATTAGATTTAGCATGAAGAGTGGATGAGCGAGTAGAGAGCTCAAGAGAGGAGAGAGCTAAGACTCTGTTGCAGTCCATCCTGCACACATTATAATTAGCATTTTGTTGTTAATATAAAAGAACAGGTTTCATTGTTCATGAATTCATGTGTGTTGGATGTGTGCTTTATGAATGTTATCTATGTGTGTGTTGTTATCACACTCAATTGCCTTGGGTCTTTTAGTTTTTTTAATCCTTTTTAAGACTTAGATTTTAAATTTTTTAAATTTCATCCCTTTAAAGTTATGTTTGGTAGGACCCCTTAGATGATTAAAGTTTCGAGTCATAGCTCTAGTTCGATCCCCAAATTGATTTTTGGTATTAGAACCACTTTAGCTCATGACTTAATTTTTTGTCTCCTTCATGATTTGTCTCTAGGTCGATCCCTCCCATGATTAGACTGATGTGACACACCCTTCTCCTCACTCATGACCTCGTAGGCATGCCTCAATTGTCCTTGCTTACCTGTCCAATCATTTTCTGAGTTGGAGCATTGCCCACTCATCAGGCAGTTTCATAGCACCTTTCTCGTTCATCATACTTCCACCACAAGTCATGATTGCCATGAGTGATGTCAGGTTCCTTGTTTTCAGTGCCAGGCGTTGGTTAAAGATGCCTTCAAGATCTTGCATTTATGAGCCCTGGTAATGGTTTATTATTTTGAAAATCTCAATAGTGTTGCACTGCTCAAACTCATACTACTGATCTGGCGACAACAATGCAACCAAATTTGATGCTGAAGTAGATTCTAGGGACAAAGTTTTCGCAATTTCATCATGAGATTTCATTGAAGATTCCAATAGGTGCCTACTCCACAGGTATCTTGTGTCGCATTCTCTGCATATTAATTTTCATAATAAATTTGCGCTCAGGTTTTGGTTTGCAGAGATTGCACAGTTATAAGGGACTCATCTTTTCATGATAGACTTGTCTTCTTTATTTTTCAGACCTGTAAACTCTATTGCTGTATCTAGGTATGATTATTGTTGTCTGCCTTAGCCATTGAAATTACAAGCTCTTAAATAGCCTATCCTCTGCGTATGCGTCACGCTACCCACAAGCGCTGCTTAAACCCTCTCTGCCTCCCCTGATTCCTTTCATATTGGAGTTAATCATTTTTACTAAGTTGCAAATAGCCAATTTTGTATTACCCCCTCACTTTCTACACTCTCAAATACCTGTACAAGTCTAAGGGTGTAGTTTCCACAGCCAAAACTCAACTTACTAGAACCGATCTATTTTGAAAGGCCAACCTTGTACAATTAAATCTTTATTTTAGTCTTCCTGGTTATTACTATCCCATAAGCCTTTAAAATCTATCATTCTAAGCGGAGACTCCTCAATCGAAGAAGACACACAAACGAGGCAAGGTGGTTAGGACATAACCTGTGGATATGAATCTTTTTGATACAGAGCCCATGGCAAGAGAGGTCTTTGAAAGAGTTGGATGCCTCTCCTTCTGCCAGAATATGCAAAGAGGCCATCCAGAGGTGAAAAAATAGTTTTCATTACATTTTTATGGCAGGAAAACCAAGGTTGGGGATTTGGAATTTGAGGTGATTGAAGATTCTATCTCAGCTACAACAAGAATCCCCATTACAAGTGAAAAGTGGTTCAAAGCCATGGCTTTGAGTTTGGCCTATGCTAAAGATCTCTTTAAGCCCGAACATCAAGCCAATGATTTGTCTAAAAGTTTGCCAAGGGGTCAATGGATTGAACAGTTTGAGAGAATATTGAAAATCATACAGATATATTTTACATGTGAAGGGAGATTTAACACTTTGTACCAGTACCATATAAGGCTTTTGATACATTTACTGGTAAGGTTGAGATGAATATTCCCTATTATCTATTAAGGAGCATAGGTAAGATGTCAGACAAAATTCAAGACAATTCTAAGGATGTGGATTCTAGCCTTTTCCACTCTGGATCAATCAGAATGCTAGTCTTAGAGGAATTGGGTAAGAAAGAGATTTCATGGGAGAATTTTGTTGTTGCTTCTCATTTCAATTTGAATCTAGCATCAACCCCTCAATCGCAGAAGGCAAGTCCTTTATCACCCACCAGTACTACTAAGGCATGGATCAGTAGGAAAAGAAAGGGCAAAGCCCTTGTTCAAGTTTCAGATGTCAGTGAGCAGGTCACATGAGTTGAGGAGGAAGCTTGTCCTTCCCCACAAAGAGATTTTTCACCACCTCCTCCACTAGGGTTAGAGGAGGTTCCTCCTTCTACCAAAGCTTCATCCAAGAAAGGGAAGAAGATACTTTTCCCCTCTTCCCCTCCAACAGTCAAAATCAAGGGTAACAGACCTTTCACAAGGTCATCAATCCCCAGGGAGGTTTTCAAAGAGTAGTCTTTACCTGAAATCCCTATTCAAAAGAAGAAGGGTAAAGGCATTGGAAAGCCTGTGGAAGAGAAACAAGAATCCCCTATAAAGAAAAGGAAGGGTAAAGGTACTAAAAGAACTTTGGATAGGAAATATGGAACCTCTGTGAAAGACTTTGAAAATCCTTTGGAAAGAAAAGAAGAAACCCCGATGTAGAGGAAGAAAGGTAAAATAAAAGTCACCAAGGAACCTGATGAGGTAGACAAGGCACTTCCCGTGCAGGTGGAAGAGGAGACTGAGAAAAAACCTATCGAGACTGTGCATTTCACTACTCCTCCTGACAGTCAGACCTTCAAGAGACTTATCAGACAACTTAGGGATGCAAGAAAAGAGGTAGCTCAATTGAAAAAGGAATCCATGTTTGACAGAGCCAAGATGACAGAGCTTATGGATGGCTACAGTCACACCCTTGACTTGGCAAGGTTTGCAGCAAGAAAGGCCCAGCCCCTTGATAGATAGCTAAAGAATATTTACAGGCAGAACATAGGCTTTCAGTCTAAGAATAGGAAGCTAAAGGCAAAGGTGTAGCACTTTCAAGATGAGGTAGCCCAAAGAAATTTACAGGTATTGGTTGAATATGCCATTGAGAATGACAAACTAGAAGTCAAGGAGAGTGCATCCCCATTGAAAAATATTGTCATGGCTAAGAAGAAGAAGTATGCCATGCTAAGTGAATATCCTCTTTCTACCAGAAAGAGTGTGAGGTTAAGTGTCAAGGTGACAAAATAGCTGGTGAAAGGTAAGCCCCATTTTTGAGGATGGTTCCTTTTTGGGAGGGTTAACTGATATTCAAATATTACCTCTGCCATCTATACAGGCTTCTAAGCGTTTAACTATCATGGTTTTGGGATTTTTCTAAGTGTTAAATCCCTCGGTGGTAAAATGCACTACCTACAGTACTGCCAAAACACCTAAATAAAATGGGTTTGACATTATGAAAGACCACCACTTGTTTTTCACACCTTCAAGATTGGAGGTGTTGCGTTTTTGACAATGCTACCTAAAACTGCACACAAACACAACATAAGTGGCACCACCTACAGGCACTACCTAATATCTGGCAGAGAATAAACTTGTACACAGATGCAACACAATGGCACTACGTAATTTCGCTACCTAATATCTGGCAGAGAGCAGGTTCGCACACAGACGCAGCATAAGGGGTGCTACACAATTTTGCTACCTAATATTTCACAAAGGACAATAGTTTGCACACATATGCAGCACAATGGTGCTACCTACAGGCGCTACCTCTTCTCCTTGTCCGATTTTGAAGTGCGCTACCCAAATTTTCTACCCAAGGAAGCTGCCAACAGACACCGGGGATCTAGGAGGGAAAAGCTAACAAATTTTGGATAAGATGATGATGGATAAGGTTGTAGAAACAACAGTTGGAATCATGAAGACAACCACATGCTTTGAAAGACACATGGAAAACAAGGAGCTACGCAGAAAAAGGGAATCAAATTAGTTTGAAGTTTGGTTGGATCAATCACCAACATTTTCATGTTTTATAGCATAGGTTGTTAAATAAGTTGTTAGATCAAATAAATATTTATATATTTTTGAGGGAAAGAGGCCAGCTCGTACCTCCAGCTGTTGCCTCCCATTTTGTTATAAATAGATAGTTGAAATGCTTTAGTAGGTTCGTATGATTGAGCAAGGCTCCCTTAGACTGTAATATTTTGATGAAGTGACTGTGATCTAGCTATGTGCTTGACTTAAGACATTTTGACTAATAGAAATCAACTTCTCTTTCATCTTATTCGCTTCTGATGCTAAATGTTCATGGTTTGAATGATTCACATGAATGATTGTGGTGATTTTATGGTGGATGTTTGATCATTATATTTTCATGATATTTATTTAGCTTCCTTAGTTTCCGAGTTCAAGAAGATCTTGTGTTAAGAAAATTTCTTCCTTAGGCTTCTGTAGACCCGATGTTTATAGTAGTCCTTACATTCCTCTCATTCAAGTCTTCCCTCTATTCATATTTACTCCCAAATTACTGATTGAATTTAGCCAAGACCTTGATTGTTGGTGCATGCTAGCCCTGTTTTCTAAGTTATAACATTATCACTTTGAGTATTTTTCCATTTGACCATTTAAAACACTCTTACATTCACATATAACCTGATGGGTATTGGGCTTGCCTTCCATGCAATCTGAAGGTGACTCATAGTGCTAACATGTGTTTATGTTTATGTATGTTGTAGATGTATGGTAGGTTTCCATTTGCAGGGTTAAGATAGAATTCACTATCTGTTTGAGAGTTTGTTAAGTTGTTATGGGTTCTTTAGGCTGTGTAAGGAGTGCACAACGGGATATTGGGAACTCTATAGCTAGCACAAGGAGTGCACATATGAAATCTTTCAAATTCATAGGAGAATGTGCCAGGAGGGCGCACCAGAATAGTTCATAGACTTAGGGAGGAACCTCAAGGTTACTGAACACCTTGGAGGAGAATTGTGCAGAGAAGGTACATAAAACATAATTGCTAAAGATTTTGTAGGACTCTCCTAGGAAGGCATTAAGTAGGTCCAAGGATTGCACAGAATCAACACGTTTTGGAGTGTTGGAGGAATTGAGGAAAACCTTGGAGTTACTGAACACTCTATGGGAAGGGAGCTCTGCAAGTGTGCATTGAGCAGAGGTAGGAGTTACCTTGGTAAACTTGAAAGATTTCAAGAATTCAAAAGGACAACCTGTGCACGGAGTGCACTAGGCCAACACTTAGACAAGTGTTGCAATAAGCTGCCTGAAGGCTTTATCAAGTGCAAGGAGTGCGCCAAAGCCAAAGCCAAAGGCAAAGGAATTTCATTGCAAAATATCGGGAGGAGGAGCATCAAGTTGCCAGGAGAGCACCAAAAAGTTCTTGGAAGGACACAAAAGTGTCTGGAAGAAGAATTAGCACCTTCACACACAAAGTTCTTACAAGGGGTGCAGAAAGGCCAAGAGAAGTCCAAGTCCCAGACAACGAGAAGAGTGCTAAGTGTTCATAGGGGTAAGGACTTGCCAAAGTCCTGAAGTCTCGAAGCCAAGCAGGGAGGTCCATCATCAGGAGAGGGAAAGTGGCGAAAAATCAGAAGATCTGGGAGACAGAGTTTTGGAAGATTTTCATAGAGGAAAGTGCAATCTTCGTGAAGTCGCGAAGAGCCGTGTGAATTTGGATCGTTAGGTCTAGAAGGATACGTGGAGGAGATCCACATATTTCGGAGAAGTGGTGCTCCAGAAGGAAAAAGGAGAACAATGCATAAAGACTCCCCAAGGCTGGAGTCCGAAGTAGATCATAGTCGTGGATCTAAGGAAGTGACAGGAACCGTTGATACTCACACCATTTGAGTTCGTCGATTCAGAGTTTGTGGAAATGAGAGTTGGATGTTGTGAAAAAGCCGAAGCCCAAAGCCCAAAGTGCCTTTAAGGGTATAGCCCTGGGACACAGCCCGAGGTCACATGATCAAAGGGGCCTAGAACGAAGAGTTAGCGTCGTTGCGAACTTTCTTAAAAAGGGTCAAGAAGGAGCCCACGGGTCTCATAGGGAATGCACATTGGAGAAAGAGGGACCTGTGAAAATTACATTGGGTTCTAGCAAGGAAATAGAGAGTCGATTCAACTCAAGCAATCGAATGATCCTAGACCGAGAGGTCGCACAAAACCGAGGAGATAAGGGGGGGGGTTGCATCATAGTACCACCTAACTTCTTCTTCTTATTCTTCTTCTTCTTGGGAAACTATCAAACATAGTGCCCCAACTGGTTACAATAAAAACATCTCACTTTGCTCATATCCCCCTATTTCTCACCTCCTCTTGGCTGCTACTACTTGGCCCCACCTTTGGGACACTACTTGGTATTATTCTTGATCTTATCCACAAGAGAAAGATCACCCTTATCACCATCCTCACCCTGTTGTTGACTAGAATATCCAGAGCCAAATCTAAGCTCCTCCTACACAAAGTCATCCCAGAGCCTCTCCCAACTGGCTATATTCTCTCTTGCCATGATGCCTTGTACAAAAATATTCCAAGGTTTGGAAAATCCATTTAAGGCTATCCTCACCAACTCTTCCAAGGTTTGGAAAAGCCATTTAACGCCCTCCTTAATCTTTCTCCATTCCTTACTCAAGATGGTTCCCACACTCAAGAGATCAAACCTACTTCTAACTAGTACACCCAAGCTTCATGTGCCTTCCTCTCCTCAATAATTCTCCCAAGATTCATGCACAATCCTCTCCTCAAGAATATGCCCAAGCTTCATCTCCAAACCCTCACTTCCTCTCCTCTCTTCACTCAACTCTCTCAAGTGACAATGAATCTCACTTTACCCTCCTTTTCCTCCTTTAGCCTAATCCTTAAGGATAACCTTGAAACCAATGGATCATATTAGATCCAATCCTTTCTCCAAAATGAGTGGATCAGATTAGATCTCATAAACTCACTTAAGTTTCCATAGTTCCACTTTATGTTCATTAATTCACACTTAAGTGAATTAAATGTCACTTTATGACTTAAGTGACTAATTTCAATTTATGACTTAAGTGAATAAAGTCAAAGTGAAATTATAACATAAATTAACAGCATGAGGGTAATACTCTCCCCCTTTGTGTTTAGAGACTCACAAACAAAAGGGGACCACTTTCCAAGGTACCCAAATCTCAACATTAGAGAGGGATGAGATTAACTCCTTCTCTAATGTTCTCATTGAGCATAAGTCTCCCGCTCATCTTCCCTACTCCACCTCTTCCTCTCAACCCTCAAGTCATTTCTCTTGTATCAAATAGGATTATTTGTTATGTTCTAAAGTTAAGATTGGTCTTGTACAAGAAGAAGAAGGTGGGCTAACACATGATCCAACTCCCATGGGACATGCTAGGAGAAAATCAAGAATCTCTCTGGCTCTAGCTCAATCCCAGGAAGACAAAGAGATTCAAAGTCGTAAATAATCAACCATTTTAGGGGCCCTTAGAGAAGGGAAAGCCTATTCCAAGGTCACAAAATGAAAGTGTTATCCTTTAAAGATCGTGGAATAGTGGGTGCTCCCAAGTTGTTATCCCTCGATCATTTGTGTGTGGTGGTTAAACCTAATGTTTTAATGATCGAAGAGATGATATGCAGTGGTATAAATCCAAAGGAGAGATTCCATTCTTGGCTCAAGGGATGGGGTTTTTCTCAAGTGATGCTGAGAATTTATCGGGTGGTCTCTTAACAGATTGCAACCCAAAGATTAAGGTGTTAAAAGAGGATTTCTCCCTTCATGTATAGTGGTTCAAGTTTTGGATAGTTAGCTCAATTCTTCTTTTAAAATATCCAGTGTTTATAGTGCATATGTTAACAGGTGCCTTTTTTGGGATTGTTTAAGCAATTCAAATGTTTTAAATTTTAGAGACTTGATACTAGGGGGGATCTCAATTTCACATAATTGATCATTGAAGTTTGGGGAAAAATTCCTCACCAAGACCCGCTGGAATCCTATTCCTCCAGGTAGATGGAGAAGCATAATTCAATATATTTGGCCCCAAAGAAGATTTCACATATTGGACAACTAAGAGGTTGTTGGGCCTGTGATATGACTAATTTTATGACATTAATTAGATCCTTTTTGTTGAATGTGTATATGCGTTTTCCTGTTTCGAAGAAGTTTTTGAAGAGATTTTGTGTCAAATCACTATGATCCACACTAGGTATGCATAATTCATGTTTTGTGATGATTTTGAGTTTAAATCAGTATGTTTTTATGATCCCAAGAAACTAATTCATGTTTTGTGTGCCACAGGGAAAAATTGCAGCTTGTTTTGCTTTCGGTACTCCATCTGACACTCAGTCCGGTACTCCATCCGACATTCCATCCTGCACAAAAACCATGGGCTATTTGGCGGTTATCATATTGACAGCCAATGATGGGTGAATTAGAGACATGGGTTTTTCTCGTGCTCGTGGCCTCCAGCTACTGAACTCTTGAAAACTCGATTTGGGTTTTTATGTTGGGCGATTATTGGCTCGCCTCATTTCTAGAAGCCACTGACAGTTAGGGCATCTTAAATGCAATTTACTGTTTTTAGAGAGGGTCGACCCTTCCAGTGGTCGACCTCTCATCTTATAAAACTTATAAATACCACCTCAATGGTCAGACAATTGTTAAGAAGTTAAGAAGTCATGTGTTAGAGAGACAAAGACAATTTTAGCTCTGTGTTGCTATTTTCATTTTGCCAAGACTGTGTAAATACTGTGTTTTTAGTTTTAATGGTGAATTCGTGTTGTTGAAGCTCGTGGTTCGCCTTTGAACAGTAACCATGACTTGTTGGGGGGCCCACCAATAGCCTAGGTGAATATCCTATGTGTTTGCTTGTGAATTGAATAGCATAGATGTCTTTTTATTTCTTTTCTTGTACATGAATTGTCATTTTTCTTTCTTATTGTATAAATTGTTGTTATAGCTTAATTGTTTTAGTTTCTTTTGTAGGTTGTTATGAAGGATCTTGTTAATATGCTATGAATTTCTAGTTAGTATAAGAAAGCTTGCAAGCTTAGATACTAACCATGTGTATAATTAGATGATAGATTAGATTTTCTTTTATGTTGAAATAAAGTTTAAAAACATAGTTTTTAATTCATGATTTCTTTGACAGGGTTTCGATGGATGGATAGTTATTAGCCTTTAGTTTTCAATTCTAGTCTATCTAGTTACTACTTAGATTTTCTTATTTAATTTTTCATTTAGTTTTCTCATTTGCTTTCTTATCATATGATGGAATAGTGTTTAATTTTTGTTTATGAGTATTTCTTCTTTTTGCAATTTGAATTATTAAATAGGATTAGTCTAGTTTATTTCATGCAATTTCCTTTTCTAGATTTAGGTTGCAATTTCAATTCATAGTTAGTTATTGAGTTTATTGTCGTATGAATTTGCTTAATTAGTATAAAGTGCAATTGAATTTACTAGAATAATATCTTTTTATTGTTGATGATTAATACATGATTAAATAATCAAGTGGATATGCGGGATAGTTGATGTTGTTTCCATAATGGCTAAGTTCTCACTGGATTGCCTAATCCACACTTTTCACTTTGCTATCGAAGTAAATATCGAGTTTATCCCTCTTGAATTATCACTCATTGTTAAATGCCATTGTGATATTATAAGACACCTGAGACATTCACATAACCATCAACATTATATTTGAGTTTCCTTGCTTTCATAGATTAGAAGATAGTTTTCTTGATTTTGTAGGATAGATAGTCTTCTTTCTTTGGTAGATTAAGGGATAGTTTGCTTATCATAGATTAAAGATTAGTTGTTAATTACTTTTATTGTCATAATGCTTTCAATTTCGTAGATTAAGATTTCCTTTTGTAAATTAGAAGTTATTGTGAAATTTAATTTAAGAATAGAGTTCATTTGCTTCTTAGCTTAATTAGTTACTTATTGATTAGTTTAGTTGCTGTAGAAGTTATCATGGGTTAGCTAGTTTCTTGCTTGTTTATTTTTCTTTGATAGGGTAGTTGCTTGTCAATTTTCTTTCTTTGATAGGGTAGTTGCTTATTGAATTTGAGTAGGTTAATTAAAAGTAGTTTGTTGTTGTTATTGATTATTAGGTAGATAGTTTTCTTTTTCTTATTGTTATGAATGAACTAGTTTTCTGTAAGTAGGGTTTTCATTTGCTTTCTTAGAACTATCCATCGATCCTTTGTCCAAAGGTTACTTAGGGTAAATAGTCTGAGTTCCTTAGTAGGGTTTGATCATTAGTAATCAATGCTTGAATAGATTATCCCTTAGATATCCACTTCGTTAGTAGACTATACTACCTCCAGTCCTTCTATGTTGGCATATATATTGCTACAAATCTAAGTTTACTTACCTCGAGTTAACAATTTAATTGAGGTTTTTTAGTGTGCTTTTAGTGCATATAGAACACCCATCATTTTTGGTGTCGTTGTCAGGGAGTTGTCTCAAGGTAGGAAATAGTTAGGAAATAGATCCCTTCTAAACCTTAGCATCAGTTTGGTGGCGGGGAGAATTTAAGGCGAGAGGTAAGAACCTACGCATCTGCTATAGTAGGTTCCCCCAAACCCAATGGTAGTTTTTGTTTTTGTTTTTGTTTTCTTTCATGAACAGACCTAGAGATCCAAAAGGTAGATACATTAAATCTAAGTCATATCTTTCAACCAAGGTTCCTTCCAATATTTTTTGGGGAAGGAACATTCCACTCATAAACTTCGTAGACTGATACCGAAAAACAGGAGCTAGCTCAACTCAAAGAGATAAAGTAGTCTCTGAAAAGATTAAGACAGGGAGAACTATAGAGAATAAATTGAAGCATCGGTAATAGTGGAACAAGAGGCAAGACCACTCGAGCCTTCCGCAAAACCAAACAACACAACTTTTACTTTTACACCACCACTAGGAGATCCTAAATTTGAGGACATCATAGACCCTGAACAGGTGAATATTTTGTTTGGTAGTTCATCCAACGTAATTATCTCTCAAATTGACACATAAAATTTGGCACCAATAATCTCAACCGGCTCAAGTAGAGTCCCAGATATCCAATCAATAGGAAGACCTTTCCATCAAAGGGGAACCTTGTTCTCTTCGAAGATAAAACCACCTAGGTACCATCTTTTTGGAAACCAATCCAGCATGGATGATCAGGGGGATCACAACAATGTAAGACATGGAGAGGAACAAGAGGCTGGAAACCAAACCGAAACTACCTTCGGATTTCCAATTTTGGACACCACCCCAAATGTCAATATGAAGAATATTCATCTCTCAACACTGCCTACCTTTTATGGTAAAAGAAATGAAGATCCATATACCTTCCTATTTGATCTTGACATCTTGTGTAGGAGATACAACTACTTACAAGATGCCCATAAACTAAAATTCTTCCCTGCCACCCTCAAGGAATCTACACTAAGATGGTTCATGGGGTTGGGAGAATCTAGCATTAGGTCTTGGGAAGCCATGAAAGATATATTTGTTAAGAAGTACCAATACTACTTCAAGACCAAAGAATCTCATAATTACATCTTTAAAATACGACAATTAGAAGACGATAATCTGGAGGACTATATGGAACGGTTTGCATACATCTCCCATAAGTCAAAATACCATGACCTCCCAAAGGATGCAGTTAGGGCTCTTTTCCTTAAGGGAATTTCAGAAGAATACCTAGATATGCTTAACTTGATGGCATTAGGTGACATCTCTCATAAACCATTTGCTGAGATATGTGAAATGTGTAAGAATTACTCAAGGAGTAGAGCTAAAATAGGAAAGAATGTTCGGGACCCTTATAATAGAAACTTAAAACCAATTAGTTCAAGTGGTATAACAAGAGAAGAGATAGGGAACCTTTTAGAAAACTTCAAGACATATATCTTAAGAACAATAGGTTCCCAATTGGACACCTTAAAAATTAAAAAGAAACAGGAGGAGGGAAATGAAGCAATGGGCATATATTGCCCAAGATGCAGGAGGAAGCATTCCTCCAAAGAATGTCCATTAGATAACATCTTAGTTTGTGGCTTCTGCACAGAATACCATTCAACTGAGAAATGTCCATCATTGCCCTGTTTGTTAGCCATGTATAGGAGTGGGGATATTGGAGAGCCCTGTTATGCACCTAGGAGACCATGGAATCCTAGGTACCAGCCCACATACCCAGATCTACAATCTCAAGTTCCACCCTATTATCAACAACAACAATAGTGGAACTCACCAGGTTGGAAAAAATAGTCTACATAGCACCAACATCCTTGGATTCAAGGATGGAGAGGAGGAAATAACCAAGGAAACCCTCAAGCTCCACCTGTCTCTATGTACAACCATCCTTATCCTCAGTTTCCACTGAACACTCTACAGCTTCTGCCAGGTTTTGTTCCACCGCCTTTACCTCCTATTCCACAAAAACAACCACAACAATATCATAACGTAAGATCCCCAAGACAAACATTATTACTGGCACAACCAGTGTTGAATACCAATAATAAGCCCTCTCATCCTCTTCAGAATGTTGAGATGCAGGCCTTCCCGACATATGTTATTACTCCTGTTCCATTACAGGAAATTTTGCTAAGATCGAGAAAAGTTATGGATAGGTAGAGACCTTCAGTAGTCATCCGGGAAGAAGAAGAAGAAGAAGAAACCACTAAACAACCCACATATGACACTAGGTGGGAATATATTATTATTCCTAAGGACGAAGAACCCAAGCTTCCCCAAAATTAACCTTGACAAATTATGAAGGCCCCTCCTTATCCAGACAGATTATTAATCGAGAAACCTACCACCCGACCAAAATTTGACATCTTGAATGAATTGAAGAATATTTGTGTCAAGATTCCCTTGCTTCAATCCATTAATGACATTCCAATCTATAGTAAGGTAGTCAAAGAATTGTGTATTAAGAATCCAAGTAGGAAGCATAAGGACCCTCCCACAGTACATTTGATAGGATATCTTTCCGAATACATATCAGAGTAGTTAAAGCTACAAAATATGGGAACCCAGGAAACCCCATAGTGACCATAACCATTAATGATGTTTCCATTGGAAATAATCTCATAGACCTAGGGGAAGCCATCAATTTTATGACTGCTACTACCTTGGAGAAATTACAGTTACAACCTCTTCTTAGACATACCCCAACCATTTTGGAATTAACATACAAGACTAGGGTTATACCTGAAGGAATTTTAGATGATATCACAGTTACTTTAGCCTCATGGGAGTACCCAATAGAATTCCTTGTTATCCACTCAAAGGATCCTACCAAATGCCATCCCGTCATTTTGGGAAGACCTTGGCTAGCCACAGCCAATGCATTTATTAGGTGTAGAGAGGGAGAAATGACCATCTCAAATAGACTTTCTATCGAGAATCTCACCATCTACCCTCCAGCTCAACCTATCATGGATAATCTATGGTAGTTTGAGTTTCCATACGATAATGAGGATTGGGAAGAACCTGTATTTCCAAGTGACCATGCCTGGGCACTTCAGGAGCACACAACAGAAAATGTGCTAAACCAGTTCATTTCTGCTATTACATGTGTTGATTTTCCACAATATTTTCCCCAATTTGAGTACATGTTTGGGGATAATTTCAGGAACAATTGGACCCATCCATTCTGTCTTTAACATCTTTCATTTTTGAGATAGACGAGTCTGACACATCTTATACCATGCCCTACGAGATTAGTCCAGGAAAATTTCTACATATAAACTCTAGGCTAGATGCATGTTGACACAGGGGTAGACCCAGGGTTCAGCTCTAAGAGTGCACCAACAAGCCCTAACTACTGACCCTTTTGGAAACACCTGCAAGGCAGATGTAGTCTCACCTAAAGTAGCCATGGGGGGTTGCAGGACACATGTGTCTATAACCAGAGGAAATACAAAGGGGATCCAATACAAGAACAACAAAAAATCTAGATATCTGTTACCAGCTTAGTCCTACTTCACACATTTGTCTGTTAGATCTAACACAATAAGGCAATAACAATATATCAATGAACAAGAGAACACAGTCATCAAGCACACAAAACACCAAGATATACGTGGTTCACCCTCTCCCTAGGGCTACATCCACAGAACTATGCTTTATATTATATTAAGTGAAAGCATATAGTTCTATCTATGCTCTTAGCTAGCAGATCTTCTCTCTTTCTCTCTTCTCTCTATCTCCCTTCCCTGCACACCTAGCTGCAGGGTTGATCTTCGCACCTAGCCAAATATATTACAATACATAATGTCCTCTCAACACAATACTTCTCCCTCTACATTAACAACAATCACTCCTCATCATATCAACGAACAACAACCAACTAACGACGAACCCATCCTAGGTCCTCTTGACCTTTATTTATACATTACAATATCTCATCGACAGCCTTAGGCTGAAACCTAAGTGCCAAAACCCTAGATACCAAAACCCTAGGTCAACTTGACCCATGTTTTCAGGGCTTCACCAACCTGTCTTTCCTTCTTTCTCGCATAGTTCTCTTGAAGCATCCATTAGTGGATTTTTCCGCTCGCTGAGTTGTCCACGATCCATATTCCTTGTTGATCTGTCCTCCTTGATCTCCTCATCCAACAACTTTCTTTCTCTTACTTTGCTCCGTCTTTTCTGCTCTTCTGCTCACTTCGACCCAGTATCAGTCACTATGTCTTCCGCGCAGTTCACATTCAGTCTTTTATGCCTTAATATTCGCTTTCTTTCATAACCAAGGGCCAACATGCCCCCAACACTCACCTATGAATCCTCCTGAGGCACTTCAGATCTGATCCTTCTTTTTTTCTTCAATTTTAGGCTGCGCAAAGAAGCCTATGTTTTCTGCTCTTCCTACCCCATTGTGTGCAGACTGTCTTTTCTATGTCTGGTACCCAATTTCAACTACACCTGGTACCTGGACCCTTCCTCTTTTGCTCTTACTGATGAATGTGAGGAAGCTGGTTGTCATAGTATAGTTTCAACCGGTTCCCGTTCACCAAACCTTCCCTCCATTCTCCATTCAAGGTCTTCAACTATGCAACCCCTCCTTCCGTAACATAGAAAACCTCATATAGCCCCAACCAATGTGTTCTAAACTTCCCTGGATGCTTCATGAATTTGTTGTCGTATACCAGTACAAAATCTCCTTGCTTAAATGCTTTCTTCTTGATGTGTCTGTCATGGTAGGCCTTTTCTCTTTCCTTCTGCACATGCTGATGGAATCTTGCAATAAACCTGTCTTCTTCTAGTTCGACCAACTGTGCGAGCCTCTCTTGAACAGTGCCAATGTCATCCATCTCTATAAAGACTGCAATTCTCAGACTATGAAACAAATATTCCATAGGGACAAATGCTTCTTGACCATAAACCAACTTAAATGGGGTCTGCATTGTTAGCTTCTTGCAAGTGGTTCTATAGGCCCATAGTACTTTTGGTGCTCTTAAATTCCAGTCATCCATGTTCACACTACAAATGTTCGTCAGCGCTGTCTCCAAGATATTATTGAATGCTTCAACTATCCCATTCACTTGTGGATGGTAGG
This sequence comes from Picea engelmannii, assembly GCA_009831015.1. Lineage (NCBI taxonomy): Eukaryota > Viridiplantae > Streptophyta > Pinopsida > Pinales > Pinaceae > Picea > Picea engelmannii. The sequence continues at coordinate 870,873 of ML786290.1, forward strand.
GTGTGCTCTTCTGATGATGGACAACAAATTAATCAGTCAAGGATTCAATGGTCTTATTAATAAAAGGTGTGCCTTGATCACTCATGTGGTTCTTGGGGAATCCAAACCTAGTTATGATGTCATCAAATATGAAGCGCACAGCTATAGTTGCACTACATTCCTTAACTTCTCTTGCTTCGACCCATCTGGTCAAGTATTATGTTGCAATGACGATGTATCTAGCGTCTGTGTGCTTCCATGTGGGTTTATAGGTCCCACGAAATCAATGGCCCATTTCTCAAATGCCTATAATGTTAGGTGGGATGCTAGTGGAATTTCATCTCTTCTGGATGGTTTCCCAACTCTTTGACATACATGGCAGGCTTTATAGTATTCCTTAGCATCTTTGTGTAAGGTAGGCCACCATAGGCCAGCTCTAAGAATCTTATGTGTTGTTTCTTTTCCTACATAATTCCCTCCTGTGATGCCTTCATGAGATTCTACTAAAATCAATGGTCTTTCTGTGTCCATAACACATCTCCTCAAGATCTCATTAGGTCCCATCTTATATAGTTGTCCAGCTATAAGTGAAAATTCTGTAGTGTGGACTACCAACTGTTTCTTCTGGGTGATTGTGTATTCACTAGGTGCCATTCCTGTTGACAGGAACTGGACTATCTCAACGAAGTGATGATCAATATTTCTAATGGCCAACAATTGCGCATCTGGCAGTGTATCCTCCAAAATAGTAGGTTCCTCTCCATGTTCCAACCTTGACAAGTGGTCAGGTCCTTTTTTCATTCTCCCCGGCTTAACCACGATCTTAAAATTATATTCTTGGAATAACATAAGCCATATTCATATTCTCCCCCCCAACATTGGCTTGTTGACTAGGTATTTCAGCATGGAGTGATCAGTAAACATTTTAAAGTGTCCTCCCAACAAGTAGTTTCGAAACTTCTGCAACGCATACACCATGGCTAACCCTTCTCTCTCAGTGGTGGTGTAATTAATCTCAGTTGTAGATAGCTTCCTTCTAGAAAATCCTAATGGGTGGTCAATGTCTCCAACTCCTGGATTGCTAACACATCTCCTAATGCAATAGAGGATGCATCGACATGTACATGAAATTCCTTGCTCCAATTTGGGAAAACCAAAATAGGCGCAGTAACCATTTTTTGTTTCAGTGTGTTGAAGCTCTATTGGCATTCTTCTGCCAATGAAACTGACAGTATTTCTTCAAAATATTCTCCATGGATGCTATGATCTATGCATAACCTTTAATGAACTTCATGTAGTATCCAGTATGTCCCAATGCAGTGTGGAACTGTTTGACTAAAGTGGGAGGGGGCAAGTCAAATATAATGGAAATCTTAGATGGGTTCACCAACAATCCCTGCTTACACACAATATGGCCTAGCACCACTCCAAAGGGTGAAAATAATATGCACTTCTTCAAGTTCAAGGCAATTTGAAACTTCTTGCACTTATCCAACATTAGTCTTAAACATTCAATATGATTTTGTAATAAGCTAAAAACAATCCAGTAATCAAAGTATGCTTCTAGAAATTTATGTAAAAACTCCTTGAATGCTTCAACCACCACCCTAGAAAAGATGGCTGGTGCATTCTTTAATCCTAATGACATCACTGTATACTGGTAGGAACCCCATTCCATGGAAAAGGTGGTCTTGTGCCGATCTTCCTTAGCAATCTTGATCTGGTGATAACCTGAAAATCCATCTGTGAAGGAGTAAGCCTCCTGTCCTCCCACATTGTCTAACACTTTGTTAGTAAATGATGTAGGGAATGGGTCATGCAATTAGGCATCATTCAACTTCCTGAGATATACAAAGATTCTGATCTCTCTCATCTTTTTTCTTGTACCACCATAGGGCTAATCTAGTCTGATTCTTCAACAGGTTCTATGATTCCTCCCTCCAACATTTTGTCTAATTCAATCTTCACTTTCTTCTTATATTTAGGGTTCAATATGTAGGGTCTCTTCTTGACTGGACTTGCATCTAGTTTTAAAGGGATATTCATCTCTCCCACGGGCCCTTTAATGCCCTTCATATTAGTGAACTTGGTTGGAAACAAGTCCTGATATTCATGTAGTAACTCTGTGATCTTGTCAATAGTGGTAGCATCCCAATAATCTCCAACATTTGCAAGCTTCGGTGCTTGATCCATTCCAATGTTAAATTTCTTGATCTTGATCGACTGGCCAATGAAAGCTAGCTCAAATCCTGGTCCTTATATGTCTCTTTTTCCATTTGTTTCTACGATGTTCACATTCCTAGGATCATCATCTTCATCCTCATTGATATTGTAACAACCTTGCAATTTCTGAAGAGGTATAGTCCATTCGTCCTCTTCTTGGTCCAAAGGGAGGCTAGGTGCCTCCTCAAATACTTTCTATCTTACAATCTGTAATGCTTGATCCACTGTAGGATATTGGATTTCAAATAAAAATGTAGTTACAAAGTTCTGAGTCATACCTTTCCAATCTTTAGTGATGAGGCGTAGTTCTGCTTGAAGATACCAATTGATAGGAGTTGTGTCCAGTGTGGTAATGAATTTGTGCACCCACTGCTATTGAGGAATGCTTCTCCAGGCTTCCTCATAACTTCACACATGGTCCTTCAGACAACTTCGACATGTGTACCTAACTTCGCAGCCTTCTACTTGTTCCGAAAACCACGCTGTCATCAAAATGCAACATTGCATCCAGTCTGTAATGTTGTTTTTGTGTGTCCCCCACCATCTTGCTGGAGTTTCTTTCAAGGCCTCATCCATTGCCAACAATCTTCGTTGCATTGGTACAATTTCCTCAAATTCTAACAAGAAATCTTCCAAGTGATTTAGACCATCAAAGGAGGGCAAGTTACTTACTGTTGTGCCGATCCAACAAACTTCTCTTGTTAATATAGCACATCTCCTTGTAGATAGTTCATACATTTTGTTCTTCTAGTTCTCTAGTGCTTCTTCTGAATCTGATGAACATGTGTTTTCACTTCTCCAGATTAGGTTTCCATCTACTGTAGGATTAATGTAATCTTGTTGTCTGGTTGTTAATTTGTATATGTTTTCTAGTTCATATACACGGTCTTCTTCTCTGATGGGTTCTGTGTATCTCTGACCTTCATCAGCATCCAAAGGTGCAATGACCCTAAGGCCATCACCTTCAAATTCCATTCTTTTTTTCTTTAAGTCAACGACAATGGAATTTTTAAAAGTCCAATCAATTCCTAACAGCGCAGGGTAAGGACAACTATCATCAACTATCTCAATCACCTCAAATTATGCAAACATCCTTACTCTATTGATGTCCATAGGGACATGCTCTAGTCTTCCAAAGGGGCTTATTACCTACTGATTAGCCATCCTAAGCCTGATAGGGGAATATATCAACTTAGGTTTTCTCGTCAGTGCCCATATCTGCTTCGTCATGACATTGACCTTCGACCCTAAGTCGAGGAACACATAGTCTATATCATACTCACCAATTTGAGCATTCATGTGTAGTTCCTTATTTTTCCTTCTCTTTTTAGAGACTTGGTGTATTGATCTATTCAACAAGGGATCTACCTTTCCTAGCCCGTACTGTTTGATTAAATTTTGTAGCTCTTGTACAACGCTTTCATACTGAATCAAATTAATGCAAGTATATAAGAATTCCATGAGCTTGCTTACCTATTTTCCTTATCCTGGTAGAGTAGACTGATCAAATGCTAGAGGAATTCCACATTCTCTTACTTCTGGTCGTATTTTTGATGAAGAACCCTGGTCTCTCCCGAATTCTTTTCTTGCCTCCTCAAATGTTTTTTTTTCTTTCCTTGCATCAAACAGTTGTGTCTTCTCTACAGCTTTTCTGACTCTCAATTCTTCTATAGTCTTTCCCAGGGTCACTCTGTCTTCTCCCGTAACAACGGATCCTCTAGTGATTATAGCGTCTCTAGGATCCTCTCTGCGAGGTTCATCATATATTAGTTGCACTTGCGGGTTCACACCCCATCTTTCTTGAAGTTTAGCCAGCAATGTTGGACAGTTCTCAATAACATGTTCGAATGAGTTGCAATAAATGCACGTGGTACAAGGGTTCTGAGAGTCCCTTTCCAAGTTCCCTAGCTGTGCACAGTTATAAAAAATGATTTGGCCTCTACCTCAACCCATACCTCCTCCTTGTCCTCTTCCTCTGAATCCACCACGAGGGTTGAAGTTTCCTCTTCTCGGGAATTATACTGCGTAGTGTTCCCTTCTTTCTTTACTTTGCCTTGAATTTTGTATACATCTCTTGACCTTTCATGCATGAGGTTATAGGCCCTACAATCCCTATCATGATGCCCTACTGACTTACAAAACATGCAATACAAATTTGTGGGTGTCTAAACATATTTTTTCATGTAATAGAATTCACCAAGACGATGCCTATTTCTACATACCTCGCACCAAGGAAGGGTAACCTGCTTCAATAGGCTTGGAGCTCCAGAGGCTAAGTACTCATGAAATAGGGGACGATGTTCCTTATCATGGACTTTTGATTTTCATCTGATACACCAAATGTCCTCTCGTTTATATTTTCCCTTGTCTTTCTTCATGTCTTCAACCTTCAGAGATAATCTAGTCAGCTGACTCAATATCTGACTCATACCTGAGATGGATTCTCCCATAGGGTCTGATTCTAGCTTCATGGAAATATATAGTGCCTCAGCCTGTGAAGCGATCTTCTATTGCATTAGAGGGAATATGATGTGTGGTAGGAGGGAAGAAATGAACCATTCCTTATTTTGTTCATCTAGGATTTGAAAACTCAAATGGATTGTCAAGGTCTTAAACCTCTGATCAAACTCCCACATAGGTTCAACTACTCTCTTCTTTATTTCTTTCAGTTTTGTAATGCACTGCGACTCCGTCTTGGGTTTCTTGAATTCAACAATAAGCGCAGTCTTAAAGACATTCAGTGGTTTAAGAGTAGCTCCCTGGACAAATTTCATATACCATCTCAGTGCGCGGTCTCTTAGGGTAGTACTAAATTGAGCTCTCTTAATAGTTTCATCGATGACATTTTTAATGCTCCACACATCTTCGCATAAGAACCATTGTTGATCAGGATCTTCAGATCCATCTCCTCTAAAGGTGGGTAACCTCATCTCATTTGCCATAGATTTTCATAGGTTTCTTGACTGAGCGTGCAATGAACCACTTATACCAGTGCTCTAAGTTCTATGATAGCTTAGGTTACTCTGGTTACTTAATGTTGCTGAAATGACATGAGGAGTAATAATACTTACTTCACTGATCTATGCAGTTCCTGAAGTTTCTGGCTCTTTTCGGAGAGGTTCTTCAGTCTTTTCTTCTCTTGGTCCAACAAACGTTGAATTTTCCTCGTTCAATAGCTCTTATTATTCTCCACTATAAAACCCTTCTTCCTGCAGAAGAGGTTCGTGATCTTTCTCAAACAAGTTCGCCAAAGGAACTTCTTTGAACGCTCTCCCACTGTGTGTATGACCAACCTCTGTGTCATTGTCACTGTCTGAATTCTTGAACATTAGCTTTCAGTTTGACCCACTACTGTATATTCAAGATGTTCTTCTCATGCAATAACATCTTGATCTTCAACTTCATAAAATGTAAAAATTTTCCTCTTGGTCCCTTAAAGAAATATCTCTCTGCTTGGCTATATGACTCTACTCTATCAATAGAAAAGTCAATGATATACCCTCCAATGGTACTATCAAACGAGTGATCTACTACTCTTGACATGATGTTATCAACTCTCTTGAGCTTCTTGATCAACGCCGATGTCCAAACCACAGGTGGTCTAGATCTCATCTCAAATTGGGTATCTGCTAACCTAGCTAACCAATCGTATAGCTCCTAATGAATTCCTCCAAAGAAAATTGAGTTTATATCAGTAAAGATATACCTTCCCAACCAATCCTCAATGCTAAGCTTAGGGTTCTTGTTCTGGGCTTTCGTGAAGTCCTTTTCTTGATATTCTATCCACTTCTGAATCTCTGTCTTCGATGGAAACCACCTTGACATTCCCTCATGAATATTCCTATCCTGGAAACATAACCATTTGTTGGCACAGGGGTAGACCCAGGTTTCAGCTCTAAGAGCACACTGACAAGCCCTAACTACTGTCCCTTTCGGAAACACCTACGAGGTAGATGCAATATCACCCAAAGTAGCTATGGGGGGTTGCATGACATAGGTGTCTACAACCAGAGGAAATACAAAGTGGATCCAATACAAGAACAACACAACATCTAGATATATGTTACCAACTTAGTCCTACTTTTCACATTTGTTTATTAGATCTAACACAATAATGCAATAAAAGTATATCAATGAACAAGAGAACACAATCATCAAGCACATACAACACCAAGATATACGTGGTTCACCCTTTCCCTAGGGCTACATCCACAAAACTGTGCTTTATATTATATTAAGTGAAATCATACATTTCTATCCGCGCTCTTAGCTAGTAGATATTCTCTCTTTCTCTCTTCTCTCTGTCTCCCTTCCCTATGCACCCAGTTGCAGGGTTGATCTTCGCACCCAGTCGAAGATCTTACAATACAGAATGTCCTCTCAAAATAATACTTCTCCCTCTACATTAACAACAATCACTCCTCATCATATCAACGAACAACAACCAACTAACGACGAACCCATCCCAGGTCTTCTTGACCTTTATTTATACATTACAATAGCTCATCGATAGCCTTAGGCTAAAACCTAAGTGTCAAAACCCTAGCTACCAAAACCCTAGGTGTCTAAAACCCTAGGTCAACTTGACCCACATTTTCAGGGATTTGAGAGCCTGTATTTCCTTCTTTCTCGCACAGTTCTCTCAAAGCATCCATTGGTGGATTTTTCCTCTTATTGAGTTGTCCACGATCCATATTCCTTGCTTATATGTCCTCCTCGATATCCTCATCCAATGACTTTCTTTGTCTTACTTCGCTACATCTTTTCTTCTCTTCTGCTCACTTCGACCCAGTATCAGTCACTGTGTCTTTTGCGTAGTTCACATTCCGTCTTTTCTGCCTTAATCTTCGTTTTTTTCCATAACCAAGGGCCAACAATGCAGACCAACAGAAACAATTAGTAAGTATCCTTAAAGAAAAATCAGGAGCATTCACCTGGGAATACACTGACATGAACGGTATACACCCTGACACATGCATCCATCACATATACACTCAGGGGGAAGTAACACCTGTTAGGCAACCCCAGAGAAGGATGGACCCAACACTCAAAGATATAATAAAAGAGGAGATCCAAAAGTTACTAAATGTCAGATTTATTTATTCCATCTCCGACAATAAGTGGGTGTCCCCTCTTGTAGTGGTTCCAAATAAAGTGACCGAGAAATGGAGAATTTGTGTTGATTTCTGGGAACTCAACAAAGCCACTCTGAAGGATTACTTTCCTCTTCCTTTCATCGACCAAGTTTTGGATACCCTGTTTGGAAAGAAGTATTTCTCCTTTTTAGATGGGTACATTGGGTAAAATAAAATTCTCATAGCACCCGAGGATCAAGATAAAACTACCTTTACTTGTCCTTGGTGAACCTATGGCTATAGGGTCTTACCATTTGGATTATGTAATTCTCCTGCTAAATTTCAACGAGCAGTACTAGGGATATTTGATGATCTTATTCATGATTGTGTGGAGGTCTACATCGATGACTTCACAGTTTATGGAAACACTTACCAGGAAGCCTTATATAACTTAGAAAAATTCCTTATCAGATGCCAAGAAATGAACCTATCTCTAAGTCATGTAAAATGTAAAATGTTGTTAACTGAAGCAGTGGTTCTAGGACATCATGTTTCATTTGAAGGGATAAAATTCGATCCTGCAATGATTGAGGTCATCATCAAACTTACACCCCCCAAGACTCAAAAAGAGGTGATAATATTTCTTGGACATGCCAGATATTATCGACGGTTTATTGAAAATTTTACAAAGATTGTTGCACCCATGTTTGGATTGTTAATAAAAGATGTTGATTTTGTTTGAACTGAGTAGTGTCAAACTCCCTTTGAAACCCTAAAAACTAAGTTGTTCGTGGAACCAGTTCTTAGAGGGTCCAATTGGAATTGCCCATTTCACATATCTACTGATGCCTCTAACACTACAATAGGAGAAGTACTAGGGTAGAAAGAATACCAACAGTCCTATGCCATTTATTTTGTGAGCAAGAACTTGTCCCCTTTCGAGCTAAACTACACAGTTACCGAGAAGGAATTCTTGGCAGTAGTTCATGCTATCAATAAGTTTCGTCATTACATTACAGGTTACGAAGTATTTGTACATACAAATCATTTCTCCATTAGATTTATCATGAATAAACCCATAACTAATGGCCGAGTGACTAGGTGGCTCTTGCTATTGCAAGAATTTAATATCATTTTCCTTGACCGACATGGAAAGGATAATGTGGTAGTTGATTTTCTTTCACAAATAAAAAATGAGGATGATGATATTCCTGTAGATGATATTTTCCTAGATGAGCACCTTTTTTCCCTCTCTATAAATACCCTGTTGTTTGCATATATGGAAAAATATCTGGCTTCTAGGAAGTTACCATCTCATTTGTCACCTCATGAAAAGCATAAAATTATTACACAAAGTGCTAATTACTCTTGGGTTGGTCATGAACTTTTTCGCACAGGTCCTGATTTGATTATTTGTAGATGTGTCCAAGAGGATGAGGTACCAAAAATACTACGAAGTTGTCATGATGGACCATGTGGTGGCCATTTTTTGACAAACGTACAACATATAAGGTGTTACATTTGGGTTACTATTGGCCTAGAATTTTCAAAGATGCTGCTAAGTATGTGAGAAGTTGTGATATTTTCCAAAGGATAGGAAGACCTACATCATCTGATGAAATGACCTTGTGTGCCCAAGTTATTATAGAACCTTTCAAAAAATGGTCCCTTGACTTTGTAGGACCAATTTCACCCATGTCCAGTAAGAAGAACTATATTTTGGTTTGTACAGAATATGTCACCAAGTGGGTAGAGGAAAAAGCCCTATTTAGGGATATAGAAAAATCCGTTGTTGAATTTATTTATGAAGACATATTTACCTGCTTCGGTGTCCCTCATGAAATTGTTACAGACCAGGGAACTCAATTCACTTCCAAGCTGATGAAGGAGATAACAGAGAAATATGGGATTAAACACTGTAAATCTTCTCCATACCACCCACACGATAATGTTCAGGTAGAATCTACAAACAAATTTATGGAAGCTATATTGACCAAGACTATTCAATGACATCACCAGGATTGGGCTGATAGGCTTCCAGAAGCTTTGTGGGCATATTGGGCCACCCGTAGAAACACCACCGGGCATACCCCTTATGAGCTAGTGTACGGGAAGCAAGTACTTCTACCAATAGAATTCCAAGTAAGGACCTTCTGTATTGCCGAAAAATTGGGATTAAACTTAGATGAGGCTCAGAAGCAATGATCCCTACAACTGAATGAGTTGGATGAGATCAGACAAGATGCCATCCAATGAACAATATTAGTCCAAAACTAGAGGAGCAAGTGGCATGACAATTTTATTAAGAATAAACACTTCCAACCTGGTGATTGGGCTCTATTGTTTGATTCCTGATTTAAAGCCTTCAAAGGAAAACTCACCACCTAGTGGTTGGGCCCTTACGAGGTAGTCACTATATATGAAAATGGAGTTGTGAAAATCAAAACAATTGATGATGGACAAGTCTCCTTTGTAGTAAATGGACACCAACTCAAATTTTATCATAAGCCCATTTCCAAAGAGGATTTTCTACAGGTCATGTCAACTGAAAAGGAATTGGCCTTAGTAGATTGGGGAAGTCCTCCCTTGTTCCTGAATGTTTTCTGAATTTTCTACTGTACATATGTATATAATTTGACTTTGGTTGTTAAGCAATTCTAGAGATTTATGTAGGTATTTATTTCACTAGGAGTAGACAGTTTCAAGGAAATATAAAAGAAGGATTTTTCTTCAAAACATTGTTACTCTTGAACCTTTTTGTTTGCTAAGAATTAAATGAATATTGACTTGCTGTAATTAGCCATATTTTTGCAAAGATGTTCATCTTCTCTTTTTCTTAAGGCATTCTAAAAAGCAGTTGCTCTTGAAAATCTTCACCACTATATAAGGAAGTGATACCATAACCATCAAGATTAGAGGTTTCTCGTATAGTTTCTCCCAAGAAACCTGAGTAAGTGAGTAAAGTATCTTTATTAAAGAGTAACAAGGAGGTCTGATTAGCGGTTAGTCACAGAAACATCACAATAACTACAAAAGAAGAAAGTGAGTTGAGCCTAGAGATACCTTTCTGTTCTTTCTCAATGGTACCATCCAGTACACACTAAATAACTTGATTATATCATATATTTAGATAGTCCACATCTGCTTAAGTACCCCTTACATCAGGACAATCACTAAGGAATATAACGCAAAATCATCCTCTAACATAAATACCATCCCCCCCCAAAAAAAAAGGAAAGAAAAAGTTGTTTTTAGAGTTGTCCCCCCATTTTCTTGCATAAAGAAATCTTATACTAAAATCTTAAATGATGGAGGGCCAACCTATGAGGGTGTAAGAGGCTAACCCGTTGGGATACTGAACAGGTCTGTTGGCAGTAGGTACCAACATGTGGTATGACTAGGTAAACCCGTCGGGGTACTGAACAAGCTTGCTAATCTGACAAAAAAATAAATAATAAATTTAAACTTGTCCTGATGTACGACATTACTTGTAGACAAAGCTGACATGAAGCATGTATGGTTAAGATAAGGTTAATGAACTCCATAAACTCACCATTGGGAACTAACTCTGAGACTATCTTGAAACTCTCTTGCCTACCTCTTCTAATCTATATATAGGATCTCGTATCCTATAGGTGGGGCCATCTTCTAGCTGTCTCGTCAGACCAATCTGTGAAATTTATCTTTACACTTTACAAACTATAAATCTTCGACTATCGAAAGAACTGACTAGTTTCCTATATTTTTGATTGTGAGGTGTCACAATACTTAGGTGTGGGAGAGGGGTTCATGAATTGACAAATGATCATTTCCTAGAAAAGTAAATCTTTGTAAAAATTCATGTATTATTTTCATGATACAAGTTATTACATCAGCATTCATTTTATTTTTGAAGCGCTAAACTCCTGTGTGCTATAAATTTTGTACATGTCCTTAACATACCACTCCATTGGTTTATTTGTTACAGGATGTTCATTGTAGGATTGACATTACATGTTCTTTTCAAGAGGATTGAGTGAGCATGGTGGCAAAATCAATAACAATGGAACATTCTGCCTCCATTACTTAATCACTCTGACTGTTAAACTATTTCAATATTGCAGTCTATCCATTACAGGAGGTAAAAATGTATTTAACACATAGGTGCCATATGAAGTTCCATATGAGGTGCCGTATGAAGTGCCGTATGAGGTGTCAAATGAAGTACCATATGAATTTACACACCAGTAACTGTCCACAATTTCAGGTAACCAGGAATCAATAACATTTAATTGAATTGGTTGAAGGCAATCAAGATTGAGGATGCAAACTTTAGACATGTTTATGATCAAATGTCCAAGTCAAAATACTTGGACATTGATCTAACTTCGCATCATTAAGAGTGCCCCCAAAAATGTGCCTTTGAATTCAAAATTTCTCACACATGGAAACTCGTGCACGCATATGTGCAACCAATTCCACCCCAGGTTACCTATTATCCAAATTCACCTCTGCCAGGTTACCTATTATCCAAATTCACCTCTGCCATTTTCATTTCCCCTATTTTAAGAACGTGCTCAGCCTCTATCATTCATTCCTCTTGTGACACATCAAAATTACTCACTTTGATAGTGTCGCAAGTGTTGTCATTACAAAGGTTGCAAGTGTCACATTTTGCTCACAAGGTCGCAAGTGTCGCATGTTTCTCACAAGTGTCGCAAACATCAAACAAAGCATACTTCCATGATGCCTATGTCGTGCCTATAATGACATGAGAAGGACACTTGAAACACCTCAAACATTTGATTTGGAAGAGGAGAAATGAGTCAGCAGGCTTGCAAACATTTTGCCAACTGAAATCACCTCAAAAACTGAGTTTTTGGAGGGGAGCGCTCCCCCTTACACTATCTCGGAGCGTCGACACTCCCCCTTACACTGTCAGGGAGCATTATAAAGCTCCCCTAGCCCTTTTGAGGGAGCGCTATAGATTTTGAGAGTGCTGGCGCCCCCCTAAATCCTACTAGGGAGCGCTACAACGCTCTGATGGCCCTTTTGAGGGAGCGCTACCTATTCTGGGCAGTTGTTAAACTGTTGAGATGAATGGGGGAAGCATATTTTCATTCTTGGAAGGCAGTTGGATTCGAATCCCTAGTCCAACCATGATCCTAGGGCAGATCCTCATCTGAAGGAGGCAAATCCTAAACTTCTCCAAGGATATCTCAAGTGGTCAAAGCCTCTCCAAGGCTATATAAGAAAGCTTTCTAATGGTGAAAGAGGATTGGAAATGGAGAATTACACCAAACTTATGATCTCATAAGTGGTTCTGGAACAGAGATGATGGGGGAGAATTGCTAGCATGAAACCTATGATCCTATAGGAAACACACAGTTAGCCAAAGGAGAGTGATCAGCGAAGCTGTTGTCATACAGGTTGTGGATCTTTTGAGCAAGGGTTAGACAAAGGGGACTTGACGAAGCTGTCGCATTCGCATCTACGATTGTAAGTACTGCTGTCATTATTCTCATCAATATGACATGCTTGGCCTGTTTCTTTCTATTTTGTGTCTAATGTTACATGAACTTATCATTGATAGATAGATCTATTTACAAGCTAATATCAATAGAGTAGGAAGTGGTCGTATCTTGTTTGTCCATAGGATTCAGCAAGGAGCAAAGGATCGAAACACAACTTGGAGCGTGCAGGGACAAACATCGATAAAAAGGTACTGTTGTTATCCTTCCTTCTCATGTGTTAGTTTGGATAGATTTGAAAGGAAGTCAGTGTCCACGTTAAGTATTTTATGTCTTAGAGTTAAGGTCAAGTTCTTAGAGGTCATCTACCTGTCCGCAGGGAGATTTTCCTACAACACCTCTATTCAAATTGCGCTTGGCCTTTATTCAATTCGTGCCATTCCTTGACCCGATCGCACCCTCTCTTGGTGAATTTCACCTATGTTTATTTATTCACGTCATCACGATGCCCGAGAGGTATGAACCCTCTTCCTACGCAGACCTTTTTGCCATTCCTAGGTTTGCACAGTACAGGGAGGTGTTTTTGCACACAGGATGGGGGCCATTCTTATCCCACTTGTAGGGCCACGATGATGGCATCTCAATGCAATTCACCCTCGGTTTTTATGGGAAGACAACATGTGTGGGATATCTTACCTTTGGGGTCTCAGAGGAATCCATTGTTGTAGCCACACAATGTCCAAGAGTGGGAGATAGATGGTTTAAAAACCACCAGCTGTTGCGCTCAAGCTTTAACAGGTTTTTTAAACCTGAATTCCAGAACATCTTCAGAGCTAAAGGATACTCCAAGGAGTGGATAAAATAGGAACTGATCAACCCTCTCATAGTCATCACCAGGTTGATCACATGTGAAGGTAGATATTCCACCTTTAAATCCTGTCATTTCATATTGTTAGCTAATTTTCATTTCAATAAACCTTTGAAATTTCCCTTCTACTTTATAAAGAGCTTGGAGAAGATGTCCTCTCAAGTGAGGAAGAACGTAACCAACCCCCACAACAACCTCTTTCACCATGGCTTGATCAAACTCCTTGTTCTAGCTGAATTAAAAAAACATGGGAAAACTTGGGATGCATTCATTTATCAATTTGCAAACCCTCACTTGACAATCAAGACCAGCAAAAAGACATAATATCTAAGGGCCATTTCTCCATCCAAGCCCCACTCTCCAAGAACTCCAAATCCTCTTGCACAAGCCATTTCCTCTCTGGAACAAAAATACAAGAAGCTTGTTGAAACCCCTGCATCCTCATTGGGTAAAAAGACCAAGAGTAAAGATCAAAGAAATCCTATTGCTAATCTTCAGATGCCTTCAATATATCTCGATCCCACACCCAAAAAACTCCAAGAAGTGATTCAACAAGACTTTCCTACAGTTCTGACAAAGAGGAGAGGAAATAATCGGTTTGATAGAGGAACCTTTTGAAAGAGTACCCGGAGCACAAGAGGAAAACCTTATGCAAAACCCCTGCCTACTTTGGACCCAATCCAAGTGTCCTCCAATCTTGAAATCCCTCACAAGAGACTTAGGGAAGTTTCTGCAGACGAATTAGAGCCTCAAACAAAGACAAAATCAGAACCTACCTCTCCTTATCAACCCCCTATTACTCCTACTTCACCTATGCCTACCCCAAATCCTAAGAATGATAGACTATCCACATATTTCAAAGGATATAAGCCTTCCTTTGAGATAACTGATTCTTCTCCAACCATTGAGAAGCTACAAAAAGAGAATTTTCAGCTGCTGCAACAATTGGAAGAAAGGAAGACAATGGATATACATATTCACCATGATAATGCAATCCTCCAAGCAAAGGTAAACTTCCTTCAATGGTTGGTTAACGAGATGAACAAATCCAACCGTAGCCTCAGAGCACAACTGAAGCAACACAACAAGCATAAGGCAAAGTCTTCACAACAAGAAGGAGAAGATTCTAAAGATGATCCTCCTCAACAAGCTTAGTCATGAGGGGTAATTTCGTTTTGTTTGCAGTGGGACCTGCAAAATATTAGGTGTGGGGGTAATGTTGGGCCCGTGATATGACTGATTTTATGACGTTAATTAGATCCTTTTTTCCGAATGTGTATATGCGTTTTCCTGTTTTGAAGAAGTTTTTGAAGAGCTTTTGTGTCAAATCACTATGATCGACACTAGGTATGAATAATTCATGTTTTGTGATGATTTTGAGTTTAAATCAGTATGTTTTTATGATCCCAGGAAACTAATTCATGTTTTATGTGTCACAGGGTAAAATCCCAGCTTGTTTTTACTTCCGACACTCAGTTTGGTACTCCATTTGGCACTCCGTCCTACACAAAAACCATGGGTGATTTGGCAGTTAACATATCGGAATCCAACGATGGGCGAATCAGAGACATGGGTTTTGCTCGTGGTTGTGGCCTCCAGCTACTAAACTCTTGACAACTTGATTTGGGTTGTTATGTTGGGCGATTATTGGCTCACCTCATTTCTAGAATCCATTGATAGTTAGGGCATCTTAAATGCAATTTACTATTTTTAGAGAGGGTCGACCCTTCCAGTGGTCGACCTATCAACTTTTAAAACTTATAAATACCACCTTAGTGGTCAAACAATTGTTAAGAAGTTAATAAGTCATGTGTTAGAGAGACAAAGACAATTTTAGCTCTTTTTTTCTATTTTCATTTTGCCAAGATTGTGTAAAGACTACGTTTTTAGTTTTAATGGTGAATTCATGTTGTTGAAGCTCGTGGTTCGCCTTTGAAGAGTAACCATGAATTTTTGGGAGGCCTACCAACAGTCTGAGTGAATATCCTATGAGTTTTATTGTGAATTGAATAGCGTAGATGTCTTTTTATTTCTTTTCATGTACATGAATTGTCATTTTTCTTTCTTATTGTATAAATTCTTGTTATAGCTTAATTGTTTTAGTTTCATTTGTATAATTAGATGATAGATTAGATTTTCTTTTATGCTAAAATAAAGTTTAAAAACAGAGTTTAAAACAAAGTTTTTAATTCATGATTTCTTTGACAAGGTTTCGGTGGATGGATAGTTATTAGCCTTTAGTTTTCAATTCCAGTTTGTCTATCTAGTTGATACTTAGCTTTGATTATTTAAATTTTCATTTAGTTTGTTCATTTTCTTTCTTATCATATGATGCAATAGTGTTTAATTTCTATTTATGAGTATTTCCTCTTTTTGCAATTTGAATTAATAAATAGGATTAGTCTAGTTTATTTCATGCAATTTCCTTTTCTAGATTTAGGTTGCAATTTCAATTCATAGTTAGTTATTGAGTTTAGTGTCGTATGAATTTTCTTAATCAGTATAAAGTGAAATTGAATTTACTAGAATATTATTTTTTCACTATTGATGATTAATGCATGATGTTGGCACAGGGGCAGACCCAGGGTTCAACTCTCAAGAGCGCATGAACAAAACCCTAACTACTAGCCCTTTTTGCAACACCTGCGAAGAAGATGAAGTCTCACCCGAGGTAGAGGCAGGGGTGGTTGTAGGACTCGGATGTCTAGAACCTTAGTTGGGACACTGATCTGTGATTATATCTTTTACAAGGTACTTAGCATAGATCCTTCATCAATATTTAACCCATATGGTACTTCGCAGATAACACAGAACATCACAATGAATACTTATACTAGAGATGATTCAGTACTTAGCCACAGAAATATAGGTTAGATTCAATAGATCAAGCACTAATCATATTATATATCAGATCTAACGTTCATTCATATATCATCAGCACAGAGCATAACTAGATCTACTTAATCACATCAAGCACTTAGCCAAGAAAGAGATAAACACATTAGATCGAAGCACAAAACACTATACAAACAGTTATCATGGTTCACCCCCACCTTGGGGCTGCGTCCACAAAGACTTATTTATATTATCTTGGTCAAGCAATTACAACACAGAGGTTCAATGACCCTTACTTCGCACAAGATAGAAGATCTACGCAACTCGCTAGACCCTTCTTCCTTTCTCTTCAACAAAAGACTACAACAACTTGCACTTAGCTTTCCGATCTCATACACAGAGCACTCTAAGATACATTTGATCACACAGATCTAGTTACTAGCACTAAGCTTTCAGTTATACATCACATAGATGTACTACATTACTACTATTCTCTTCTATTTACATTGCCTATTTATAGATTACAAAATGGGCCTAAGCATGGGTAAACCCATGGGCCAACATCCCTTTCCTGTTATATCAAGCCAAAACCCTAAAATGGACCCAAAAATAGGTCTTGCTTCCTTAATTTCCGCTTTGTGTTGCGCTCCTTCCTTGGCAAGCTGTCGCAGTCCCCAAAGTGGTCAAATATGACCAAGTATTCTTCAAAACTTGTTCAATGGACAACAGGCCCCCAACACTCACCTGTGACTCATCCCGAGTCACTCAGGTCTGACCAATTCCACTTCAAACGAATCAAGCTTGGCTCTAGCTACTTCGACCTGCTGCAGTGTGATAATCTCTTGTTCAGTAAATTCTTAGATTATTGTGTCATTGAGCGGTCCTTCTAGGCCTTGTTCTTTAGTGATGAAACTCTGTTCGTGTTCATTTCCCTGACTTTCAAGTTTGGTGAACAATTGGAATGCCTTCTCTTGGAGTGGTTCCAGTCATTGAGAGACTTCCATTACTTTACTTTGCAACGTGTTTACTTATTGTTGGGATATGTGTTGTTCTGCGAACCTCTTCATTCTTTTGACTAGGGTCATAGACTTCAGCTGTGCTTGTAGCACATATGCATGTTGCTTTGATTCTTGGAGTTGTGCCTCCAATTTTTACAATTATGGATTCTCTGCGAGGGTTTCATAAGTCTAGGTGCTTCTAGTGCTTAGCTTCCTACATTCTGAATCCAAGGTTTTTAATCGATCGAATGCACTTCGAGCAGTGGCCTCTCTTAGATCTCTTATCTCTTGGGGTGTATCAGGCATGGTACAGAGCATAAAATCCATGATGCGCTATTGAAGTTGTTGGATTACTTCTTCCAGTTGGGTCACCTGCTGTGGGAGGCGATCTTCCATCTTCACTTCTATGATTGTCACAGAGTGTAGTGCTTTGTGATGCAGACCCCCTGCCCTTGGGCTGAGAGCCACTCATGATCTTCACTACAACCACGCCGAGGGTTAATCAACCCCTTTGTTCAAGCAACAAAGGACTTTGGGTTTCGCAATCACGGTTGTTGAGGTTCTCGGCCCTTCCACTTGCCAAAACCCAAAATGCCAAAACGTCGAAGTCTTTGGCCACGTCCTCCTCTGCTTTTGTATCGTGTTTCACGACTTCTAGAATTATATAATAGGGAACCCCGATCTCTTGTCTCCTAAAGTGATGAATTGATGAATCCCGACACGTTCATCAATTTTTGGCTCCTCAACGGGTTTTTTCGCTTTTTCAGGGTTTCGGACTTCGTGATTTCATGAATCCCGACGTGAGGTTTCCTGACTCTCGAACCCCCAAACCCTGAAATAGTTAACGGAGTCTGACTTCGACTATTGAAGAAAACTCACCACCTGTCCTCTCAGCTGTCCTCAGTCTCTGACATGGATTCCTGCCACCTGTCACCTTTCCCGGCTTTCGAAACTTGAATCAGTCTTCGACTGTCGTTCCCCTATCACTTCGAAACCCCAAATTTCGAAGCGATGCCTTCTATGGAATCAATGGATGATAGCCTTCCTTAAGATCCAATGACTCATGCTATTTTGGGCTTCTGGGTACTAGGAGTTTGAAACTCTCGATCCAAAAACACTTGTCACCACAAATCCCGAATCCCCAAACCCCAAAACACCAAAATGATGAAATGTGCCTTCACAGATATTTCGTGTTTCACAAATTCAGGATTTCTGACGTGAAGTGTCCTAAATCCTTGTCAATGGGCATGCCGAAACCTCGATCCCCAAAATGCCAAAATTCCACTTCAAGGATATTTTGGGTTTCGCAACTCTGGGTTTTTCAATACAAAGGCCCCTGGATCTTTGTCATCAGGACTTCCGGTATTCCGAATCCCGAATTACTGAAATCCTGAAATTCACATCAAGTTTTGTCACAACTCACGAATTTGGGATTTCTTCTCTACTATGCATGTCTCCTTGTCATCAGGACCCCCAAAATGCCAAACTTCAAAATTCTGAAACACCAAAAATTTTTCTCCTCGCCTTCACACATGAAAATCTAGTTCGCGCTTCGGGAGTTCGAGCAACCAAGGGCTTCGTCCACACTTCGGACTTACAACCCCAGAAATGCCGAAATGATCTTGACGGTCCAAAAGTCTCAATCAATGGTCCACATTGGATCTTGCCTCTCGAAAGATGGATTCATCCAATGCTTATCTTCCCTGCATCTCTCCTAGATACTACGGTCCTCGCTATTTTGTGAGTTCTCCACAGAGAATTTCGACCATTCGATTCTTCCCTCAAGAATCTGTATGAAACGAACCAATGTTCCTTCACCAGAACTTAACCTTCTACATGAATATTCTTCTTCCTACCTTCCTTTGAACACTTCAAAGGTGCTACCCCTTCTGATCTTTCTCTGGTAAATTCAAGCCTCAAAAAAGGGCCTATGCTCGCACTCCTTGCGACAGACCTTCAAATACTTCTACGTATTTGAACTCTTGACTCTGTGCACCTTCTGCAACAAAAATCTTTCTCTCTTCCACCTTAGTTAATAACTCCTAAGGACTCAGCTAGCCTTCACATGCCTTGCATGGCTCCTGTGCTTCACTTGCACTTCTGTTGGAATGAGAACAACGGTATCCCACCTGAGCTTCCAGAGATAAACTCTGAACCTTTGTCAATGCACTCATTGCAGGAAGTTCTCTCTCAGGAAGAGAAACAATTGAAACTCATTCTCTTTCTTCTCTTAGAATTCAAACATTTAATATGAAATCAGACATTCAACACAGTATTAAATAAAATGTATAACAGATAGAATAAAATAACTATCAACATACCATTTAGCATGTATACACAAAAAACATCATAACACCATGAGTCTGATTCAAAGCTTCTATACATAGGTTCTTCTCTACAACTTTCTGCTACAACTTTCTTCTTCTTATTCTCTATGCTAATGAATTGAATGTCATAATACAAAGACGAGGGTCTCTATATCTATTTTCCCTCCTGTTCTTCTAAACTGTCTAATCTCTAATTCAAACCTACCTACTTTCATTAACTATGCATAAATGCCTCTACCTTCTACAGATGAGAGCGAATTGCTCATGATCTATTTACAATATGCAAGTACGCTTCCCTTTGACCATTACATTAATTCTTAAAAAAAAACATTTCAAAAACGTGCGCTGGAGGACTTCTAGCTGTCTTCCACCTTTTACGTTGCTTGCTTGGCTAGCTTCTTACGATGCTCGTGCATCATACTTCCTCACTTGAAAATTTTCATGAACTCCTGTTCATGAGCTCGTGCACGGTCTGTCCATGCTTATGAATTTCTTCTTCATCTTCCCAATTGGCATCTTCAACTAGATATCCCTTCCATTTGACCAAGCATTCAAAATACTCCTTCCTCCTGGTCTTTTTGCTAACCCTCTTGTCAATTATTTTTCCATCTGTGGATTTTCAGCTACAGGCATTTGTTTGGTCCACTGAATTTCTGTCTGTTCATTATCTGCCCCTGCTTCTTCAGCTCTGTAAGGGTACAAATATGAGATGTTGAATATCGGTGAAATTCTGATCCCATCGGGTAATTCAATCTCATATGCGTTTTCCCCAAATTTCTTTATGACCTTGCATGGCCCAATCTTCTTCATTTTCAATTTGTTATATGTTCCCCTTGGGAACCTCTCCTTCCTCATATGTGAAAGAATAAGATCAACAACTTCATATTGAATTTCTCGCCTGTGTTGATCTGCTCTATGCTTGTATTCTTGATTTGAACTCTACAATCGCTCTTTGACTCGACTGTGAAGCTCCTTCATTGCTTTTGCAAAGTCTTCTGCACTAGCACTTATGAATTTAGTTTGTTCCATATCTTTTAATTCAGAAACTCCCCTTGGATGCATTCCATATAAAATTTGGAATGGACTCTGCCCTGTGCTTCTATTGATCAAATCATTATAAGCAAATTCCGCTCATGGAAGAATGTGGTCCCACTGATTGTGGTGTTCAGTCACTAGGCTCCTCAACAAATCTCCCAAGATTCTGTTCACAACTTCTGTCTACCCATCCATATGAGGATGATAAGCTGAGCTAAAAGACAAACGTGTCCCCAAATTCTTCCATAAAGTCCTCCAGAAATGTCCCATGAACTTGGTATCTCGATCTGAAACTATACTCCTTGGCAAGCCGTGAAGTCT
Source organism: Picea engelmannii (assembly GCA_009831015.1). NCBI lineage: Eukaryota > Viridiplantae > Streptophyta > Pinopsida > Pinales > Pinaceae > Picea > Picea engelmannii. The sequence goes on from ML786290.1 coordinate 891,984, forward strand.
GATGACTTCTTTGAAAAATAGGTTCGCAATATGAGTTGCGTCGCTGGTTTTCTGGCATGGTATGAAATGTGCCATCTTTGAAAATCTGTCTACCACCACAAAGATTGAATCAAATCCTCTTTGTGTCCTTGGCAGTCCCAATACAAAATCCATGCTCACTGCATCTCATGAGCTCTCAGGTATGGGTAATGACTGGTATAACCCTGTGTTTTTCCTTTTCCCCTTTGTGTGCTGACAAATCCTACATCTGTCCACAAATTTCTTAACATCTGTCCTCATCCCTGGCCAAAAATATGTGCCATTCAATTTTGAGAACGTTTTGTCATGACCGAAATGTCCGACCAATCCTCCATTGTGTTTTTCCTTCAGCAGGTTCTCCCTCATGGAGCATTTTGGAATAAATAACTAATTTCCCCTGAATAATAATCCATCCTGGATCATATATTTGGTCCACTGGCTTCTGTCCCTGAGAATTGGATTCTCAGATGCCTCATACGCCTCTTTAAAATCTGGATCATCTCTGTACATTTCTTTGAGGTTATCAAAACCCAAAGTTTTGACTCTAAATTCCTGCATAGGCAAACATTTCTTGCTCAAAGCATCAACAACTTTGTTAGCAATTCCATAAATATGCCTAGTCACAAAAGTAAAATTTTGCATGAATTCAACCCATTTAACATATTTTTGGTTCAACTTCTCCTGTTGAGTCACAAATTACAAAGCGTGATTATCGTTGTACAAAACAAACTCCTTAGGAACCAAATAATGTCTCCATTTCTTCAACGCTTGTATGATTGCATAAAATTCCTGGTCATATGTTGAGTATTTAATCTTTGCTTCATTTAGCTTTTCGCTGAAGTATGCGACCGACCTGTCGTCCTGGCTCAAGACTGCTCCAATTGCAAATCCACTCACGTCACACTTGACCTGGAACGTCTTGTTAAAGTCTAGCAAAACTAGAATTGGTTGCTCTGTGATCTTTTTCTTCAGTAGATTGAAACTCTTCTCTACTTCTTCTGTCCAGTGAAAAGACTCGTGTCTTTTCTTCACTGTGTCCATCATTGGTGCACTAATCCCACCGAAATTTCGGATGAATTTCTTGTAGAAACTAGCTAAACCATGGAAGCTTCGAAATTAAAATACACTCTTCGGAAATGGCCAATTCTTAATAACAACCACCTTATCCGGATCTATCTTCAACTCATTTGTAGAGATAACAAAACCCAAATAAATGAGTTCCATCCTCATAAATGATGATTTCCTCATATTTATCAGCAACTTCTCTTGCTGCAATCTTCTCATCACTGTAGCTAAATGCTTCAAGTGCTCTGCTTCTGTCTTGCTAAAAATTAATATATCGTCAAGATATACAATGAAAAATTTCCCAATGAAATCCTACAGGACTTCATTCATCAATCTCATGAAAGTACTAGGTGCATTTGTTAATCCAAATGGCATAACAAGCCATTCATACAACCCTTCATTTGTCTTGAATGCTGTCTTCCATTCGTCACCTTCTCTCATATGAATTTGATGATATCTTCTTTTCAAATCAATATTTGAAAAGAATCTTGCTCCACTCAAGAAATCCATCAAATCATCCATCCTTGGCAATGGAAATATATATCTGATGGTAATCTTATTGATTTCCCTTGAGTCTGTACACATCCTCCAACCTACATCTTTCTTTGGGCTGAGTACTGTTGGAACAACGCATGGACTCAAGCTCTCTCTAACCAATCCTTTGTCCATTAAATCCTGGACCTGTCTCTTGACTTCTTCATTCTCCTGTGGTGTCAACCTGTACACTACTTTGTTTGGTAAACTAGCTCCAGGTATAAGATCAATGTGATGACTTATACTTCTGATCGGTGGAAACGAACAAGGTAGTTCATCCACTACTATATCAGCAAACTCTTCCAACAACTTCTGGATTTCCTCTGGTAAATCATCCACTCTTGTACTGGTCAAAACAATTCTAGGATTCCTGACCACAATAAATTGTGTGTCTTCCTTCTTCTTAACCTCATTAAGAAGTTCCTTCCCACTCATGAGAAGTACAGTGTTGCTTGTCTCTGTTTTTACTTCTTTATCCTTAATTGAAAACAACATGTGAGTTCTCCCATTCTTCTCCATGGTGTATGTGTTCTTTCTCCCATCATGAATCACATTTCTGTCATATTGCCATGGTCTACCCAGCAATAGATGACAAACATCCATGGGAATGACATTACATAATATTTCATCCTTATATCCTCCTATTTTAAATTCAACTAAACATTGTTTAGTGACATTTACCTATTGTCCTTTTTGTAGCCACGAAACTCTGTATGGGCTTGGATGTACGATAGTCTCCAGCTCCAACTTTTCTACCATCTCTGTAGAAACAAGATTGTCTGTGCTACCGCTATCCACTATAACCTTGCATACCCTGTCTTTGGTCTTGCAAGCAGTCCGAAAAAGTCTGTTCCTTTGGGCTGGGTTCTCGGCCTCCTTCTCTGGCGTTAAGAGAACTTTCCTCATCATTAAAGATCTTCCTCCCTCAGCATCTTTTGCCTCAACATTCCATCCTTGTGCTTCGGCAATGTGAGTTTCACCACCTTCTTTCTTCCTATCTGGACACTCATAAGATTTATGTCCGTTTTTCCCACAAACAAAACATTTCACTTCACCTACTCAGCCTCTTCCTCTTCCTCTGGTACGAGGAAAAGTATTTCTATCAGCATATTGTCCTCTCTGTGAGCTTCCCCCTCTCTCAGTTTGGGTTTGAGGTTTCTTCCCCTCTTCTTTAGATTTCTGAGTTTTGTCTTGGGAAATTGCTCTGCCTCTAGTTTGACTTCTGCCTCAGCCTCTTTCACCTTGCTTTCGGCTCAACTTCTCTTCAGCCTTCAGAGCCATATGATAAGCATCTTCTACATTCCGAAGGGTCATCATGCTCATCTCGTCCTGAATGTCATATCGCAGACCATTCATGTACCTAGAAACCTTTTCATCATCGCTTTCCCGATGACCTGCTCTGATGTTTATCTTGTAGAACTCGTCAGTGTATTCTTTAACTGACATAAAATTCTGTCTCAAATTCGGCATTCTCCGAAACAGAGTAATTTGATAATCCTTAGGTACGAATTTGGCTTTCATCTTCGCAACCATTCTATCCCAACTCTTGATTTTCTGCTTGCCTTTGTAGCGTCTGTCAACCTATAGTTCATCCCACCATAATGATGCATGCCCTTTAAGTCTTGTGACAACGTGCTTGACCTTCTTGTCTTCCTCAACATCCTCATAGTCAAAGTACTTATCCAGAGCCCTAATCCAGTCTAGAAGCTCTTCAACATATAGGTTCCCCTCATACATGGGAATCTCCATTTTTTCCCTGGCACCTATCCTAGCAACAACCCTGAATAGGCGTTCATCTGCAACATCTTTGACTGTAACTTCTTCTCCTTCATTTCCAGATTCATTTTCACTTTCATCTTCGCTGATATCCCTAGCATTAACTGTGTGCCTCTGTGATGTCTCCATGGCATCAAGCCTAGAACGTAGTTCGTACATTTCTCTTTCCACTACTGGATCAGGCATTGGTTTGTCTCTTCTTCTCGGCAACATGGATGAAAATGTTCCTCCTTTCCCCTGCTACAAAAAGCAAAGAAATTGTTCTGTGCTCTGATACCACAACTGACGCAGACCCCCTTCCCTCGGGCCGAGATCCGCTCAGGATATTCACTACAACCACGCCGAGGGTTAATCAACCCCTTTGTTCAAGCCACAAAGGACTTCAGGTTTCATGATTTCACGATCCCGGTTGTCGAGGTTCTCGACCCTTCCACCTACCGAAACCCAAAATGCCGAAACGCCGAAGTCTTTGGCCGCATCCTCCTCTACTTCTGTATCAAGTTTCATGACTTCGGGAATTCTAGAATAGGGAACCCCGATCTCTTGTCTCCCAAAGTGTCGAATTTCCAAATCCTGACACGTTCATCAATTTTTGGCTCCTCAATAGGTTTTTCTCTTTTTTGGGGTTTTGGACTTTGTGATTTCGTGAATCCTGACGTGAGGTTTCCTGACTCTCCAATCCCCGGAACTCGAAACAGTCAACGGAGTCTAACTCCAACTATTGAAGAAAACTCACCACCTGTCCTCTCAGCTGTCCTCAGTCTCTGACGTGGATTCCTGCCACTTGTCACCTTTCCCGACTTTCGAAACTTGAATCAATATTCGACTGTTGTTCCCTATCACTTCGAAACCCCGAATTCCGAAGTGATGCCTTCTATAGAATCAACGACTGATAGCCTTCCTTAAGATCCAATGACTCACGTTATTTTAGGCTTCCGGGTACCGAGAGTTAGAAACTCTCGATCCCAAAACACTTGTCACCACAAATCACGAATCCCCGAATCCAGAAACACCAAAATGCTGAAACACGCCTTCATAGATATTTCGCGTTTCGCAAATTTGGGATTTTTGACATGAAGTGTCCCAAATCCTTGTCAACGGGCATGCTGAAATTCCACTTCAATAATTTTCCGGGTTTCATAACTCTGGGATTTTCAATACAAAGGCCCCTGGCTCCTTGTCATCAAGACTTCTGGTATTCCGAATCCCAAATTACCGAAATCCTGAAATTCACATCAAGTTCTGTCGCAACTGACGACTTCAGGATTTTTTCTCTACTATGCCTGACTCCTTGTCATCAGGACCCCCAAAATTCCGAACTCCGAAATTTCAAAACGCCAAAAATTCTGCTCCTCACCTTCACACACGAAAATCCAGTTCTTGCTTCGGGAGTTCAAGCGACCAAGGTCTTCGTCCACACTTCGGACTTACAACCCCCGAAATGCCGAAATGATCTCGACGGTCCAACAGTCATGATCAATGGTCCACATTGGATCCTGCCTCTCAAAAGATGGATTTTTCCAACGCTTATCTTCCGCGCAGCTCTCCTAGATCCTACGGTCCTTGCTATTTTGTGAGTTCTCCACAGAGAATTTCAACCGTTCAATTCTTCCATCAAGAATCTCTATGGAATGAACTAGTGTTCCTTCACCAGAACTTAACCTTCTACACGAAGATTTCGCTTCCTACCTTCCTTCGAACACTTCAAAGGCACTACTCCTTCTGATCTTTCTCTAGTAAATTCAAGCCTAAAAAAAGGGCCTCTTCTCTCACTCCTTGTGGCAGACCTTCAAATACTTCTGTGTATTTGAACTCTGGACTCTATGCACCTTCTGCGACAATAGTCTTTCTCTCTTCCACCTTAGTTAATAACTCCTAAGGACTTAGCTAGCCTGCGCACACCTTTCACAACTCATGTGCTTCACTTGCACTTTTGCTGGAATGAGAACAACGACATCCCTCCTGAGATTCCAGAGATAAACTCTGAACCTTTGTCAACGCACTCCTTGCGGACGTTTCACTGCACTCCCTACAGGAAATTCTCTCTCAAGAAGAGAAACAATTGAAACTCATTCTCTTTCTTCTCTCAGACTTCAAACATTTAATATGAAATCATACATTCAACACAGTATTAAATCAAATGTATAACAGAGAGAATAAAACAACTATCAACATACCATTTAACATGTATACACAGAAAACATCATAACACCATGAGTATGATTCAAAGCTTCATATATTAATTCAAAGCTTATGTACATGGGTTCTTCTCTACAACTTTATGCTACAACTTTCTTCTTCTTATGCTAATGTTACAATGGTCTAATTGAATGTCATAATACAAAGACGAGGGTGTCTATATCTGTTTTCCCTCCTGTTCTTCTAAACTGTCTAATCTCTAATTCAAACCTACCTACTTTCATTAACTATGCATAAATGCCTCTACCTTCTACGGATGAGAGTGAATTGCTCATGATCTATTTACAATATGCAAGTACACTTCCCTTTAACCATTACATTAATGCTTAAAAAAAAACATTTCAAAAACGTGCGCTGCAGGTCTTCCAGTTGTCTTTCGCCTTTTACGTTGCTTGCGTGGCTGGCTACTTACGATGCTCCTGCATCACTTTGTGAACTCTTTCTTGTACTTCAAGTTTCTCTGCTAGAAACTAGTCCTTGCTCTGTTGTAACTGTTCTTTTTCCTCCTCCCACTTCACTTGTAAGGCAAGCTGCTCTTGTTCTGCCTTCCTCCGTTGTTCTCCATGTGCGCTCTGTTCTTGTGCCAAAGCCTGGGTGGCTTGCATTATGTCTTCTTGACCTCGTCGAAGGTGAGCTTTGACTTTCTCGACAATATGGCATAACTGTGTGGGCTCATCGCATGTTCCTGATATTTCCATTGTTAAGGGCATCGTAGAAATTGCTTGGCTGGAGTGGAGTGCCTGCTGCACTTCTTTGAGTTCACCCGTGATCTGGCAGAATAGATCCTCCTGCTTTGCTTCTTGTTTTTCTGCTAGCTCTAGTGAAACATCATTGAGTGCAACAATTAAGAAGTCGAAATCATCTAGGGTAAGGGTAGTTTTAAGTGTGGTCCGGGTGGCCTTAGCTTTCTTTTGGGATGAGGGATTTGGTGGGGTAATCTTCCTTTTCTTGGAGGGATATTCCTCATCCCTAGGCAAAGTAACCTCGGCTTTGCTTTGTTCAACTTATTTTCCCCCTAGTTCTTCATCATCACCTCCCTTTGCAGGTGAGAGAAAAGCAGTCTTTGTGGATGTGTTGTGGATATCTTGAACTTCCACATCCTTCTTAGTCTTGCGTGGTCCTGGTGTATCTTGCATAGCTTCAGGGCTATCTATGTCAGACATCTCTGCGGGGTCTGCTGCAATGAGGAGGTCTTCTAACTATTCCTTGGTAATCTCCTCCAAGTCATCTTCTATCAGCTTGTAATATGACTGGAGTTGTTGTTTGTGCTCATCTGCATGCGCTGTGATGTCGGTGAAGTGACGATCTGCACTGAATTTCATCAAAGGTCTAAACCTATGAAGTGTGTTGGGTTTGATGTGCGGTGTAGACTGAATGGAATTCTTCAACTGAGTGTAGTAAGCATGGAAGATGGCATTGGATTGCCACTATTTGTTCATGTCACTGGAGTACCACAACATATAGAACTTCACAACCAGTGGTTCGAAGGGTTTGATCTCCAAAAAAGTGGCTCCCTTGGGCAGTTCCCAAGCGATGAAAGCGACGAGTATTAGAAACCAGCTAAAGCGTAACTCATACCCTTGGTCCTGCGCTTGTCTACAATCAAGCTCTAGCTGATTTATAAGGTATTTTTCCTAGTTCATTTGTATTCCCTCCGTGCACTTCCCTGCGAGGTCAACTACAAATCTGGTCACCTGTGTAGGTCTATTTTTTTGGACTAACTTTCCTGCGATCAGCTGGCAACCAAAGCGCACTGCTGCATTCTCAATGGAGGATACCTTGTAACACCACATGCCTTTCTCCAGATTTCCATATGTGTCTTTTATTCGTTGAGCGAGAGCATGATCTGCGGTCTTTCCAGGGTAAAATTCCTGCGGGTCAGGGCCCTAAATTCTTAGCCCAGTGATCCGATTGATCAGAATCAAATCCACAATGATGCGGCGGTCCAACCATAGGTATCCTCCGTGGTAGTAGAACAAAAAGAGTCTAAAGCATGCATTTACTTCCTGATGCCTCTTGAAATGTGGAATATTCATTAAGTTGAGGGGGGTTGACTGCACAAGGTTATGGGTCCATTTCTGCGGTACAATATTGGGGTTCCTTCCTTTTGTAATAGTCAAGTACTTGTGCGGGGCTAGCATACTATATACCTTGTTCTATCTAAGGTTAAAATCACTAAATTTCAGCATGGTGAGCTTCTCCTGGTCAACATGAACTGCGAACACCCCTTTTGGGAGGTACGTAGTGACTACAACATAGTCGAAGCCTCTGGGTATAGTGTCTCGATTCACTATTCCGCTTAGTGGTGGGATATATTTAGGAAAGATGATTGGGATCATCTTCACAGTGGCAAAGTCGTTTATGAGCTTAGATCGTCTTTCCGAAGGCGGTCGGGATGGTCCTGCTCGAGAAGTGGAGGGGGAAGCTAGCAGTGCACCTGAGGACGATGCCTATACACCTGTAGACATTCCACATTCTGACATGACTCTCTCAGTCATTAAATCAATTAGAACTTCTTCAACAATTTTATCAGCAGCACTAAGCTCGTTCGACATACAAACTTGGGTCAGTCAGCTTAGGTGCAAAAGGAATTCAGAGACTACAGTGAATAGTAAGGCAATGATATCGGGGTAAGTAAATCTCAGGGTTCACGCTCAAATTATCAGTTAGCAAAAAGTATTCTCAGTGCGTGGCGTGATGGGTTAAGTAGGAAATATCAACAATGGTCTACTTGCAATGGACATGGGGCCTTCATTAACTCCATTATATCCATTCTGGTGCTATCCAATGGTCTAGTGGTAACCCATAACTTCTTTTCGATCCATTCGGAGCAGCAGTCGAATGGGTATATCAGTTCCAATGACTATATTGCTTCGTCATGGCGAGGTACTCTATGTCATTGTTCTGATATCTCAGTGAAGCTCCAATTCTACAATTCTTCTTGCTGTGAAGTGTCCTTTAGAACCTCTTGTAACCTTACAATATTAGCCATTTTCTTTCTTAACTTCCTAGCCTTCTTCCCAGTGAGCTTCGTCTCAGTAATTCTTTTACCATTCTGATGTTTATCTTCTGTGGTCTTAGTTACTTCGCGCTGTTGAAAGTCTTTCCTAGGGTTCCTTGATAATACTTCTTCTGTATCAAAAATAGGTAACTCGATCTTCTGCAGATCCTCAAGTGTTCTCTCAGCTTCGACATTGGAGTTGCTAATATTAAATATCCACAATCTTCTCTTCTGTTCTTCAATCAAGTGCATGATCCTTCTGGTCAGAAAGTCTTTTAACTCTTGCTTCTTCTGTTCCAAAACTTTTTCTTCTTCTTTTCATCTGGCTTGTTCTCTATCAATCCAAGGTTTTCCTATGAGCATGGTAAATGGGGCGTTGTCTTCAAAAAATTTAATGATCTCAAAGTCTTCCTCTGTCGAAGTTCCATTAATAGTCATAGGTATCTAGGAAAGCTTTCCACATAGGTTTACTAACTTTCCTCTGAAAAAACTTGTTCCTCCTAGGGAAGGGATCATGGCAGGATTTCCTATATCTTCCCAAGTTCTTTCTGACGTAATTTTCACTTGTTTTTCTTCATTAAGAGTATAATCAATGTCAAAGTCCCCTATTCTTGCTTCGATTTGCTCCTTTTCTTTGAAGATCTCTGATAGCCTAACATGTCGGTGGTCATTCAAGGTATCTTTCATCTATAGCAATATCTTTTCTGATCCTTTCTAGGTTTTTTCTATAACCTTGGTCTCTTGATCTCCTTCAGGGTTTGCTTGCTCCATATTCAGCTTTTCAAGCCTAGCAATCATTCTAGGGCAATCCAATACTTCATGTTCCATATCCTTACAACAGAGGCAACTAGGTCTTCTCCCAGGGCATTCCTTAGCAAGATGTCCCAGTCTTATGCAACTATAACAGAGGGTTAATCCTCTATTTCATTTAGATGTTCCCCAACTCCTTCTGTACTGCGCACCAAGGATCATGGTGGCTAGCTTGCAAAAAACTCTTTCTAGGATCCTACATCCACTTGTTAGTCTAGACATTATTTCGATGCATAGGTATAACATGTCTATCACTATACTTATCAGATCTATTCATATCAAAATTTCTTTCATCTATTAATGCCTTAGTTTTGAAGCTAGGACAAAATCTATCAAACATACCTAGATCCATGCTTTAGAAACAAAACAAAATAAAATTCACTTATCTTACTTATACAGAGCACAAAGCTTTCAAATCTAAGAACATTTGACTATTCTTACCGTTACCAGAGCACAAAGCTTACAGATCTTACATCTTTTCTGCAGATCTCACCTTTTTCCTTCATAAATTTCCACTTTTACTTTTCTTAAAGCATAGAGCGTTCATATATCACTTCTTTTCTTCTGTATCAACCTCTTTATTGTAGATCTCACCTTTCCCCTTCAGATCTGACCTCTTTTTCTATAGGTCTGACCTTTTCCCTTCAGATATGACCTCTTTTTCTCGGCACAAAGCTTTGTAGGTCAAGTAGAATACTGTGCACTAGGGAAACAAATCTACGCACAGAGCTTAGTTCACACAAATCTTTTTCTTCTTTTGTTCACAACAATCACAGTTCCTCTCTTGGCAATGGAACCATTTGTTGGCACAGGGGCATACCCAGGGTTCAATTCTCAAGAGCGCACCAACAAAACCCTAACTACCAGCCCTTTCAGCAACACCTACGAAGCAGATGAAGTCTCACCCGAGGTAGAGGTAGGGGTGGTTGCAGGACTCAGATGTCTACAACCTTAGCTGGGACACTGATCTGTGATTATATCTTTTATAGGGTACTTATTATATATCCTTCATCAATATTTAACCCGTCTGGTACTTCACAGATAGCACAGAGCATCGCAGTGAATACTTATACTAAAGATGGTTCAATACTTAGCCACAAAAATATAGGTTAAATTCAACAGATCAAGCACTAAGCATCTTATATATCAGATCTAACGTTCATTCATATATCATCAACACAGAGCATAACTAGATCTACTTAATCACATCAAGCACTTAGCCAAGAAAGAGATAAACACATTAGATCAAAGCACAAAGCACTATACACACAGTTACCATGGTTCACCCCCACCTTGGGTCTACATCCACAAAGTCTTCTTTATATTATCTTGGTCAAGTAGTTACAACACAGATCTTCAATGACCCTTACTTCACACAGGACAAAAGATCCGCGTAGCTCGCTAGATCCTTCTTCCTCGCTCTTCAACACAAGACTACAACAACTTGCACTTAGCTTTCTGATCTCATGCACAGAGCACTCTAAGATACATCCGATCACAGAGATCTAGTTACTAGCGCTAAGCTTTCAGTTATACATCACATAGATGTACTACATTACTACTATTCTCCTCTATTTACATTACCTATTTATAGATTACAAAATGGACCTAAGTGTGGGTAAACCCATAGGTTGACATCCCTTTCCCATTATATCAAGCCAAAACCCTAAAATGGACCCAAAAATAGGTCTTGCTTCCTTAATTTTCGCTTCGCGTTGCACTACTTCCTTGGCAAGCTGTCGCAGTCCCAAAAGTGGTCAAATATGACCAAGTATTCTTCAAAACTTGGTCAAGGGCCAACACATGATTAAATAATCACATGGATATGCAGGATAGTTGATGTTGTTTCCATAATGGCTAAGTTCTCACTGGATTGCCTAATTCACACTTTTCACTTTGCTATCGAAGTCAATATCGAGTTTATCCCTCTTGAATTATCATTCATTGTTAAATTCCATCGTGATATTATAAGACACCGGAGACATTCACATAACCATCAACATTATATTTGAGTTTCCTTTCTTTCATAGATTAGAAGATAACTTTCTTTCTTTTGTAGGATAGATAGTCTTCTTGCTTTGGTAGATTAAGGGATAGTTTTCTTATCATAGATTAAAGATTAGTTTTTAATTACTTTTATTGTCATAATGCTTTCAATTTCGTAGATTAAGATTTCCTTTTGTAAATTAGAAGTTATTGTGAAATTTAATTTAAGAATAGAGTTCATTTGCTTCTTATCTAAATTAGTTGCTTATTGATTAGTTTAATTGATGTAGAAGTTATCATAGGTTAGCTAGTTGCTTGCTTGTTTATTTTTCTTTGATAGGGTAGTTGCTTGTCCATTTTCTTTCTTTGATAGGGTAGTTGGTTATTGAATTTGAGTAGGTTAATTAAAAGTAGTTTGTTGTTGTTATTGCTTATTAGGTAGATATTTTTCTTTTGCTTATTGTTATGATTGAACTAGTTTTCTTTAAGTAGGGTTTTCATTTTCTTTCTTAGAACTATCCATCGATCCTTTGTCCAAAGGTTACTTAGGGTAAATATTCTGAGTTCCTTAGTAGGGTTTGATCATTAGTAATATTTTCTTGAATAGATTATCCCTTAGATAGCCACTTCCTTAGTAGACTATACTACCTCCAATCCTTCTACCTTGGCATATATATTTCTACAACTCTAAGTTTACTTACCCCGGGTTGAAAATTTAATTGAGGATTTTTAGTGCATATAGAACACCCATCAGAGGGGGGGGGTGAATCAATTGTTATTGTGCTTAAAAAATTATGCCCATTTTAAACTCTTTACAAAACACTCAATGATGATCACAATAATGTAGGGAAGTAAGCAATTGAATATTCAACATCAATCACACACATGAAATATACAGAGACAGATATTTCCTGAGGAAACCCATAAAGGGAAATAACTCTTCTTCTTGATATGATAAGTAGTCTTTATTTTCTTTACATTATCATTATTATGAGCACCAACTCCTTTTGAGGCTACCACCTCTATTTTACAAGCAACAACTTGCTGAGAGAACCAACTCTCTGATTTCTCTAGCACCCACTAGAAGGAAGAATCAAATCCCTGAGTGTTCCAACACCTATTGGATGAAAGCACCAACTTCTAGTCACACAGGCACCAACCTGTATAATAGAGAACAACAGTTCTCCCTTGCACCACCCTACCACCCTGATTTTTCTGGCTACAACTAGATGGAAGCTACAACTTGATGCAGGAGCATCCCTCATGACAAATCGAGCCAACCTGGAAGCGGAAGACAGCTGGAAGACGTCTAGCGCAAATTTTTGAAATTTCCCTTGAAGTTGATGCGCCAAGCATAAATGAGATCATTCAATGAAGGCACCTTGGTAAAAATGTAATCAGACCTCGAGCCATACGCTCTCATCTGAAGTAGATGGAGGCATTTATAGTAGTTAATGCAGGTAGATAGGATTTTTTCTAGATTAGACAATTCTAGAAGAAAAGAGGGAGAACGGATATAGACACCCTCATTGTAATTTGTAACATTAGCCAACATAATTCAGGGAGGAAGAGCATAGTTGAGCAGCAGAGAATTGTAGAAGGCATTCATGTACAGATCTTGAATTAATAGAAGGAATTGATTTAGACTCATGGTTTTTGTGTTCTCTGTGTGTGTGTGTGTTGATGATATGCTCATGAATGTTTTCTTTCCTGTTAGGCATTTTCTTTGATATGTTGTGCATATGATCTCATGTTTGAATGTGAAGTCTGAGAGGATGAGGATATGAGTTTCAATTATTTTGCTGTCTGAGTGAGAGATTTCCTGCAAGGAGTGCAGTCGAAGTTGTCCGCAAGGAGTGCGTTGACAGAAGACTCAGATAGTCTAACTGTTGTTTCTCATTTACTCAACGAGTGCAATTGGGTGTAGGAGCCGTGCAAGGAGTGCGCAGACCAAGCTGAGACTCAGAGTTGCGACTCTGAGCAGAGAAATTGAAGACCGCTGCTGCAGGAGTGCACATAGTTGAAAAGGGTTCAACACTTAGAGGTTGTTGAATGTTTTCCGCAAGGAGTGCGTGCAAGTCCCACTGAAAGAATCAGAGTTGGGAAAGCTCAGGAGGTATAGAACCTTCGAGAAATCATCGAAGAAGAGCACAAGGAGTTGTGCCGTGAACCGTGTGAGCAAGCGTCGCAAGATTACGTGTAGGTGGCGAGTTTTCGTCGAGGATTACTTAGCCGTTGCAGTGTCCCCAAGGCCGAGCCCCATTGCAAATCATGATATATGAAATGAATTGTAAACATGTCTATAGGCTGGTGAGCCATGTTTTGTATAAGCTGGTAGGATTATGTGTTTGTTAGGCCATGGAGCCTAGGTGTTGAAGGCCAGGAGCCTGTTGATGTACATGTATGTATGTAGAATGATTAATAAAAATATAAACACCGCCAGGTGCAGACCAACCACGATGAATGAGTGAAGGGGGATTGAGCGTCCACAGAATGGGCAAGGAATTAGGGGCTGGAAGGTGGGAGAGGGGCTAAGTATTGAGCCTAGGGGCTAAGCCTAGGGGGCTTAAGACTAAGGATAATATTTTATTATTATTCCAAAAGATTTGTGCATTTTATGTCTTTACCCTAATTTCTTTTGGAAGGACACATGAATTCCCAAATGGTGGGAGGAACGCGTGCTGGTGGAACGCATGTAGTTCCAAGGGTGACAAGTGTCAACCCTGGTGCATGCAAATATAATAGCCAAGATGAGCCATGGAGGGGGATTCTTCTCCATTCTACCCAATCGTCTGAGCATGAACCCATCCGACCTCTGCAAGAATACCCTCATACAATCCCGAAACAAAAACGATGAGACTATCCCGTGATTGTTGAACCTGTTTGGGGAAGTGCGTGTCTGTTTTTCCCAATTGGCTGTTGCGGCCACGCAGTACTGGACCGTGCGTGGCATACTGGCCAGAGTAATCTCATGATGAGCTTGTGTATGACCTCTCTTCTGGTGAGGGAGGTGTTTGTGGTTGGAAGAGGCAGGTTTTTAGGCCTGTGAGCAACTCTTTCTAGGTGAAAGAGCTTGCTGGGAAGTGGTTTCTTCCAGAGAGTGCCCAACACCGGCTATGGGCTCTAAGACTTCCTGATCCATCCTATTGCTGAGAACCAGAGAGGGAGGTTAGCACCGATGGACTGTGCATGTGAAGGTGTATACTCCCGAGCAGAACAAGCATGTGGGGAATGAGAGTCTGGTAGTAGTGGGCGTAAGATGGCATCTTTGGGAAGAATCCTTCCAAATATGTCTGTGTTGTTTTCCCTGTAACCTCAGGCTAGCCTAGGATTCCTTGCCTTGGGGTGGAGCTCAGTGCCAACTCAGGGGTGACCCACTGTTGAGATGATGAGAAGTGTGGTCTAAGGCTGGGAGGTTCGTGGAAGGCCTGTACTTGGTTGGTGGATTTCACCACTGTTACAAGATAAGTATCTAACTATGTTCTTATCACATTTTGCATGACTGTGATACATAAATTATCATGTTTTCCACTATGTAAATGAAATACTATTGAAACCTATGGATTGTCTGATTATAACAGTAACTATATGTTTATTCTGAGAATTAAAATGTATCTCTTTGCTGTTACACATGTGATTATACAATTCTGTATGTTTTCTGTAAAAGTCCATGTACAGTTTGTTACATAGTGCGTTATAAGCTCTGGGTAAGCGAAAAGGTACACTAAAAATTGGTATCAGAGCGAAGGTTTTGACACTGAACCTAGATGGGCCAGTGGAGCGGTCTTTGGACTGAGAATGCGAGGGGAAATTGAATCGGGAGGACCAATTTTGGACCCTGGTTTGCTCCAAAGCGTCAAGGAGACACTTGACGAGTTTTATTAAGAACTCAGGAGGTTTAGCGGTGCAGTGAAACTGAAACCGATGTGGTCTATGGCCACGGAGAGACAGGTCTCTACAGCAATGGTGTTAGAACCTTAGGATCCGTTCGGGAGGAAAGGCGAGCCCTCGTGACCATCGGATATGGAAAAATGTGCGTAAGGATTAAAATTCCTTTGGAAATGGCAGAAGGGTGTGGAAATTGCGATATGCGAAATCCCAAATTAGTTAGAAACCATCTGAGCCGTCAAATCTCAGCCGGAAAACCCGACAGCCGTTGGATCTGTTGGGAGGTGTCTGAAGGTTAAACCTCATAAACTAGGGGCGAAAGCTACGAAATAGATCTAAACCATCTGAAAGATGGAGGACACGTGTCGCGAGATCACCCATATCGGGGATTCAAACATCAGGGGTCAGAAGGGGAAGTCTTTCAACTTCGCGAGTGGCGAAGTCGCGAGAGAATTAGGACCGTCCATCTGAGGAGGACAGCTGGCAGAGATAAAGGGATCTCGTGAAATCAGAGGTTCGCAAGGTGAGAGTCCGGGAGTTGGGTGCTCCAAGTCACGAGGGGTGAAGTCGCGAGAGAATCGCAACCGTCCATCTGAGGAGGATAGGTGGCAGCAATCGCGGAGTTAGTGAAGTGCCGAAGAGATCCAGGATTCAGGTCTCACGAACTCGGAAGTTTGCAGGGTGAGGGCCCAAGAGTTGGATGCTCCAAGTCTCGAAGTCGCGAAGTAGCGAGAAGTGAGAAGGAAAATAGCCATTGGATCCGGATCGCGGGAGGACCATTGGATCCGCACGTGGGGATCGTGTATCGGAGCCTCACGAGAAAAGGCTCGAGAATTTGGCCATGGGGGTCGCGAGATTGCGAGAAGCGATACCTCGAAAGTTGGAGGATAGTGTGGGCCATAGCAAGGCCGGTGAGTGGAATACAGGTGGCACGAAGCCTCGGGATCTTGTCGCGAGAAGTCTCGAAGTATTGGCGTTAGGATTTGTGAGTCGCGAAGTGCTGAGAGACGAGGTTCATGTGGTCGCGTGGAAAAGCATAAGGTGGGACCCACGTGGTCGACGGGTGGACACACATTGCCTGGAGATAGGAGTCAACACTCCATTGAATTCTCGCATCTCGGGGGTTCGCGGAGTAGGAGGGTGAAAGCTCGACGGTTCAACCGGCGAGGTTGCGAGGTTGCGAGGTTTTGAGTAGCGGAAGTCCGTCAAGGGAGGAGTCAGCTCAGCATTGACCTATCACGTCTCAGAAGATCATAGTGGGAGGCACAAGAGTTCGACTCACACACTCACGAAGGTGCGAGTTGCGAGAGGCGCTGACATTTAAGCCTAGCCTAGGGTTACATGTGGAGAGGACACTAAGAAAGAAAAGAGCCATACCTTTGTCGCATCTCGGGTATCGGCGGTTAGAGGAAATGAGTCGAGGGTCTTCAAATCACGAACTCGCAAGATTGCGAGTTGCAAAAGGGTGACTCTGGTTATGAATATCTAACTGTTGGATCTTCGTGGACCGAGATTTCGAAGTTTCGAAGTCCCAGAAATTGCAGAGCTAGACAGCTCAGAAAACTTTGTGAAGTTGAAATATCTTTCATTCTTGTTCGTATTAATTATAAATGTTGTGGATTGTTCATGAAGTTTAATGGCCTGAAAAATTTCGAATTCAATTACACAGTGCATGTGCAGAGTTCAACAAAGGCCAGAACTCCAGTTAATCAACGCCGAGTATGGAGTGGGGAAGAGTGCAGATTACCCCTGAGATGGAAGACGAACGGGAAGGAAAGGATGTTAACCTAGGAGTCAAAGGATCGAACTCCAATGGGCATGGAAAAGAGATGGGTAAGGAAGAACATATGATGCAACTCATCAAAAGACTGCAGAAATATGCCCAGGCTCACTTAGCTGATAGCTGAAAGCTCATGAAAATTTGGGATCGACAGGGTGAATTCAATTTAAAAATGTTGAAGAGCCTGGAAAGAATAGAAAAGAAATTGGAAAAGGGGAGTGACACAATAATATCAAGAAGTGTCAAAACCCCTGAGGGGAGAAGGAGATCGAGGAGTGGTAACAGACATTACTGTCTCTCCCCGAAGCATTCTAGCAAGGAGACACACAGTAGTTCAAGCCCGTCCCCTACCAGAAAACATCGGAAATATGGAAGGGAGGAATTGAAAGGAGAGATGAACAAGATTAAGCCTCCAACATTCGATGGAGAACATAATAAGGAGAAAGATGCCAAGACATGGTTGCTTGGCATGAAGAAATACTTCCAATTGCAGAATTATTTCGCCCATGCAGAAGGAAGAATTGCAATGTACCAACTAAAAGGAAAAGCATCCATGTGGTGGGATCAGTTTGTGCAGGTGCAGCACATCAGAGAGAAAGAGGTCACTTGGAAGGAATTTAAGAGGTATTTCGAGAAGAAATACTTGACTAAAAGATACTATGACAGAAAGATGAAGGAGTTCTTCGAACTCAAGATGGGCAGTACAACCATTGATGAATATGAACGAAGTTTTCTGGAACTACTGAAGTATGTCCCTTTCATCAAAGACGAGGCTGTCAAGATCCAGAGGTATGTGAGTGGACTGCCACCTTCCATGGGAGACAAGATTCAATACAATGATCCTAAGACCATGGAAGAAACCATAAGAAGAGCGAAATGCTTATATGAACAACAAAGGGAAAAGCCTATCTTTCGGAAGGCTTGGGATGACCAGAAGAGGTCTAAGAAAGAACAGAGGCAGAAGGGAGATAAGCCTTCCTTTTTCAGAAACAATCTTCAGGGACAACCATCATTTAGAGAGCTGAGAATGATTGAAGAGAGACCACAAAGACAGAGACAGGTGCCCATTCAGTGTTGGGGCTGTCAAGGAAACCACAAGTACAGAGATTGTCCCCATAAAAATGGTAAGGCAAGAACTGTACATACTATTCAACAAGCTGAAATAGTGGAGGATATGGGCAGCAGAATGCCGAGGATCTACGTAGCCCTGGACAACAAGCAAGAAGAATTTCAATCGCACATGATTGAAGTGGAAGGTATGATTAACAACCGATCCCTTATTATTTTAATTGATTCAGGGGCTAGCCATAACTATGTAGATCCTAGAGTGGTGGAAAATTTGCATCTAATGAGGAGAAAACATGAGAAGTCTTGGTTAGTGCAGTTGGCCACAGGGACCAAGAGAAAGGTCACTGAATTGGTTAAATCCTATTCAGTGGACATGAAAGGAATGAGCACTAAGGCTGAATTGAACATTCTACCTTTAGGCTCATATGATTGCTTAATTGGGATGGACTGGTTGGACCAGCACCATGCCCTTCTGGATTTCCGTAACAAGAGGTTCACATGTCTGGACGAAGAGGGAAATCAGGTAACAATCCAAGGAATTCCCAGAGCCATGGCTGTGAGGGAAATCTCAGCCATGCAGCCGAAGAAGTGTTACCGGAGAGGCTGTCAATTATTTGTAGCTCGGGTGGAATAAGCATCCCAAGATGTAGTATCCAATTTGGAGGACCATGAAGTACTCAAGGGGTTTAAGGACATATTTCAGGAGGTGCATAGACTACCTCTAAGGAGGGACATCGATTTTTCTATAAATCTGATGCCTGGAACAACTCCAGTTTCGAAAGATCCTTACAGAATGAGTACGCCAGAGCTGAAAGAGTTGCAATTGCATCTCAAAGAGATACTAAAGAAAGGTTACATTCATCCCATCGTGTCACCGTGGGGAGCCCCATTCCTATTCGTGAAGAAGAAAGATGGGACGTTGTGGCTGTGCATTGACTTTCGGCAGTTGAATAAGGTCACAGTCAAGAACAAGTATCCTCTATCGAGGATTGACGATCTTTTCGATCAGTTGAAGGATGTAAAAATATTTTCGAAAATGGATCTCCGATCTAGATATCACCAAGTGAGAATAAGGGATGAGGACATCAGCAAGACCACCTTCAAAACAAGGTACGGTCATTATGAGTTTACAGTGGTGCCGTTTGGATTGTCCAATGTGCTTGCTGTCTTCATGTGCTTAATGAATGGAGTGTTCAAAAATTATCTGGACAAGTTTGTCATAGTCTTCTTGGACGATATCTTGGTGTATTCCAGGACAGAGGAAGAACACGAACAACATCTTAGAATGGTGCTACAGGTGTTGAGAGAACACCAGCTGTACGCAAAACTGAGCAAGTGTTCCTTTTACCAAAGGCAGATTCATTACTTGGGGCATATAATCTCTGAAGAAGGGATCGTTGTGGATCCTGAAAAGGTACAGGCCATTCGAGAATGGTCAGCGCCAAGGAATGTGACAGAAGTTAGATCTTTTATGGGTCTGGCCAGCTACTATAGGAGGTTCATAGCCGGATTCTCAAGGATAGTGCATGCTATCACTTCCTTGCAAAGGAAGGGAAATAAGTTCTAGTGGACTGAAGAATGTGAGAGCAGCTTCCAGCAATTAAAGAAGTTGTTAACTAGTGCTCCAATCCTGAAGATTGCAGATCCAGACAAGGATTATGTAGTGTGCACAGATGCGTGTAAGGAGGGGCTGGGAGGAGTTCTCAGCCAAGAGGGATTTGTAATTTGTTATGAGTCCCGAAAGTTGAAGGAACATGAGAAGAACTATGCCACTCACGATTTAGAGCTGGCAGCAATCGTCCATGCCTTGAGGAAATGGAGACATTACCTCATGGGCAAGAAATTTGAATTAAGAACAGACGCCAACGGTCTGAAATATTTATTTGATCAGCCAACCTTAAATAACAGACAAATTAGATGGCTGGAATTTCTGTGTGAATATGACTTTGATATCAAGCATATCAAAGGGAAAGAAAATAAGGTGGCTGATGCACTCAGCAGAAAAGTGCATGAATTACATGCTACAGCCATTAGCATGTACCAGACTGAGATGAAAGACATAAATTTAGAAGCTGCCAATGCTGATTTGCAGTACAAAAATATTGTAGCAAAGCTACAACAGCGTGAGAGACCACAGACCCAGGAAAGTTACACTTTGGGAACTAGTGGTTTACTTCTGTATAAAAACAGAGTGTATGTACCTAATGACTGAGAATTGAAGCTGGAAATTCTAAAGGAGATTCATAATGTGGCTTATGTTGGACATCCTAGATATTAGAAGACTGTGGCAGCAGTCAAAAGCCATTATTTTTGGTCGGGTTTGAAGAAAGAAATTGTTGAATACATCGCCAGATGTATGGAGTGCCAAAAGGTTAAGGCTGAGCATAGACACCCAGCAGGGTTGCTGCAGCCTTTACCTATTCCTTAATGGAAATGGGACGTGGTAACAATGTATTTTATCACAGGATTGCCCAGAACAAGCAAGCAACACGATTCAATCATGGTGGTGGTGGACAAGCTTACTAAAGCTGCCCATTTTATTCCACTGAAAACCACCCACAGAGAAGCAGATGTTGTTGATATCTTTTTAAAAGAATTTGTACGCTTGCATGGAATTCCTAAGACAATTGTGTCTGATAGGGACTTGAAATTCACTTCAAATTTCTGGAAAGGACTGTTCAAAGGATTCAGAACGAATCTGAACTTTAGTACAACATATCATCCTGAGTCTGATGGACAGACAGAGAGAGTAAATAGAGTAATAGAAGACATGTTGAGAATGTATGTGATGGATAAACCATCGAGGTGGGAAGACTACCTGCATTTGGTAGAATTCACCTACAATAATGGGTATCATACATCTCTGAAGATGAGCCCATTCGAAGCACTTTATGGAAGAAAGTGCAACACTCCAGTGAGTTGGGATAATCTAGCTGACAGAGTAGTAGTTGGACCTGAACTACTCAAAGAGATGGAAGATCAGATGATAAAAATCAAATAGAATCTGAAAGCTTCCCAGGACAGGTAGAAAAGTTACGCTGATAGTAACAGAACCCATAGAGAATTCAAAGTGGGTGACCATGTTTTCCTGAAAGTGAAAACTAACAGGAGTTCCTTGAAGCTGGGAAGTTGCGCCAAGTTGGCAGCAAGATTTTGTGGGCCATTTGAGATCCTGGAAAGGATTGGGCCAGTTGCATACATGCTTACATTACCTGCATCTATGAATGTACATAATGTGTTTCATGTTTCCCTGCTTAAGAAATATGTACCTGATGCTAATCATGTTATCGATTGGACTGTGATTCAGGTGGAACCAGAAGGTGTCCTGCAAGTGCATCCTGTGCGCATATTGGACAGGAAAAGCA